>BROG01000776.1:37500-324403 GCA_030159075.1 Atrina japonica | reverse complement strand
GAGAGATGGTCTTTATATAGAGGTTAATTTGTACAGAGATGGTACTATTGGGTATAGCAAAAAACAGTCTTTGTGACCAGGTGTTCTTTACACACAGGTGGTCACTAAAGCAGGTTTTACTGTACCATACAATAGTTATACATTTTCATTTCTGAGCAAAAAAACCAAAAAACAATAGATATAGTGTTAGCTTTTTCATTTGTTATTCTATGTTATTTTAGGTATTTATTGCTTATTATTGGTATTGCCTATATTATTAATTGATATACAACCTTTGATTTTATGGTTACGTTAATTTGTCTACCAGAATTTTCCCATAAATTATCAAACGTGCACAGTCAGAGAAATGTATACATATTTAATGTTGAGATTTTTGTTCTGTTGAGGGAAAATTTCTCTATCATGAATACCCTACAATGTAGCTAGTAACCACATGTACAACAGAACCCATCGTCGCTATGCTCTTTCCTACCCCTGGTCCCATGCGACTGAAATCTCTCATAGTTCATGAATATTATTTATAAGGCATCAGCCAATGCGAGTGAATGGTCCTTGCATTGGTCCACCAATCCGATGGAGGCTTTTAAACAGTTTCAGAGTTGTACTGAATCAATAGACTGTGCGATAACTTCCGCTGTCAATCAAAACTACTGTGATTGGATAAATTGGACAACACCTACACCTTATAAATATTCATTAGCTATGAGAGATTTCGGTGGCAAGAGACCACAGATACGAAAGAGCATAGCGATTCCAGACCGTGGTTTTACGACAATGAGTAGAAGCAGAACATTTTGTTGTGGTTTTAATTTCGTTTATTTCGTTGTTGTCACTTACCAACGGAAGTAAAACCATGACAAAATGGTACAGAAATTACACAAAGTAATAGAAATAGGTTAAAAACATGTTATTTTAATTTAACGAAATTTATAGTCAAAAGTTTTTTTTTGTGGTTTTTTTCAACAATGAAATTTTATTTCGGAATTTTTCCTTATTCTACTCTTTTACCTTGAAGAGATAATTTTGTATTCTACATGTTGTTGGTCAACCATCATTTGGTTTATCACCAGTTACCAGAACAAACAAACAAATAAATTCAAACAAAACATAGTTATGACCTCATTGTTTTCTTTTTTTTCCATCACAAATATTTATAGGTTATCAAGGACTTCGACAGCGACCTAAAAACTTTGCTGGTAGCTCCGGTACTTTATCTAGGAATGCAACGATGGGTAGTACAGGTTCCCTAGGGCGTGTGACTCACCCACCTTCTATAACATCAAAATTATCCTCTGATAGTAGTAGTCCAACATCACCGGTTTCTGATATTCCGAGTCCGGAGAGTGCAGAATCGGAATCGGATCGGCCTATATTTAGTCTGGATGAGAGGTACAGTATCCAAAGTTTTCATAGAATTTCCCAGAATCAATTTTCAGTCTGTTTACAACTTCTGCTGTTTGTAGTTCTGCAGAAAATAACTGCGTTAAGATTGTCCACTTAATATATGCTGATCCAATTATTACTCTTTGCCGAATAATTGACATCATTACTCAGTGTCATCAGCGTTATAATAATGTCACAGAAATTCCCTGATTTCATGTTTTTATAAAACAGAATCATGTGTTTGTGTGGGGACCAATCACCTTTGAATATATAATACCATATTCGACCCATTAAACGTCCAGGGCACTACAAAAATCAGGGAAAATGGGTGGGCACTTAATGGGTTCAAGTAATAGTCAAATTGATGTAAAAGAATTAATTTTCTATAAGGCACAGTGTAGTTATTACATAGTACACATATCAACATAATTCTGTTACTAGGAGGCTACAGATTAACTGTTACTTATGGTTTTTCAGGTCAGTATCTCCTTGTCAACCAGCTAGAAAAGATTCTCAATCATTTGTAAAAAGGGGAGAGGAACTTACAGGGAGATGGGCACTTAATGGGTCAATTACGGTACATGTGAACTGTGTATAGTGCCCCCCACCCACCACCCCTACTACATGTCTCCTAATAATGTCAGGGTAAATATGTAGTGTAAGGCTATATATGTAAACTGAGTTTAGTCCCATCCCCACCCCACTACATGTCTCCTAATGTCAGAGTAAATATGTAGTGTAAGGCTATATATGTAAACTGAGTTTAGTCCCATCCCCACCCCACTACATGTCTCCTAATGTCAGGATAAATATGTAGTGTAAAGCTATAATTGTAAACTGAGTTTAGCCCCATCCCCACTCCCACTACATGTCTCCTAATGTCAGGGTAAATATGTAGTGTAAGGCTATATATGTAAACAAGAGTTTAGTCCCATCCCCAGGCCACTACATGTCTCCTAATGTCAGGGTAAATATGTCGTGTAAGGCTATATATGTAAACAAGAGTTTAGCCCCATCCCCACTCCCACTACATGTCTCCTAATGTCAGGGTAAATATGTCGTGTAAAGCTATAATTGTAAACTGAGTTTAGCCCCATCCCCACTCCCACTACATGTCTCCTAATGTCAGGGTAAATATGTAGTGTAAAGCTATATATGTAAACTGAGTTTAGTCCCATCCCCACCCCACTAAATGTCTCCTAATGTCAGGGTAAATATGTAGTGTAAAGCTATATATGTAAACTGAGTTTAGTCCGATCCCCACCCCACTAAATGTCTCCTAATGTCAGGGTAAATATGTAGTGTAAAGCTATATATGTAAACTGAGTTTAGTCCCATCCCCACCCCACTAAATGTCTCCTAATGTCAGGTTATACAGAGGCTGTGCATAGACCTAACTTATTTTTGTATATGCCATAATTCATCCTGTAAATGTAGCAGGTTAAAATACTCATAAACTATCAAGATCTTATTTGAAAATATGCAAAAATACCTTGAGTTAGGATAACGCTGATAAAACGGTCCTAAGTTTTGTCTTAAGATCAAATAACTTAAGATTAACAACTTAGGACTTTCGACTTCTTGATAAAACTGGCCCCAGGACATTTACTTGTAATTTCAGTCTTCATATAGACTATAGTCTAATTGCTTTCTTGTTTCTTCTGAATGATGTCTCACTGTATTTGAAATACTGAAAATCTTAAATCTTATTTTTCAGTGGGCCTGAATCTCCAGTGAACCAGAGTGTTTCAGTCTTAGAAAAGAACCATCGTAGTGACACAAATTCAAATAACATTATAACGAGTGTTTCACCTCTGATACCCGAGCATGCCACAAAAGTATACAATAGTCAAACTTTACCAAGATCTCGTACCTCCACTGATCCGAGTGCCACAGTGCCACAGTCAAATCGAGACAGTGTGGGGAATTCCAGTCTGCCACCCAGTATTGTGTCCCGAGTCAAAGACAGTACGCCTCCAAAAATGCCAAAGAGTGCATCTGATGCAAATTTGTCTAACAGGGTCTTGTCATCGGACGGTAAAATAATAGAGGAAAAGATCACAGACAGAGAAAGGCAGATTTATAAAAAGAAGCGCAGTCAGTTTTTGAAAATATTCAGCAAGAAAAACAAATCATCTTGACAAAGTTCCAGACATTAAATTTTGTTGACCCTTTTTTTTAAGATATAGATAATCATTACCTTGAAACAATGTTGTTTTGTAAATAAATCTATGGTGTCTTGTTTCCTTGGTGATGTGTAAATTTTTGTTACATTTTAACAGTTGTTTGACGAAGCTTGTGCAGTGTTATAAATGAAATGTTTAAAATATCAATGTTTACATTGAAGATTATTTATATTTTTCATTTTTATCTCTTCTTTTTTTCTGTAAATAGACTAATATATATTTTCATTCATTTCATTATGTAGAGTTATCTAACTTGAAAATTCAAGAGTTATTTCCCTTATATTTTTCTTCCTAGACATAACATATGTAAATATATCATGAATATAGCTTTCTGAAATGATTATTTTAATTGATTATTGCTTTATGTAGAAGAGAAAAACAAATGAAGAGTTTATTTTAGTTTTGAGAATTCACTCAGACTTTTTCAATTTGGGTTAAAACTGTTTCAAAAAATGCTGACTTGGGTAAATTCTCAAAATCAAAAATTTTGATCCTCTTGAAATATGTAGAACTCTTGTGAGTAAGGCGTTGTAGATGTTGTGTATCTAATTCACCGAGGATATACATTATCTCTTCACCAAATTTGTTGGTTCCATACCTTTTATGTCTGTGGAACTCTAAATGAAAATGTATTAGATTTTTTATTTATCCACAATGGATCTATCCATCTATGTATTTATCTATTTAAATTTTGTGATGATGGCGGTGATGATATAATCTACTTCTTAAACAAGTTTTTTTTTAATTTGAGTACTTTAGCTTTAAATAGCAAAAGAATTAGAAAATATCTAGCTTGCCGTGAAGTTCTCTTGTTTGTTTTAAATTAATTATCAGAAAATTAGTCAGACTGTTAAAAAAAACCTAATTACATTTTACATCTTTTTCCATGCCTCTGAACTTTTCCCTGATTCAAGGAAGATAACTCTTGTATTTAAGATGTTTTTCTTTTACGTTAGTTAAGTTAAATGATGTAGCATTTGTATTATAAATTTTTAACCCGTGTGATTCAAATGTTGACTTCATCATTCCGGAGTTGATTTGTATGATGATAATCCATATTCTCGGCATTGAACTCCAATTACACATTAAGCATTATCGACCTATCTTAACACTTATATTTCTATTGTTATTGCACTGCTACCAGAAAATGTTTTATTTTTATATTTTTATGTATATAAGTGTTACCTGAACACTGTCTTGTGACATTTTTACCACACCGCTTCTGTTTTCCAGCTTGTGTGGGAGGTGGGAGGGGTCAATAGTGAAATAAAATTTACAGTAATTATTTACATTAATGTCATCTGGAGGAGTTTCATGATTTACCACAGATACACTTTACCTCAATTCTTCTAGCATTTCTTGGTTAGGTAATTAATTTCTCTCACTCTTCTCTTGTGTGTAACTTGTCCTCTCTCACTCTTTGTGTGTGTCCTCTCTCTCTTTGTGTTATGCTTTACTCTTTGATTGTTCTCTCCTTTCACTCTTTGTATGTAACCTTTCTCACTCTATATGTAATCTCTCCACTCAGTCTTTGTAACCATTCCTCTCTCACACTTTGTATGTAACCTTTCTCACTCTTTATATGTAATCTCTCCACTTAGTCTTTGTAACCATTCCTTTTTCACACTTTGTATGTAACCTCTCCCCTCTCCACTTAGTCTTTGTAACCATTCCTTTTTCACACTTTGTATGTAACCTCTCCCCTCTCCACTCAGTCTTTGTAACCATTCCTCTCTCACTCTTTGTATGTAACCTCTCCTCTCTCACACTTTGTGTGTAACCTCTCCTCTCACACTTTGTATGTAACCTCTCCTCTCACACTTTGTATGTAACCTTTCTTCTTTCTCTCTTTGTATGTAACCTCTCCTCTCTCACTGTTTGTATGTAACCTCTCCTCTCACACTTTGTATGTAACCTCTCCTCTCTCACTTTTTGTATGTAACCTCTCTCTTTTTGTGTTTGTCTTCTACACTTTGTGTATCTTCTCCTTTCACTTTGTGTATCCTGTTCCATTTCTCTCCTACTTTGTGTGTCTCCTCTTCCCTCTCTCATACTGTTATTGTAACCTCTCCTCTCACACTTTGTATGTAACCTCTCCTCTCTCACTTTTTGTATGTAACCTCTCTCTTTTTGTGTTTGTCTTCTACACTTTGTGTATCTTCTCCTTTCACTTTGTGTATCCTGTTCCATTTCTCTCCTACTTTGTGTGTCTCCTCTTCCCTCTCTCATACTGTTATTGTAACCTCTCCTCTCACTTTTTGTATGTGTACTGGTAAATGGCATTCTACTTTATGTGTATGTTATTGCAACTGTATGCTATGGAAAGTTGACATATAATATATATATATATATATATATATATATATATATATATATATATATATATATATATATACACATACACATACATTTGTATTCATATATACACACACACTTCAGAATCAGTACTATGCTGATTTCAACATTTCTCTATGTTTGATATTTTAATGTTCTTTATAACCATTTCTTGCCAGCGATGTTTTGTTTAAAATGGAGATCTTATCTCTGATAGCCTGCTTTAATGTTCGTTATTGAAAAACTGTTGATACATGTTCTGTAAATCAGAACGCATAATTCCCATAGCATATTGTTACAACTCAGTAAGGCATTTACCCGATATATTTTAACATTGAAAAGGAAAACTAATGGTACGTATCCTTCATAGTCCATTATTTAAAATATATTTTGTCCTACTTTGAATTAGTAAGAGTATTAAGAGCACATGGCGGGGCATTTTTAAAGCTGTATGTGACTGTTTGTTCGTGGATTGGAGGGTGGAACATTAAATAAATATATTGTTGAACTCATCCTTTCGTATATTATTATAACATGGAATAAATAAAATATAAGTGAACTACATATATATTCATTATATTTCTTATTATCATGTTTGTTATATTGGGCATAATTTTAAGTGCAATTTACATCAGCTTTAGTGAAATGTTACTATAGATACAGATCGAAAGCCAGTAACATCATACTCATAAATCTGGTTGCTACTATATTTAAATGTTTTTGTTGTTGTGAGTATACAGCTATGCTTAGCTAAATGATAAGGAATCAAATCTACTTGTATAATATGAAAGTCATCAAGGTGTTTTATTTGAAAGAATAGAATCTCTTACAACAACTGCCAGTTTCTTAAGGGGAGGTAACTTTTTGATAAATGATTTTTTTTTTTTTTTTTGGCCTTGGATACCTCACGTCATGACAAAGATACATACTAAAGGTCATTTGTAACTGATCTATAGACTTTTAGTTAATTTGCAACAAAATGTACTCAATGGGCAACTTAGAGAATGATATTTGTGTGTGTCCCTAAATGAGAACTTTTTGTGCATGTTGTATTATGTGAAGACAACTCTGAGGTATGTTTTGTTTAATACAATACCATAAATCCTTTCTTTCAGATTCTCTAAATTAGTCTATTAAACTGGTTTAATTAATAGATACAGAACTTTAAAAGCTGTTATTTCTGTAGAATTTACAGTTTGTTAAATATGTAAATGAAAATACCTGGTAATTTTACATTTTGGACTTTTTCTGGGGAGTTTTTATATATGTATAAATACTGCATCAAAATATCTACATAATACAGAGTGGAATCTCGTTATCTCGAAATTCACAAAAACTTAGATATCAGAAATTCTAGATAGCTGATTAACATATTGATCTATCAATAACAATCGAGACCGTTTGTTTGAACTTTAATATATCCAGATTTTGACTCTTCCGATTTTTTACATACTGTAATACCATTGTATTATAAATATAAAGTTAAACTTTGTTGACATCTAGTCAAAATTCTGTCATCAATGTTGTTCAGATGATGTGAAATGCAAATAATTCTATTAACTATGAACTCAAGCCATAAATTAAACCGGAAACAATATACATGATTGACATACTGTATGGTTGTTTAATTTCACGAGGAAAATATTTCGCGTTTTACGGTATGGATCTTATTCCTGGTATTAAATTTCACGCAGGATTAGTCACGAATTGTCTTTCTGATACTTCATAAGTGTAAAGTATTTTATTCGCGGGTATTTAATTTCGCGGAATTTTTATTGACCGCAAATATAGCAAAATTAAATTTCCTGTGAATAAAAGCAACTATACAGTAACTGGAAAATTGTTGATACTGTTTATCTCCCTTGATAAGAATCGGACAGTGTTGATTTTATTTTGTGTATATCGGAAACAGTACTTTTTTTTTTGTGTTTCATATTTAGTATAATTCATGTATAGGTCTACCAAGGGAAAGTGGAACATCTGGGTTCTGTCAAAAATAAAACCAGTATGGTCTGTTTTCCAAGAATAGGAATGCACAGGTAAAACGTGATGCCATGGTTTACTGTAGCACTAAATATATTTGTTGCCCAAAATAAATCTGTCACCGCTGTTATGATTCATCTGACCTATCGCCAAGTGTCTGACACATGGCCGTCCATGTGCATTTTTGATGTCAGTCGATTGTGATGTCATAATCACTCAGGTGTTTGACGGGCCATTTAATTGTGATGTCATAATGGAAAAGTTTGCCAGAAGATGCCATGTCGGGCATTTGGCGATAGGTCACTTTGGACTCATTTTGTTTGTAGACATGTGCCAATTTACCTTGGTAGACCTCTACCATTTCTGTATTTCCATGAACTCTCTGCACCTAAAACTAGACCACATTGATCAGGAAATCTGTGGAGATTCAGATTGATCAAGTCATTTTGAGGAATACTGAAGTTCTCTAGTGGGTTTTAAATTTGTTTAAATCCACAAAAATGACACGTTTGTTTTCCTATACATATATGATATATATATATATATATAATATATATATATATATTTAATTTACAAATCAATTTATTTTGCTGCTTATTTTTGCAATCCATTCCATTTTACTATTGATGACATTTCGATTAGAATTGTTTTCCTGAAATCTCTCCTGATTATTTATTTTTTTTTTTGCTATGATATAGATTAATTCAGCTAAAAATTTGTGCCCCAAAGAATTAAAGAATAGTCAAGAAATGGTGAAAAAATGGACATACAGGGACAGAACAATCTTCAGTCTTTGAAACCCATGAACTCATCTAACCCTGTAAAATAATGGACTCTTTAAATCAATGACAAAAGTCAATTCAAATGTGTCTTTGGGGGTAAATGAGTTACGAAAACTCTAGTTTAACCCCTTTAAACCCTACAGGCCATAATAGACTGGTCTAAACAATAAAAAAGTTCATACCATCTGGATACTAAGGGTTGAAAGGGTGAACATATTCTTTCAAGTGGTCGGTTGCCAAGGGTTTATATGTAAATGTTTATTTAGTATCTATCTATGAATCAAAACAATACAAAAATGACATGCATAAAATGCTCTCTCCATTTCTTCATCTGAGATTTAAAAAGAAACAAATGATTGCCCAGTTTCTATGACAACCATTATTCTAATTTAAACATTCCCTATATAGTCCATGTCTAGTGAGCTTGATCAGAGCTGCTGATTATGACTAGAGGTACTACAGCTTGTTTTTGATGTGTAATTTTTCACATTTGTGATATGCAATTGTTATGAACTGCATTTCATGAGATGGGCTTTTAAAAGGGCAGATAACTCTTGGTGTTGTTTACAGTGAAGACGTCATTTTTAATATATACAAACTTATGTGCAATTTTTATGCATTTTACAGAAGACTTAGAAAAGATTCTTTATGCCTGGAGAATATGTTAAATGTGTTTCATTTTGGCTGGTGAATACCATTATTGTTTATTTACTAAATAATGTTTATAATTTAATGCCATTGTTTTTTGGTTTTTTTTTACCAATATAGGTTTAATTTAATGATCTAGTAGGATGAATTGTACATAAATGTTTTAAATCCATCTGTAATTCTTGAATTTTCTGTATTTATGTAAACTCATTTCTACATGAAAAACAGTGGACTCTCCTTTTGATCTTTGACATAGACCAATCCATTTATCTTTAGGGTAGATAATGTAGTTTAGTTATATTGGTATTGATTATTTTGACAAAATTAAAAAACATTTTGGAAATCTTATTATTTTCTTTATTTCAGGATTTAGTGTTATAACTAAACTGCACCAAATTGACAGGGATAACAATCTTACTTTTATTGTGGGAATTTCTCCTTTTCAAAATTTCCCTGCAATATTTAAATCTTTATTTTCCTCCTTAAACCCCTACAAAAGAGCTGTCTTCCTCCCTTTTCATTATTATTTAATCACATCCTTGATTAATTATGATCATCATAGCAGTTGACCCTGCCCTGAGTGACCAGTCTTTCTACCTCTGAAGACATGTGGTCCCTCATAGCACACTTTATTTACAGATGTATTTAACAGAGTGGATTTCAGAATATGGTTTCTAAAGACAGGTAGTCTTCAGAGACAGTGGTCTCTCTCAAGACAGGTTCTATTGTAGGTTAATTAATGTCTTTCTGGAAGCCCTAAAAATTGTGTTAGTGCCAAATATTCATAGACTAACTTTGTTTAATTCCATTATTCTCTTGGGAGCCAAGAAATAAGTAGGCTACAGATAATTTAGTCAGTGTGATTATTAAGAGAATGAAAGTGTTTAAGTTTTGAATACACAGAAGTTTACATATATTTAGTAAAAAAGTAAGTCCGGACAGAATTTCTATAAACACTATATAAAACTTTATTTTTATATCAATACCTCATATCCCATAATAGCCCCTACCTGCCCTTCCAAAGCCTATATTTTTAGTGCATCTGATTCACACAATCATATGGGCTGAGTTTTTAATACGTAATGGCAAGTGTGGTGTTGTGTAGGTTTAACTTACTGTAGTACTTCATACTGTTCCCTGTATTTTATCGTGTATTGTTTTACAATGTAGATATATTTGGCTCTGTTTTACACTGTATACTGCCATATGATAACTGTCATATGTGTAATGATTAATGTCATATTTTGTAATGATTTCTGTCATATGATGAAGCAATTACTGTCATGTGCTGTGCTGATAACCATCATATGGTGTTGTAATGATTTCTGTCATGTGCTGTGCCAATAACCATCATATGGTGTTGTAATGATGTATGTCATGTGATGCAATGATAACTTTCATATGATGTATTCATTACTGATATATTATGCAATGATTATGTCATGGTGTACTGATTACTGTCATATGAGGCATTGATTACTGTCATGATGTACTGATTACTGTCATTTGAGGCAGTGATTACTGTCATATGAGGGCAATGATTACTGTCATAATGCAATGATTACTGTCATATGATGTACTGATTACTGTCATATTAAGCAGTGATTACTGTCATATGAAGCAGTGATTAATGTCTTCTGTTATAGTGATTTCATGTACTTTTATATGTAGCAGTGATCACTTTCATATGGTGTAACTATTACTATCATATGATTACTGTCATATGGAGCAGTGATTACTTTCATATTTTAAAGTGATTACTGTCAAATGATAAAGTTATTACTGTCATATTGAGAGGTGATACTGTCAAATGATGTAAGTTGTTATATGAAGTGATGATTACTTTCATATGGAATTGAAATGAAAGTTTTTTTGTATGACCATGTTAGGGTGGGCGTATCCCTATTTTCCATACATGTGAATTATGCTCAAAGAGATTGTAATTATGCACATTTTAATCATCAATTTTGTAAAATTAATGATTGTTGAGTATTGTTACAGATAACATGATGCTATTGATGGATATTTTTAGCGGGAAATACATCTGATCATGTAAATAAATGATAGATCTATTTGGTAATCATTGTTTTTGTTGATATTTTGGGTGTTCAAAGGTACAATTCATATTATAAGCTGTGACATAATGTCTTGAGAGCTAATGCTATACCACGGAGGCATGGTAAAAAAAAAACAAAAACAAAAACAACTTTAACCTGGGCTATATCTTTTGAACTCTATATGATAAGGTTTTGATATTTCACATGTAGATTCCTTGTGATGAGGGGTATCTGGTGGTATCTTGGCTTATGACTTTGAACTTTGAAATTTTACCTACTTTTTAAAAACTTTAATCTGGGCTATACTAGGAGTAGAACCCTGAAATTTTAAGTCACCTGAGTCAAAGGCTCAAGGTAATTTACAAATGTATTGGGATTGTCAATTGTCTGTTGTCATGTGCCGTCCATCGTGTGTTGTTAACTTTCAACACATTTTCGACTTCATTTAAAAAATCAGTTTTCCAATTTTGACCAAACTTGACAGGAAGTAACCCCATGTGAAGCTGCATAAAGTTTGCAGATGAGAAGGGGCTAAGACCCCCCATAAAATGACCAAAACTTTTTAAAAATCTTCTTCTCGTGAACCAGTGATCAGATTAATTTTTTATGCACTATGGTTAAGTCAATATCTACAGATTTTGCAAATGAAAACAAAATCTGTCCATGAACAAACCACTAGGGGCTACTTAGTAATACAGAGTACAATGTTAGACAAATGGATTATTAACTCAAACATTCTTGACTTTTTGTATACAGGGATATGTAAGAAAATTGTTAGGAATTATCTTAGGATTGTGATGACAATGTTTCAAAGTCAAGGTCACAGGTGTCTCAAAGTAAATAGAAAACATAAATTTTTCCTCTGGACATTCTTTACTTTGTCTGAAAAATCAATGGTTCAATTTTAACAAACTTTGCAGCAATTATTTGCATTAGCAGACATACAATAGATGCAAAAGAGAAAGAGCTAGTACCCATAGGGGTTCCAAAAGAGGCTGACCCAGCATATTTCACTTCAGGTAATCGTTAGAGTCCATTGTGCCTCTTGTAACATGTGCAATCCTCATGGTCTGCTCTTTTAGTTAGTACCATGAACTTTGACCTCATGATCTAGATAATGCCATTTTACCTACTTTTTAGCCATTCAAATTGCCCTGCATCCGTGGTCCGTTCATCCTTCCCAACCAATTCTTGTTACCGCAATCAAGGTTCCCCTTGAGGTCTAGTTGAGCATATTGCATTTTCAGAGAGACCAGAATCCAATATGGCCGACAAGGGGCCATCTTTGATTTTTACCAAAGACAGTTTGTTACCATTACTGCTCAGAAAGGACAGAAGGGATCTCCTTGAAATTTGACATGAAGGTTCCCCTTGAGGTCTAGTTGTGCATATGACATTGTCAGAGAGATTGGATTCCAACATGGCTGACAGGCGGCCATCTTCGATTTTGACAATGGAAACCCCTATTTCTCAGTAAGTACTGAAAGGATCTTGTTTACATTTAACATGAAGTTTCTCTTTGAGGTCTAGTTGGGCATATTACATTTTCAGAGCGATCACAATCTAACATGGCTGACAGGCTGCCATTTTTTTACCAAAGGAAGTTTGTTACCATTTATATTTCTCAAAAAGTACTGTAGGGATCTTATTGAAATTTGACATTAGGGTTGCCTTTGAAGTATGAGGTCTAGTTGTACATATTATGTTTTCAGACGGAACAGAATCCAACAATGTTTGCAGGCGGTCATGTTGAATTTCATTTTCTCTGAAAATGTAATATGTTCAGTTCAAGTTCAGTTTCGCTATAATCTTGTTAAAAAATTATTTCACAGAAATATGGATTTAAATTCAAATTCAATGTTGAGACGCAAAATAAGAGAAAAGAACAGTCTGTCATACACCAGACATAGAACGTTCCATGGTTGGCACCAAGATCCCTCTGGTATTTCGGTACCAGCCGATAATCTTATACTAAAGTAAAATTTGGCACTTATTGCCATTAAAATTTCAAAAAAAATTCTAAAGCTAAGATAGTAATCTTTTTACAGTGGTTACTCTTAGACGGATTTCGACAATACTTTTAGAGCTATTATTTGCCCTTGTATGATATCACTTTCTCTTTAGAAAATACATATACATTTTAAATTGAAACTCAACTGATGAAGTCTAATTGACAGAAACGATCGTCTTGAGCATTATAACATTGGTATTATGTTTATAATATTTATAACCACTTGGTCGTTGCCACTGTTGGTGGACCGTTTGAGTTCCCGAGGGTATACATAAACCTAGTACCTTGTATTTCGGTACCAGCTGATAATCTTATACTCAAGTAAAATTTGGCAGTGATAACACCATTTAAATTTTAAAAACATTCTAAAGCTAAGATTGTCATCTTTTTACAGTGGTTACTCTTAGATGGATTTCGGCTATACTTTTAGAGTTATTATTTGCCCTTGTATGATACCACTTTCTCTTTAGAAAATACATATACATTTTAAATTGGAGCTGAACTGATGAGAGTCTAATTGACAGAAACAATCGTCTTGAGCATTATAATTTTAGTATTATGTTTATAATATTTGTTCGGTCACCTGAGCTCTTTGGCTGGGGATAACCATTTGCTATCTTCCTTTGTTTGCCATCGTCCACTTTGCATTGTTCATTTTAGACACTTTGACTTCTTGGACCAATTTTAACCACACTTGACAGAAAGTATCCCTATGTGTAGCCACATAAAGTTTGTGAATGAAAAGGGGCTGGTACACATTTGGGCTCCAAAAAGGACCAAAACTTGCTTCATCTTAAAATATCAATATCTACAAAGTCTGCAAATGATCAAATCAAAATCTGCTCATAAACAAGCCTTTAGCAAGTGCATGAAATTACATAGGACAGAGTTATACAAATGACTGATTAACTTTCAAAGATGTTAGGAATTATCCTGTGATACTGGCAATAAAGTTTCTTGGCCATCGTGTCAAAGGTCATAGGAACCTTTATGGACGAAGAAAGGCTAAGAAACATAGGGGCTCCAAAAAGAGACAAAACTTGGCAATCTTTAAAAACCTAGTGAACCAATGATCAGATGACATTCAGATTTTGTATGCATGACTGTTAATTCAATATCTACAAAGTTTGCGAATGACATCTGTTCATAAACGAGCCTTTAGCAGGTTATGGTAGAATGTTATACAAATGGCTTTTAAACTAGATATATAAGAAAGTTGTTAGGAATTGTCTAAAAGATCAACCAGAAAAATGTGACTATTGAGCCCTATGATAATATTTCACACACTTGTATATAAAACGATCTGGTACCAGGTAATCAGAATTGTGACTATTGAGCCCAACATTGTATATAGGTTTTGTTTTACATCCCGTCAAGAATTTTTCATTTATATTGAGATGTCGCCAGTTTTAAGTGAAGTGCTACAAATTTTTAACTGTGCTATGGACTGATGCCAAAGCAGTGAGGGTTCTTTTACGTGCCACGCCCGCTGTGACACGGGACCTCGGTTTTTCAAGTCTCATTCGAAAGACCCGTGATTTCCACTTCATATTATGTCGAGCGTTTGGCGAAGGAACAGTCACTACCATTTTAAAAGGTCTTCGGTTTGACCCGGTACAGGACCTTCCGATTGCGAGTCGAACACTCTACACTAGACCGTTTGTTTGTTTGTTTATTGTTGTTTAACGTCCCACTCAAGAATATTTCACTCATATGGAGACGTCACCAAATGCCGGTGAAGGGCTTCAAATTTTGGCCTATGCTCGACACTTACGGCCATTGAGCAGTGAGGGTTCTTTACTGTCTCATCCGAAAGACAGGAAACCAACCTGTCGCCGGCGGGACTCGAACTCACGACCTCACGATCCAGAGTCGAGCGCGCTACCGACTGAGCCAGGCCGGCTCACACTAGACCGTTACAAGCGGTCACACACTGGCTTGACTGTTACTGTTATCACTGGTAATATTAGTTAAAGGGGCATTAGCTATTTTTCTAAATATTTTCTTTTTCTTTTTGACTGCTTATATCGATATACAACAACAAAGAAGAGATATACATAGGCATACAAATTCTTAAATTCCTATATATTTTGTGAAAATTGCTTGAGAAACCCAGGTATGACACTTTTTCAATTGCAATTGATTTACTCAACCATACTATTTGGATATGAATACCATAATGAACCTGACCTTATTTTCACAAAATATATAGGAATATAAGATTTTTTATGCCTTTGTATAGCTCTTATTTGCCATTGTACATCAAGTAGGCTTACAATTTGCCATTGTACATCAAGTACAAGTAGTAAAGGTAGAAAAAAATCGAAATATGATTTTTGATAAACACAGCTAATGACCCTTTAAGACAAATGTTATTATTAAAATATGTGCATGGTCATAAATCTGGATTTTTTGCTGACTGAGACACAAAAACACACATTAATAGTGTCATAAACTCGTAGTTCTTGTGATTTAGGCCTACCTACAATTTATACCATTCACTTTCACAATAATTCCGTAATAGTCGAAATACACTGAAATTTTAATGCGATTGTCACACTCTTAGACAAAATTAATGAATTTTCCGTGAAATTTTAATATACCACAGTAATTTTCTCCATATATATTATTTTTTGGGGGGGGGGGGGCAGAACATGAACGATAATGCTACAAGTCGGCAAATGCCACAATGCAATGTTGTATCTGCTGAAAAATGTGTGAGAGTTATGCCCCTTCCAACCTGACTGGTAAGATGTTTCAATATTGTTTTATATTCATCGAAGATGTTTTTACTTATACGGAGACGTCACCAGCCATAGACAAAAGTACCGCGAATTTTAACCTGTGTTATAGACTGATGTCAATGAAGTTAGCGTGTTCTTTAAGAATAGTCCTGCCACGATCACGATAGAACTTAAATCGAAGTCTTATTCTTGAAAGAATGGCGAAAGAACAGCCTCTTTCCGTGACATTGGCGGATTCAAGGGGGGATGCAACCTCCCCCTTAAAAAAAACTAGAGAGAGAGAGAAAGAGAGAGAGAGAGAGAGAGAGAGAGAGAGAGAGAGAGAGAGAGAGAGAGAGAGAGAGAGAGAGAGAGAGAGAGAGAGAGAGAGAGAGAGAGAGCTATTGATTGTTACGTTTCATAGGCGTAGGAACCGGGGGTTGGGGGTTGGGCTTCCCTACTTTTTCACACACATTTTTTTCAGTTATATTTTCATCACGTCTGGAATCCAGAAAAAAAGCTTCCCAGAGCTTTTAAATTAAGCTTACCGTAATTTTCGCGCTCAGCAAAAACAATTATATACTTTTCCTTTCCACTAATCTAAATCCTTGATCCACCTTGGCTTTGTCTATATATTTGAGATTTTAAGGATTTGGACTACCCAAATTGTACTATGGGTTGTGTTTGCCCTATATATCGGTAAAGATGTTTTCGTTTGCGTTTTATTTTTTCAGCATGTATGAGTATGGAAATTTATTTGTAAAATGTATTTGTAAAAATCGATATCCAATTCTGAAAATTTCTGGATCTGTCCCTGATAAGTCTGTCAATTTCATGAAATATTTGTCCGGAATAAAAACGAGTCGTGATAATGAACTCTATGGGCTTTTAAAATTGAACATTTCTTGGAGGCATACCCAGCTCTACCATAGGGAAACGGTGAGTTTGTGTCTGGAAGCTAGATAATACCACACTGGACTTCCGAATTAATCTATCAATAAAATATTTTTAACGATAAAGATGTCAGAATTCAATGTCTGGAGGATACTAAGCCGAAATTCTGCCCTGATTTTAGTTGACTTTTTTTCTGATCCAAACTTCTTTTCAGAAGGGTAACCAATGTGATTTACTAGCGGATTACTAGGCGTATTTTCGAGTCTGGACACAGAAAAATGCTTCTACGGTTTTCCAGATTAAAGAAAAAACTATTGTTTTTATTTGATGCGTAAAACATGACCCCCTAATGGAATATTGCCTCAAAATTAATCAAACACTTAAAATTATATGTTTTGTGACCAGGGAGGGCGTACCCCTAAAGTTGATAAAATAGGTGTGAAACCTTAAATGTTTCTATAAAAAGTCGGAAAATTAAAAAAAAATTCCCAAAATTTTCGCGTCTTGCTCCGCTGGCGAATAAGTTTTAATTTTACACCCGCTCAAACTTTTAAAAATCCTCAGTTGGTTTTTGATGTACGCATTGCATCACAATAAGTGTAATTTTATGTCACCAGCCTCAGAGACACTCACCTCTCAAAAAATTCTAGATCCGTCACTGTTTAAATATTTATTGTATAATCAATAAGCATATGAAAACAATTGTTTTTACTGGGGAAAAAATTCATACTTTTGATTTGCTGCCTCCTCCACTTCGTTAACATTTTATAACAAAATTAGTTATTATTCAGTCCTAGACCCGTTGTTCACATGCACAATTTCGTGCATTACTATCGATACGTAATTTCCTGCTATTGTAGAAGTTTATACCCCCACCCTGTTTAAAAAATTCCTGAATTCCGCCCCTGCGTGACGTATTTGTATCTGAACGCTCTGCCAAAAGTTAACACGAGTGGTAAATGCAGAGAAAAACTGTCTGTCATTATATTTGTTTGTTTTGGGGGGTTTTTTTTACGCCACACTCAACAATTTTTCAGTCACATTGTATGTAGTAGTAGCCAGTATCAATATTGAAGGAGAAAAAACTAAGCCCGCAAACTTTTTTAAAGACGTAACTCGAGTTACGAGAGCCGGCCTGGCTCATTCGGTATCGCGCTCGACTCTTGACCGTGAGGTCGTGAGTTCGAGTCCAGCCGGCGACAGGTTGGTTTCCTGTCCTGCGGATGAGACACGTTAAAGAACCCTCACTGCTCAATGGCCGTAAGTGCCGAGCATAGGCCAATATTTGAAGCTCTTCACCGGCATTTGGTGACGTCTCCATATGAATGAAAGATTCTTGAGTGGGACGTTAAACAACAACAAACAAACATCGAGTTACGATTTTAATTACCTTGTATGCAGTTTCAGTTTCACAAGCTTACTCGTAAACCTGGTTATTATGTACCAGGGGAAAGACAAGCGGCCTTCCGCATGTAAACTGAAAATAAATCTTACAAAATCAGCTTAGGTTCCAAATCAGCCACCATAAGTCCTTGAGTGTGTGGTACCAGTACCTCGTGATAGTGGGTACTGATAAGTAGCCCGTTATAATGTGTAGTAACATAAGCCCGTGGTAGTATGTAGTGACAGTAGCCCGTGATAGTGTGTGGTGACAATAGCCCGTGATAGTGTGTAGTGACAGTAGCCCGTGATAGTGTGTGGTGACAATAGCCCGTGATAGTGTGTAGTGACAGTAGCCCGTGATAGTGTGTGGTGACAATAGCCCGTTATGGCGTGTAGAGACAGTAGAACGTGATAATGTGCACTGACAGTACCTCGTGAATGTGTGGTGCCAGTAGCCAGTGATAGTGTTTACTGACAGTATCCTGCGATAGTATGAAGTGACAGTAACCCGTGATAGTGTTTACTGACAGTACCCTGCGATAGTATGAAGTGACAGTAGCCCGTGATAATGAGTGGTGACAATAGCCCCCTATAGCGTGTAGTGACGGTAGCCCGTGATAATGTGTACAGACCATAGATCATGATAGTGTGTAGTGACAGTAGCCTGTTATAATGTTTAGTGACATTAGCCTGTTATAGTAGTGTAGTGACAGTAGCCCGTGATAGTGTGTAGTGACACGTAGCCCGTGATAGTGTGTAGTGACAGTAGCCCGTGATAGTGTGTAGTGACACGTAGCCCGTGATAGTGTGTAGTGACAGTAGCCCGTGATAGTGTGTAGTGACAGTAGCCCGTGATAGTGTGTAGTGACAAGTAGCCCGTGATAGTATGTAGTGACAGTAGCCCGTGATAGTGTGTAGTGACAGTAGCCCGTGATAGTGTGTAGTGACAGTAGCCCACGATAGTGTGTAGTGACAGTAGCCCGTGATAGTGTGTAGTGACAGTAGCCCACGATAGTGTGTAGTGACAGTAGCCAGTGATAGTGTGTAGTGACAGTAGCCCGTGATAGTGTGTAGTGACAAGTAGCCCGTGATAGTGTGTAGTGACAGTAGCTCGTGATAGTGTGACCTTTGATACGTAATGTGTGTTCAAAATTACACATTACAGCATGTTTTTTTCTCTAACTGGATGGAAACAATAACTGCATACAAATGCAATGCCATCAGAAATTTTAACTCTAAAACGCTAGCACTGTTGTCGTTGTTGAAATCTAGCTGAGCAGTATATGACAAAACTATCTGATAAGTTTCAAAAGTTTCGTATAGAAACTAGTTCAATCCAAAATCAAACATAACATAAACGTTTTTATTCCAAACGCCAGGCTTGGAGCAATATCTATCGATCAGAAATTAAGATAAAAAAATTAACTGTAATAGCGATTTGATGGTATTTGAAATGACATAAATTTGTTTTAATTTTATCTCATTCACCCCTAAAGACACATTTGGATTGGTCTAAGTCATTGATTTACAGAAGAGTCCATTGTTTTTCAGGGGTTGATGAGTTAATAGTGTTTTACGTTACACGTAACAATTTTTCAGTTATATGGTGGCGGCCTGTTTTTTCATGGTGGAAGAGAGAACCTGGTTACACCCAACCTGGGAAGAGAACAATGGCTTCCCACAACTAAACACGCAAACTTTCTCACAAAAAAAAAAAGTTTACGTTCCAGCGGGGCTGGCTAGAAGAGAGAGATTTCATGTTCAAAGAGTGGTGCTCTAACCAACCAGCCGCAGAAGTCGCCAAGTCTAAGATATTCTGTTCAGTGTTAGCGATATTTTTTGTGTACCAATGAGAAATAGGATTACAAAATATAACATCAGTGGTGGTTTGTAGAGAATGACTTCGAGTCGAACTGGAAACATATTTTAAAAACCTTTAGAACAGATCCTATTGGTCAATGGAATAAAATGGTGACTACTTGGCGACAACAAACTAACCCCCTCCCCCAAAGAGGCAAAAATGATTTAACAAACAAATCATCAACTCATTTTAAAATAATTTATTTTGCATCTTGATTTAATAAAGAAATACAAAGCATAATGTAAGTAACAAATAGGTAATAAAAGATTTTATACAACTTTAGTTAAAATGTAAGTTGAAATTTGCACCATTGGAATATACATATATTATATATATATATATATATCTTTTTTGTAGAATACCGTACATGATAATATAGGGCATATTTTTCTGCCCCATCTATATAAATAATAATATTCTGGTGTTGTTTCCTTAATGCAATGTCTTTGAATATGAATATTAAAGAATAAATATTTCTGTTGTATAATGTGTACAATCTGGATATACCAAGGATGGATCTAGATGGGTGGATCTCTAGTACCGTCACTTAACTAATAACGTCACAGTATATAACGGTAGCTCCACAATATAAAGGAAGGTCTTGTTCTCTTTAGTTTTGACCAGAGATAATAATAAACACAATGAATTGCGAATGAGAGAGAGCGAGAGATAGAGATACAGAGAGATAGAGGGGCACACTCGCCTAGATACATTTAAAAAATGCTAATTTATCTCCTTACAGACCGTCAGATATTTTGTATTGACACCAGAGAAATTCATCTTTTTTTCAGAAATTCAGAAATTTTGCAGGTAAACTGAAAAATGCAATGAATAAAACACGTGTATATTCATCCAGAAAAGCATCACTCACCACATGCTTATTGCACAAATACTGTTTGGAGTAGTATTGCAGAGCTTTGCTCTATAGTAATATTGTTTCACTATTTTTACCCGTTAATATTCCATTATTTGTTATTTCAAGAAGGCACATATAATTGCATAGACGGAACGTTTTTAGATAACGTCTTAATACTGTCACAATGCTTCCCCTACACTTACAACCACTGCCATCAAAGCTTTTACGCCTAACGTAAAACTCACATTTCCAATATTTCCACAATCCTTATTTGCATAGATAAAATATGAGTTCTTGCCATTATTTTTTTCCTGGTTTAATTAATGCTTAAATATAACAGATACTCCATTATACTAGTGTTTCTTTTTCATAGGAATCATCGGTATTTTCAGCTGCTAATAATTCCCATTGTCGCCATCGTTCCCGTTCCCATGTGGGAGCAGAATTTCTATGCAATCCAAGAGGCCTTTGTTGTGATGATGTCACTTTACGTAAAGTCCTAGGTGAATTTTCCCCTGATGCTGGAGGGGTTGGCAGTAAAAACTGTCCCGAATTTTCAGATCCTTGTGGATTGTCTGTTGACGAGGTATTATGAAAACTAGAAACACTGGACGCACTACTTTGTCTCATATAACGAGGTTTCGGAATGGCAAGACTGTGCGAATAACTTTCTGACTGTGGTCTCTCAGAATAATCAGAACGAGGCCTTCTAACTACCACTTCCGGACTTGAAGTGTCATGTGATATTTTCACTTTAGGCGGTCGCGTTTTTGATTGTCTGTGTGGCTTAGGACTGGGACTTCTGTCTAGTCGTAGTCTAAATTTTGGTTTTTCTTTTTCGGTATTATTATTATCACTTTTACTGTGTTTCACTTTATCACTGTCACTGTGTAAAAAGAAAAACCTTCTCCTTGTTTTTGGAGTCATTAATTCCTCACTTTGAGAATTCCGCAATGGCGGATGGAGAGCACTATTTCTTTGTGACTGTTGGGAAGATGACATATCAATTTCACTACACGGCGAATGAGGTAAAGAGGCCGTGTCACTGTCCTCAAAAATACTACTAGAGGTTGTATCAGGATCTGGTTCAATCCTAGAAAATAAAACAATAGATATCAACAAAAAATTACATTGATAACATCTATATAACCTGTTTTTTGGGGGTTCTATGCAGATCCAGTATAATACCCCAAAATATTCCATATTTTTTATCTTGTTGAGAATAGGAGTATTTTTTGTAATTAATGAAAAAGATAAACAAGAAAGTAGAAACAAATGTAGTTGAAGTTTCTTCAGCAAATAATATAAAAAGTAAACTTTGTAAGTTTGAATTAATTAAACACCAAATCATCAGAGAAATTGTCTTCAGACATATTTCTAATACACATGTACTGCTAGATTTTCCGCATTTGTGGACAAAATTGCAAAATTTTCAATTAAAAAGGTCCAGGCGCTTGTTTCTGAAGGGCAGAAAAATTCCTGCAAAATTTAGATGCTAAAGTTCTCAGAATACAGGAAGTGAACAGGATAAATTGTCATGATTATGTGACAAATGGGGGACTCTGAAAAATCCCGGGGGTGGGATCAGGTGTATGTAAACTATGACATCATACCAATTATTATCCTGAGAGAGAGAGAGAGAGAGAGAGAGAGAGAGAGAGAGAGAGAGAGAGAGAGAGAGAGAGAGAGAGAGAGAGAGAGAGAGTGAATGAGACAGGGTAAGAAATACCAAGACAGACAGACAAATTGAGCAAAACAGAAAAACTGTAGATGTACAAAAGTTACTGACCTGATATCATTTGATAAAGCCTTGAGCAACTCATCAGTCGTTTCTGGATCTGTATCAACCAACTGACGCAACACGTCGTCATGTACATTTGGCTGAAGCTGTAGTAAATAAAAACAAAATTAAATATAACCTTTATATTTCCGAACTGACTTGGTCTATTAATCGAATATTACCATTAACAGAATAATTGTTGACTCTGTCTATGTTTTACATTCGTGATTTTCCTAAATTCATTTTTCAGTGGGTACTGTTAGATAGATTTAGCAACAAATTAAGTTCTATTATTTGGCCTTGTATGCTACCTTCTTTTTATTTTCGGAAATACATGTATACATTTAATTTTAAATTCGATGTCAACTGATGACAATACGATTTGTCTTGACCGTTTGTTTTGGTCTCACTTGTAAAATTATAACTTTGGTATTGTTAATTATACTTAAAACATCTTAAAATCCAGAACAAAATATAAATCGACAAGAGATTGCTAATTTTTCAAAGAATCTTACCTGGAATAAGTTTGTATTGTTATCAATCATATCTTTCACCACTGCTATAACTTCCTTTCTTTCTTCGGCTCTTTCTAAACTCTCAACTTGGAATTCTTTATCTGTAGATTTAACCTTGTTAAGTATATTTGGTCCAAACAACGTTGCCAAATTGTGGGAATCCATTTTGTTGCCAGGCAACTGAAATAAAATATATTCAAAAGTTAATTCTATAATACGTAAGAAAACAAAAGCACCCACAATTAGTTCCTCTAATACAAATAGAGAAAATAAACAGCCAAAGTATAAGATTAAATATATTTTCAGATATTTTGTAAATCAGGTTATATTTGGGGCAATGAAGCTGAGAAATTGTATTTACATCTATCATCATTCACTCTAAATGTCCATTTTGTAATGTTTAACTTACCAACCCCTGAAAAACAATGAACTCTACTATAAATCAATGACTTGGACCAGTCCAAATGTTTCTCTAGGGGTGAATGAGTTAACATCTTTTTTTGTTGTTGACGGCCATCTTTTCTTTTGACGTTTTTCTTAATGTCCGGGAAATGTTCTGGGAATAAAAATATTATTTCCTATTTTTGTTCTTTGCTACTTACTATTTCTCCGGAAGGATCATCTACATCCGTGGAATGTTTAACTACAGTTGACAAAAAGTTTAGTAATGCCCACAATGTGTCGCGATTTGGCACCGGAAGAAGAGAGACTAGATATTGCAGTACCGCTAATTGCTGTTCATGTGACGTCATTCCTGAAGAAAAAGAAAAGCAAGTATGATTACAACAATAATATACTTATTTAAAGCCGTCATTTGCTGTTTTTTCCAAAATATTTTTTTTTCTACTTTCTACTTAGATTGATGTACAATAACAAATAAGAGATATACACAGGTATTAAAATTTACTATATTCCTGTATATTTTGTGAAAATAAGGTCAGGTCAAGTGTTGTATATAAAATAGTAAGGTCCAATTAAACATTTTGAAAACCAATAATTGCCATGCAATTTTCTCAAAACATATAGGAATATGTTTTGTTGGTATATATGGTATATACCTCTTTTTTGTTATTGTTCGTCAACTTAAGTGGAAAAAAATATAATTGTTGTTTAATTTTTTTTTTGGGGGGGGGAGGGGAAACGAAGCAAATGCCCATTTAAGGGCAAATTGAGTACAAAATTCATAGTTATTTTAGAATATTGAAAACATAAATCATAATCAAAAATTGACTAAATATCCTGGTGAAACTGTAAATGCAAATATATGTTCATTTAGGGGGAATTGTTTCTGGGCTTTTATTGTGTAATCAAGATTGATTTTAGGTCCATATTCAAGTTTCAAAAGACAGTACGTGTAAACACCCCCTTGCAATTATTAATCCTGTTAGTGAAAACAACAAATAGTGTAAGCAAACATTGAATAATTTATAAAATCATGCCAATGACCTAACATTGATTATATTGTAGTATTTACAGAACTACAGCCCCTGCAGTAATTTTGAGAATTTCAATGATTATTTTGCATAAAACAAATATAATTGTGTCGTCGACCCAACTTCAGGCACCAAAGTTGTGTACAAATAGATATGGGTGTGAATGAATTGATATTGAATATATAAATATGTTTACAATCTGCCTATATCATTGAGAAGTTATTCAAATATTTATTTTCAGAAATTTCTGTGATGGGTCAATGTGTTATAAAATCAAATATGTGACAGTTATTGGTTCAAAAGAGGACCACGAGCATTTTAAGCAAATCTGTTTTCAATGCATATGTCAATCTCAGTACATGTAGTTGAATTTTATCTTTTTCGCCTGATGCATTTAAACAATTAAAATTTCACCTAAAGCTACACATAAGATATGCATTTAATTATAAGCCTAAATAACAACAAGAATTTATGTCACGAGACTTGAGCCCATGCTTAGGTCAACCGTATTGATATTGCGTTTGACCAAGTCGTAGTGGCCTGGAGTGAAGATTAGTTCAAACATTAAATTGAAAAACTCAAGTGACAATAGAACCAAAATCGCTAGAATCAAAAAGAAAAATATTTCTCAACATTATTCCCTATCTTATAAAATAACCCTTTATACTAGACCCACTCAGACGAAATTAATCACCCATCAAAATGAAAAATTAATTCAAATTCAGTAAAAAAAGGTTTACTTATCCAAATCTGTTGGTCATCACTATCTCCTTATAGTTATAAGTTTACCCAAATATTTTGGAATTTTACAATAAGGATTAGATCGCCGCAGAGGAACATGCTACCTAAATGGTAGAAATATCTGGATATTTTTTGATCACTTTGATTTGATGACCTGGTCAAAAGGTGAAAACTAAAGAAACAAACTTATAGTATATAAGTGTCATGAAGGGCAGTTCTGAGCTTGCATGTGTATTGCTATCATTATTATTATTATTATTATTATAAATATTATTATTATTATTAATGGACACACAACACAATTTCCAATCTTATTCTTGTTGTATTGCAATTAGATACATGATTCCAATTTGAAAAAGAAATAATTCATACTACATGTAACCCCCCCACACACATGCATGCACACACACACACACACACACACACACACACACACACGCACATACATGTATTCATGTTTAAAATTGTAGATTGTTCTAACTTACTTCGTGTTGCAACAAATGCTGAGTATAAATCCCGAGTCAGTAACGGTTCTGGTAAATCCCGGAAATATTCTTTAAGAAGAGCTCCGACATCGTGAGGATTGTGTGTTTCATTTAAACATACATCTTTCCCACTATCAAACTCATCCCGCAACTGAAATAAGGTAAATAATAACAATAACAACAACAACAATAATAATAATAATGATGATTTAGTAAAACACAAGATCGGAAATTAGCAGGGTTTCAAATTTTCGTCATTTTGTTTAATGGCTTTATGTATAAAACTAGAACAAAAAATGAAGCAAAAATTCCCAGGGGCAAAACTTCCAGGTATACAGAACTTTTAAGATATAAACTTATATTTACCTGTTTGACTCTTTTCTTTGAAGCACCGACTCTGAATATACCGAGCACTCGCAGACCTTAAAAAAAGAAGAGTCAAGTGATTTAGTATTATATTCTAGTACATCATCTTTATGTTATATGCGCATGTCAGAAATGTTGACACAATAAGCAAATCAGTAGAGGTGGCTACACAACCTCTGTCTGAGACACAGGTGTCAGAGTGCATGACTATATATTCTAAACAATGTATTGAGTCCAAATTGCATTTTGTATCTTAAACAATTATGTCCGCATTACATTCTAAAGATACATTGAGTAAATGTTAATTTCCAAACATTGTACCGAGAATAATTCATAAATACGTTTGAATGTTTCTATGTCTAAACTTTTAGCGAATTGGATATATCTGTAAATAATTCCGGGGTATATATATACTGTGAGGCATCAATATATACGGGCAAAAATACATAAAAAGTTATGGTTTGCTACAAGAATTAAGATAATATGTTAACATATGTTTAACACATCTTAAATTACTTACCATGCGTTTCAATGTGCTTAAAACATGTTTGAACAATTTGTGGTACATGAGGTTGACCGGAAGAGTAAAATGGCAAATGTTCTGCTTTTAAACTTCCGTGACGAGACGTTGACAGGGACAAGGCGTCTAACAGACTGGAGTTTGTTGTGTGCCGACTACAGTCTGATTCAGATAGTGAATCGTTGCTAGGAGCTCTCTGTAAGTAAACGTGTAAATGGTTAATAAGTTATGATATTTTTATGCACAATTCGGACATATATTAAGTTCCTACCTGGCAAACTCGCAAGAAGAATTGGAAACAACAAAAATTTGTAATTCTTGAAACAGTGATGTTTGAAACATATGTTTTGAAAAAATACGAATCGAATTTTTACTAATAATAAATATTACACAAAGAAAAACTTATTGAAACTTCTTACTTTATGAATTGAATCCGGAGACAGAGTGTTTCCATTTTGTCCAACATTCTCTAAAGAACCTTGGGATGAACTACTGGATTTCCTGAAATTAAAAATGGAATAAATGAGTCGGGTCTACTAGCACACTATATGAAAGTAGTGAACATGAAACTTTATATGAGAAAGATTGCATTATTATTTATAATTACACCATAAACAATATGTTATATTGAATATTATAGACATAATACCAAAGTTATAATGCTCAAGACGATACCGTTTCTGTCAATTAGACATCAGTTGAGCTCCAATTTGAAATATATGTGTTTTTTCTAAAGATAAAGTGGTGTCATGCAAGGCCAAATAATATATCTAAAAGTATAGCCGAAATCCGTCTAAGAGTAACCACTGTAAAAAAAATGACTATCTTAGCTTTAGAAAATTTTCGAATTTAAATGGTGTCAACAGTGCCAAATATTCCTTTAGTATAAGATGAACAACTGGTACCGAAATACCAGGTACTAGGTTTATGTACTTTGTTCTCTAACATAATTATAAAGTTAATCATATTAACTCATCTACACCTGAAAAAGCAATGGACTCTTCTATAAAGCAATGATTTAGATCAGTCCAAATGTGTCTTCAGAGATGAATGGAATAAATTTATTCATACAAAACATAAAAATCACAGATGTGACAACTTGGAAAGAGAACTACATGTTGTATATTGTTGTATTACGTAATAACACTGCACACTTTGATTCGTTTAAAAGTTGGAAAATTAGCATAATACATAACTCATAACTTTATAAAAAAAACTCTTAGCATACCTTGGTTCCCGTCTGTGAATTATGACATCATTGTTATCATTTTTTGAGCACTTTTTCTTCTGAATATCATTATCGTTTGCTATGCATTTTGCGAGTGTTATACCGAACACCAATCCTGTTGATGAACTGTCTGTAAAAGATATATAAGATATTAACACTTCAAACTTGTCAATGTATTGGTTTACCTTTGTTTTTTATTTTGTTTTGTGCGTTTTAAAGTTGCATAATGATGCTTGTTTATATATAGGTAAAAAGAAATTCCAATACGTGTGTAAAACCGTAAAACCAATTCAGTATGATTGAAAATTTTGTGATTTTTCACACAATATGGACATAAGTATAATTGAATATAATTTAGTAACTTTTCATACAACATGATGCACTTATATATAGTACAAACATGTAAATGAAATTAAAAAAAAAAATTAATGACTCCAAAAGAAAGTACATGAATTAAAATCATCGCATCAATATGGAAGTCATCGCTATAAATATCATAAAATTCTAAAACATAGTAAACATAGTATTTTTTTTACATTTTCTCTTATCACATTATGACCTAAAAGCATTTTGGTAATATAGCGACAATGGCGCGTATTTCTGGTATTTCCCCTACCTTTATTTTCATTCTCTTTGTCGGCTTTCACCTTATCGATAAGGGAACTAAGGTTTGCAGACTTGCTTCTTTTAAAAGACAGAATTGCTCGTTTCTGGCGTCGGCAGTCTGTATTTTCTGTAAAAGCGAAAACAAAAACACTGAATTACTGCTATATTATTCTTCATCGCTGTCACGGAGTCCGCAACAAATCGTTTGTGGTAAACCTATCTAGAATAAGAATAAGTCTATAAACCTATACACAATGCGAAGTGAGCGATATGTACACGTATGTAGTGTATGTTGTAGTTGTATTGTTGTTTAACGTATCGCTCAAGAATCTTTCACTCATATGGAGACGTCACCAAATGCCGTTGAAAGGCTTCAAATTTTTGCCTATGCTCGGCACTTATGGCCATTGAACAGTGAGTGTTCTTTAACGTGCCGACACCTACTGTGACATGGGACCTCGGTTTTTATATGACATACAATTATATACAATTATCGTCTTTTTTATCTTCAGTTTTCATCACATGCACCACAAAAATAGCATCCTTAACTATGGAAACTGAAAACCATTCTAAAGTTTATAATATATACACGTGAACGTTTTCATTTGTAAAAGCAAGAAATAAGCATATGATAATAGAAATATATGCTACCTAACATTCAGCCATTGTGATTTTTTTCAAATATTTATTTATTTTTCAATGGGTAAATTATTTTCATTCCTGTTTAAGAAATTCCCGCTTTGTGGAGCTCTGAGAGAGAGAGAGAGAGAGAGAGAGAGAGAGAGAGAGAGAGAGAGAGAGAGAGAGAGAGAGAGAGAGAGAGATCTAGCTACTGCAACTGTTGCTTTTTTTTTTTTTACATTTTCATGTATTTCATAACTTTTATATCAATACCTACGTATCTATTGCTGTTATAGCTATAACGTTTTACGGTAAATACCAGTACTATTCAAACACAAAATAGAGGGATCAAGACGTACGTTCTATGGGCTGACACTGACGCCAGAGTAACAAACGTTTATCTTTTGCACACGTATGTGAATTCTAGACAAGAAACAGAGTATGAAACTTACATCAGGGAAACCATTGTAAGCTATGGTAATTTGTAGTTGGGTTTGTGTTGCGTCTGTGGATTGTTAAAATTGGTAGGTCGAAAATGTCTTCTTGCAGTTGGTTTATTTAAGAGAGTATCTATGTATAAACACACAGATATGAATAGTGCGAGGCGACAAATGATCTCGAGGCTACAGGAAATATTTATGTAGTTTTAATCACTTTCATAGCCATGTAATTGATAAAAAATTGTTTCAGCTTCAAATTTATATGATTTGTGTGATAGGGTTGGACTCTGTTTACAGAAGCGTTCATTTAAATGTTGTTTTGATTGCCTAGTATATATCGTTTCCGATATTCCCGTTGTTATATAGATCTACAAATATCCCTGGATACTGTAGGAACTTTAGATGATATCATTTCATATATTCGCTGTTCGTGAGAGGCAACTGAAATATGATGACATTTTATAATTCTGAAATAGCCATAATCTACCGTCTATATTTTTATTTTTGAATCAGAAAAGGGGAGTTTTCTTGCATGGCAGAACAGGGTGCAAAGCAGTTTTAGAATGGCACCACTGACAAAAATTCCAATGGCGGGGCTTTACAAGCTTAAGGACATTTCGTGTGTTAACCAATAGAAATGATGGATTAATGTTACACAAAAAATCATTATAATGACTAAATTGACTGATTAACAACTTAATCATTACAAATATTTACAAAAATTAGAGAGAGAGTAAATCGGTCGAAATAGGAATTTGGTCATCAAATTTCGACATGGATCGACTGTCAAACAATGACGAATTGCGAAGTAAGAAGGCATAAGCTTGTCACATTCCGTAAGTATTTCCCTTTTCAGAGAGAGAGAGAGAGAGAGAGAGAGAGAGAGAGAGAGAGAGAGAGAGAGAGAGAGAGAGAGAGAGAGAGAGAGAGAGAGAGAGAGAGAGAGAGAGAACACGCGTACCTTTTAAGGAGAGAAATAAGTTGTTTGAATTTTTTAGAAAAAGTCTTTGGTCGAGATATCTTACACTAACCTAACACAATGCTTAATTAGAATTTAAAACTACATTGTAAGCTTACAGCAACCCACAATCTCGGCCATTTTAAGCAAGAGATAGACCAAAGTTTCTCGTGTTTATAATCTAATTCATCCTAGCGAAACCTTTAATACTATTGTCTGTAGCTTTATATATTGGTCATTTTATTTCGTAACATTCTTTACTGGTCAGAGGTGGTATTCAGAAACAATATATACTTATATAATACAATGATTTATATGTTTACGTATATAAGTGCATGTAATACTTCAGAAATTTTGTCACAATTTTTGCGTCTGAAGATCAGTAAGTGTGACCACGGTCGCTTTTTGCCAATGTCCATTGTGACTCAACATAGAAGTTTACACAAATTGGTGCAACGTAATCCCATGATCCGTGTAAAATAGGAGATGAATCCGGTAATGATTTGAATCGATCAAGACAGATTATTACGTAATATTTCCCCATAGCAAATATTTGGCATTCTGAAAAACTCTCTAGCATGAATGGATTAGTGTATTTTTAGTAACAAGACTTATTTTGACAAATCGCTATGCTTGGAATGAATGGCAAAACATACTTTTTCCGATTCCCACTCTATCTCCTTTTCAAGTGCATTAACCAGTAATTTTATCATACAGAAGAAATGAATCAACAAATGAAGTAAACCCAAACCAAACCAAAATCCATCTTAGAATTTCAACATCTAAAGCTCGTACAAATTAAAACTTTCAAAATACTTCGCTGGGGCCGTAAGGTATCATAAAAGTATTCATATTCATCTAAATGTTTTTTTTTCTCACAAATGTATTTTTGTAAAATTATGCTTCTTGACAATAATTGTATTTGCAGATTGACATTCTTAGTAGAACTGTATAATTGAGGCCCTCACATATATATGTACACACTTTCTATATTTCTGACTTCATTTTCGGTGTTTTGAGTAGGATTATTGACGCCGACTGCTAGCATACCACAACTCGTTATATAGATATCCGTGGTATCCGTTTGCTATCAACGATCGAGTTTGCCCACAATATGATGAATTATTCTACGTAACCGGACAGAAGTACGAGATATTATTTCTGATAACAGATTAACATCAAATACCCATAGAATGTCCGGAATGTGTAATTCTGTGACTTTGTGGTCAAAAGAGGAATGGTCAATCATTATTTGTATCGCAGTCAGTCCTAAATGACTTTTTGTTTTTCACACCAGGGTTAAATAAATGTCTATCTAAAGCTAAGGGGGCAATTGTGGTTAACCCCATCGCTGGACTATTTTTCCGAAAGCGAATTGCAGTATCCCAGAGGATATAATGAGGTTTCACAATGATATACGTATTACATACATGAAGGTCGTTATGTAGGAGTTTGTATGTAAAATTACATCACCAGAATCCACAAAAGCTAGAGTATGATCTATAAAATAACAAAACAAAGAAGGACTGAACAATGAATGCCCCGTGGTCATTCCGGGTGGCTAAATTTGTATACTTAATCCATGTATAAAACAACATATCTCGCGAAATGTTTTCAGAACACCCACACAGTTAAGATGTAAATAGACAAAATGTCGCCCAAGAAAATTTTAAAACAAAACTAGATTATTTTGTTTGCATTAAAAAAAACCACAGGAGTGTACAAGACAACTTGTTACAGCAGTATTATAAATTATCTAGCTGATGCATTTAAAGGTTTCTCTAAGTCCATCTTTTTATATATACCATTGATAATTTGAATGCTCTCTCTCTCTCTCTCTCTCTCTCTCACACAAATATATATATATATATATATATATATATATATATATATATATATATATATATATATATATATATATATATGTGTGTGTGTGTGTGTGTGTGTGTGTATGTGTGTGTGTGTATGTATGCTAAAGTCTGTGATGTGCTATTTTTGTTGGGAAGTATAATTCTTTAAAAAAAAGTCGAACTGATGGCAGTAAATATATAACAGACCGCTTTCTTATATGTAAAAAAAACCCAGTTGTATCAAACTTAACTGGAACACTAATCAAGCGTGATTCACGCCTAATGATTGTAGGTGAGTATTGACGACCACAGTCAACTAAAGTCATTTATTACATCCAAGTTTAATGGGATATGTATCTTGTCCTAGATTTATATCTACCTACATACATTTAAGCGCCAAGATATAATTAAAAATCTGAAAGCAGAAAATCCCATTCTCCTTGAGAAATTTAGTTAACTTTTATTAGCGTTTTATTTTTAACGATCATTCATAATTAAGGGATAGAACCTAACCATGCAAAGCTCTAGGCAGGCATTATGTATACGATATAAATGTATACTGAAACGAAATCTACAGACACTGGCCCCAATTCATGTTGAAGTCATTGGCCGCATTTTATGAGTTTTTGATGCCTTATTAGAACACTTATGAAGAAACTAACTCTGGCGCAGTGAGAAACCAACATGTCATTTTAAAACGATAAAGCTGTTACAACACAATCCAAAATATTGTGTTGAGAGATAACTACAGTCCAGTGTTCCACTTAATTAAACTTTAGTACTCTTTTTATCAAAATAAAAAATGTTTTCTAATTTTTACCATATCATTAACCCTACATACACAAAATGTCGAATATATAATGACAAATAAAACGAACACATTTAAGTGTTTTATGATTACATATATCTTAAATTCAAGTTTATTAAAGCGGGAAAACAAACTGTGTCAGTCACTTCCGGTTTTTCTAAATTAAAAACAATCCAGTTTGTATTCCTCCGCGGAAACCACCATGTATTTGTGACCTACGTGAATATGTCATTCTAATATATACAAAACATACCTTTGGGTATTGATACTGAACATCCGAGATTCATGGACTGGATTTTCTGTAGAGCTACTTTCTGCAGCGCAAGCCTTTCCGATTCAGTCAGTTGCAGTAAATTGAGCGACCGAAGCACAACCTTCCGCCCGCTCACACTAGACCATGTACAATTACCCTGCAACAAGGAAATGCATTAAATAAATTACAAATGAAATTCAAAAGAAGTTGAAAATAAACAGAAAACTTCTTTGAAATGACGATTTTAATAATTGTATTGATTTCAACTCAATCCAACCATCCAAATTTGTCTTCTGTTAGAGGAATATTGAGCGTATTAAAACATTGCAACCAAAATAAAACGGGCTGTTAATTTTGGGATAAAATTATTTCTTTTTTGCAATGAAACAACATGAGACCAATGTTTCGTTAAATGAAATACATTTTGATAATACATGTATGTTGTTTTCATTTGAATTAAGACTTACAGTGGTAAAATGTCGCGTTTCCTCACTAAATTACCCAAAAGAAAATTCTGTCAAATTTTGATTCGGGTTGTAAGATACGTGTGTCAAAATTATAAAGATTTTTAACACACTGCACGTGCATTAGACCTATCTGATTTAGAGGAGCAATTATATGTTTAAAAAGACCCATCTCTTGTATGGAATTTAAGGACTATCATGTATGAGACAAGAAAATGTGTATGTTCCCTGCATCAATATCTTTACACATATCATTATGTTACGCGTGATCACAGTGTTTTGTTGTTCACAAGGGTGGGCATGATCCTATTTACTTACATATGTATCCGTGCATTCACAAATAACCACAAATATTTCGGAAGATATATCAGAAGATAATTCACAAGAGAATAAAACACAAAGTAACAAACAAAACAAACATGTAAAAATTACAGTGTAAAAGAATGGATGGGTTTAAAAGCCTATATTTTTAACAACATGAGTTACGTTAGCGGCGCCAATAATGTTTTCTATTTTCTATCTCACCAGCGGCAATACTGAGAATAAAATTAAATGACAGGTCAATCCAAAAGTCAACAACTTTTATATTTGATCCTGGGGTGGCATTATTGTCGCCAATTGCAAAAACAATTAAAGATTACACAAATGATACACCACTTTAACTTCCGACTTTTGTACACAACAATAGTGGGTTCTTATGTCAGTCGATGTGTAAGAAGGTTTGTACCTAAGTTAGATTCCTTTCTTTGAAAATAAACTGTATCAATAACAAACGCTGCTTGTATTTCGACTTATCAAGTTTATTTACAATCTGAAGGAGAATTAAAGTACATATACATATGTATGATCCAAAGCATATTGTACCGATTTTCAATTTGCAGAATAAGCAGTTTTCTATTTTTTACAAGTAATACAGAATAAGAAAAATAATTAAATTGATATGCAAGAGTTATTCCCCTTTGATATTTGGATCTCAAATCCTTATCATAAAAACATTGTAGTACATATCCAAGCTTCATATATTGACCTTTTTATACACTGGATACCTTAGGGTTATATATTTGTTTTCTATATGCCTGTTTAGGTGCATCTCAATCAATTACAAGAGGCCCAAGAGGGCCTCAATCGCTCACATGAGAACCATCTACAAATGCGGAAGGAAGACAAAGAAGAATATGTACATGTAGGCTGATCTGGCCAAGAAATATAAATATTGCTGTTTTAAGAAATTCATCAAAAATTCTAGAAATCAAACTTCGGCAAAATTCTTGCACAAAAACATTTCTTCAACTATATACAAGTAAAACACTTCAATGCAACATTGTGAATGCAAGGGGAGATAATTGAGGAAATCATGCAAAATTTAATGAAAATGACAAAGTCCGAAAAGACCTCAAAAACGCGTCAAAAATTAATATTCCGATTTCTATGAAAAATAAAACTTGACTCATACATCCATGTAGATCACTCAGAAACAATCAGTTTTTCAATTCATGTAGTGGTTCTGGAGAAGAAGATTTTCCAAGAGGGTACCATTTGGGACCTATTCTGCCCCGCCCTGGATATACCCCTGGACCAATCTGGCTGAAAACTACAAACTTGGTAAAGGACCTTGAGCACATGCTTCCTGTCAAGTTTCGTCAAAATCCCTTCAGTGGTTTCAGAGAAGAAGTCGAAAATATGAAAAATTTACGGCCGGACGACGGACGGGGAGTGATCACAATAGCTCACTTGAGCCTTCGGCTCAGGTGAGCTAATAAAAACCGACCTCTAATCGCTCCCGTTTTCCGATATGTCCCTTGTAGGATCTAACGCAATCCTATATGGGGTCTGTTAGTTACTCATGAATAAAACGCGGTCTAATACATAATACAGGAGAATATCAAACAATATCTATGTGTGTGTAATTTGACCAGCTTTCACTAAAATTCCACAGTTTCGGTGTATAGCACGGTCCATTTTAGGCGCCATCTTGCCTCGTGTCACTCTCAAATATATATATAAAGTCTGCGTGTCTTAATTACGTTTTTCATCTTACTTCGTAATAGCTGTCTCATTTTTCATATTTACATTGAGCTTAACTACAAAAGAAATAGTACAATCTAATTTATCGCAAAAATCATGAGGGATCATAATTTCCGGTTATCGTAATTCTTGTCCAATCCTAATATTCGATTAATTTCTGAAACGTGATGTTGACATTTGCAATGCTATTAGCTTAACTTAAAAGTCACGGAGAAAACAATAGTAGTTTTATCTTTCGTTTAGCAATACCCTGAAGGAACTGATTTTAATTCAGTGACGAAAATTTGAAACTTCTACGTTTACAGTAGTTCTATATAATCTATAAGAATCAAGTGCAGTTAAATAATTGACAATGAAAAATCTGGTTTCGTTATATATACAGTAAAACCTGCTATAGCGGTCACCTCTCTATAAGGATTACCTGTTTATAAAGGCCAGTTTAATTCAAGTCCCTTGACTGCATACTTCAACTAAATTGAAATTGTGAATAAGGGTCACCTGCACATAAAGGTCAATATTTTCTGGTCCCTTGGGTGGTCCCTATATACAAGTTTCACTATATATATATATATATATATATATATATATATATATATATATATATATATATATATATATATATTAATTACTGATGGATTTTTAAGGACTCTAACAACTATCACTGCATGAAGAAAATCATAAATTATTCTTCGTGCCGCATGCTAATTTATTAAAACACAATTAAAATTCCTCAAACCACAATTTTGTGCCGTCTACATTTTAAATCATTTAAACATCAAACTTGGTTTCATATTCGACATTTTCTAACAATGGAGGCTTTGAACCCAGGTGAAACATCATTGTAATTTCAACCATGCTTATATCGATGAGGAAACAAGTGTTCCACGACAGATTACATTTAACATGTACCATTTTTTTTTCTCTCCAGATAAAATGACCGTTGTCAGGTTAAAAAACGGTCATATGCAAATTTCCTATGTGTAGAAATATTTAACTTGAGGCGTTAAATTTTCTGTGTATAAATGCATATTTATTTATTTGTTGTGGTTGTACCTCATCAACCAAGTTTTAAAGGGGCATTAGCTGGTTTTTGTTTTGTTTTTTCATTTTTACTACTCAGATTGCTATACATGACAATGAAAAAAAGATATATACATCGGCAAAAAAATTCTAAATTCCTGTATATTTTGTGAAAATCGTTGGAGAAACCCAGGCTTGGCAATTGATTAACTTAACCTTACTATTTGTATCATGAAGACCACACTGGACCTGATCTTATTTTTAACAAAATATATAGGAATATAAGATTTTTTAATGCCTCTGTATAGCTCTTATTTGTTGTATATCAAGTAGTAAAAGTAAACAAAAAATAAAATCTTTTCGTAAACACAGGTAATGCATCTTTAAGTTTTTACAGGTTTATTGCGTTGAAGTTTTACACGATTTGTTGTTAAGACAAGACTATCTACAAGGAAAATGAATCCTGACCTTTTAAGGACAAGAATGGTGTAAAATCATGAAATGAGCCGTGTCATTACTGTCGTTTCTATCACCATAGAGACTGTAGAAATTTATGACCTAAGTCTTACTCAAATAAATATTGGATACTCTCTATAAATCAAAATTCCTATTGGAATCTGAAATCCCCTGGACCCCTGAGTTTCGTATGGAGAAAGAAGTTAACTTTTAGTCTATCTCTTGTAATGAGAAAAAAAAACGAAAAGAAATAATAATAAAAAAACAAAAACAAAAACAAAACAAATAAAAAAAACAGTAATATTATCTAGTAGACTAGTAGAATGGCTGCGTGTCGAAGTTAGTTTTTGCGTGATATAAAGTATATATGCCACTATGACATAGTTCTATTTATGCTGATAAAATTTGATGAAAATTATATATTATTTAAATAATAAACGTCACCTACACACGAATGAACACTGGCTATGTTGGGTTTTTCTTTCTTAATAATGTTACTTCTTATGAATTTACCTGTCGTAGACTATGACGTAGACTACATTGGCTTAATTTGAGGGGTATCGCGAACCGAAATCAAACGGTTGGATGATCTGTAAGTCGATGTAGAGTTTAGAGTTTATTTTGACTTTGCGAGCACGTTTGTTTTGTTAAAAAGAGTATGAGAACCATGTCCGATTAAGACTTAATTACATTTATCTAGTGTTTGATATACTCTGAAGTAACTGATAATTTTCTGTATTACTAGAAGAAAGTTGGGGCTACCTACGGAGGCAGGGCAATCTCTTACACAGAGTTGTCGGTCGAGAATGCAAGTACCGATAACTTTGTGTAGAGAGAGTGGATGCCGGGTACGTCTGAGTTACCAAAAATATGTAAGTTTTTAAGACACGACAGATAATCTTATTGGTTACCTAAGCTCGGTCTCTTACACATAGTTACCTATCCTTACACTCTAGATCTATCTCTCCTCAGTGAGTGCAAGGGCCGACAACTCTGTGTTTTGTAGGCTTCATCTTTCAATTTCAAAAGAAAGGGGAATTAATATTATAAATACGTCATTTATACAGAATTTTAACAAATGAAGCGGCTATACTGGCATGAAGTACTGCCCTTCGACATTAAACATAGTGAAAATATCTAAATATGCATTATGACTATAAAGTGCATATCTGAATATTTTTTCAGAATTAGAAATAAGCTGTAGGATCCTATAAAAGACACAATTGTCGGGATCGGGATAACATTTCACTTGTCACAACAAAAAACTCTCATGTCAAAAATAAAATTTATCGCACTGATACCTGTCCTATCAAAAACTAAAAATTGATTATCTCAAAAATTAATTCATATGAAATTCTAATTATGACATATTCACAAAGTTAATACAAAACCTTGTTTTACATCATATCATAAAATGTAACAGATTTATAGTGCTTCTTCAAAGTAATTTAAACACAGGAAGGTGAGTTATTGAATTATAAATGAATTAATTTGTCATAGAAGATATCAACGTTTTAATAGTTTTTACACGAAAAAAAAAATTCTATTCCCCTCTCTTATATAAAACCCTTACTTATGACATAATGATAATTTAATAGCCACAACTGAATACATGTATAAACTTAAATGGGGAATGGAGAAATAATAAAAAATACCCAACAAAAGAGAAGAAATATAATAGATTTGAGGGAAGGCAGGGAAACAGAACGGAGAAGGTGTTCTAAAATACAATGTACCTCTACACCGCGTTAGGGTCTGGTCATAATTCTTTTTACAAAATTTAAAATAGAAATGAAAAAACAATGGGTTAGTCATGAGGAATAATGGCGAAGTAGTTTTCGTTCTTCCATCTCTATAACCCCATTGAAAAAGAAATGGCGGTGCACCTGTGAAGTTTAAAATTTCAATATCATAAATTTCATTTTTATGTCACGTATCGAGTTCAACGGAATAATGACATTCCAAATTTTCGCACATGTGCTTTAATCGTCAATTTCTGTTAAACTTATCAATTCTACCATAGCAGAAGTAGTCGGGAAAAAATAGAATAGGTTCTTTGAGAATCAGCACGTACATAGAAATAGACACACATAATTAATTTGACTTCTATTGATCCAAATCCCATGGCTTTCCTTGACAATTGAGCCTTTATGTGTGTATCGTACGCCAGAAAATTCGGGTGAGTTCCCCAAGTAACTTCTCAAGAGCTCAGCATCGAAGGTGGGGCAAACAAGTCGCTAGGATCACGTAACGCTAAAAAATGATCACCCCGTGGTCAAAAATTGACATGGGTCTGTAGCTGCACTCAGTCAGATATGATTTTAGATCTAGTAGGCTACAAAAGAACACAGTAACCTACTTTATTCAAACTAACATGCAATTCTTTATATATCGCTGGTATTACTATGCTTTAAGGAATGGCTGGACAAATATCTACCCATTCATCGACTTAAGTTGATTTGACTTTGAAGCAATGCCGGTTTAACCTTGGGATCCCATTTTACTGTCCGTTTATAATTTTCGTATGACCTTGAAAGATTACATGGAGGACTAGTGCTTCTCAAAATTATAAGATATATTATTATCCTATGCAATTAGATGTAGATATGAAATTTGGGTCAAAAAATATGTGTTGCTATTTAGAAATGTAATAACAATGAACCTCCCTCCCTTTCTCTATCTTTCTTTCGTTCACGCATACAGAGAGAGAGAGAGAGAGAGGGGGGTATTCAATATACATATAATTTTCCATAATCACTTAGCTGAAGTACGCCTATTGTTAAATTGTAGTGTCTCAAACGTAACATTATCGATGGTAATTTTTTTTTTAAGTTAGTAATGGATAGCTTAAGTTACTTAAACATATCATAAAAAGTAAAATGATTTTGAAGGTGACCGGATTATTTTGCTATTCTCGCATACTCATTAAATGATAAAAGTACTTTAATAAAACAGTGTCAGATAACTTAGAGTGATAATATTTCACCAAGTCTCCTTAGGTATCGAATTCAAGGTTTCAAGTGGGTCGGTTGGGTACTCTCCCAGTTGAACCTACTTATATTTAACAATGCTACATTGAAATCCCACTTTCTTTGAAATTAATTTGATTCCCCAGCTAAATTTCTTTTTTACCATTATAACCCGGTTATTTTAAAACCCCTGTATATTGGAAAGAAAAATTAATTCCCCTTCGATCGATTTCAATATATCCGAGTTTGACAGTATATATACGTGTGTGTGTGTGTAATATATATACATACATGCATATTCCTTCGCGATTCAATTTCACATCTTAATTGATATTGAATTAAGGAAATGTCGCTATCAATCATTCCTGATGTATTTGTATACAAAATCGCAAGTGCGTGGAGACCTCAGAGAAATTCTGTGTGTACTATTACTTTCCTAAATCTAGTTCATCCCTACGGGAAGAAATATTTATCATAACATATATATTACGTTCCTATTTGTATACTCATGTATTACAAGCTATTAGCATTCACTTTCTATCAGCCAACAAACCATAAACAGGTTACATGCAACCATCGAACAAATTGTGTATAGATCATGATAAATTTCCCTCGTAAATAGAGCATACAATTTCCCGCCAAATATTGACAAGGCGTTTTCCGATTGTTTGTCAATAATGATAAACAATCCTATCGTCATTTGTTTATCATTAAATGTCTTCTGTTCCAACGAAAGTTAGTTATGATGAAAATAAAAGTGCACATTTCCGGTTTCAGTTCGCTGATTCTTCATAAATTATTTGTTGGCCTACTCCGATTTTTTCTGACTTTGTGATATACTCAACTTGACAATGTTTTTACTCTAAAAACATATACAATGTTTGGATGTACATGTATATTATATTAAAAACAGGCTTTAAATAATATCTTTGGACAATACGATCTTCGATCACCCAGTAAATTTAAAATATTTTTGTTCTTGTGTTCAACTTGCATGATAAGGATTTTGGGTATCCCAAGTTACTACCGATGTAAATCACTGATTCACTGATCACCATTCATCTATCTATTTATTTTTCATCTATCTATATTTCAATCTGCAGTTCGTTGGAAATAATGAAAGTTTTTTTTTAATTATTATTATTAGATACATGTATTTTATTTCTTACAGTCCATTTTATTTCCTCGCTGTGTCTTCAAATGTATAACCCCCTCCCCTTTTGAAGATTTCAGACACGACCTTGATTTATGCACGTAGCCTACATGTATAACAGTCATTTCTACATCTACAACATAAGGTCAAAAGTGCAATGCGTTTTTATACGACAATTCGCCATTAAATAAACAAGTATACTGTTTTAAGGGACTGGTAGAAAATTCAGACGTTTACACAATCAACATGATTTACATGTTCTTTTTCCGAGGGAGTCATTTATGGACGACGTTTAACAGACTTCAGTTCTACCAAGCGAGAAAACTTGCGAGTTTTAATATCATATGCATGTCTAATGCATGTCACGACGGCCAAATTGTCATAAGAATGAAATATGGATGTTTTATGATAAGAATTAACTCGTGATTTACATACGGCCTGCATTACATAACGTCATTTATCTCACAGCAATAAGACGTAAAAAGACGAACCATTAAAGATAATCCCTGGCGAACGCCCGTCATGATATTTGAATTATTATCACATTAAAATAAATGTCAAGATATTTTATTTTATTTTAGTAACAGTAACTTCTACTCTGAATAGCAAATGATCTATTATTAATATTTTCATTTATGTGTAATAATAACTAATATAAGTAGATCTATATGTCATGTATTGAATTCTGGTGTTATATTTACATCCGTGTCGGTGTGATGAATGTGTTTCTGATTTCCATGCCGTCTAAAGGAAGCCTACCATTAAAATTGTGATAGGGATGCCCGGCTATTCTATTGATGCATCGTATCAAGTAGATTACGGCTTGTTTATTTTAAATCCCCTCGAGTATTTCTGAAAGCACTTAACAACTTGAACCTGTGTCGTATTTTCCATCATACATTATCCTGTATCAGCGGGTATGACATTGGCGATGTTGATAATTTTCAGAAATGCTAAAGAGCAAGACAGTAACCCTGACATACTGACCCAGATCTTACAGTAACCGTCAACGATAGAAACGACGACCCCTTACAAGGTGACTTACGGAAAAAAAATAAAGATGACAAAATATGATACCGAAGTTTTGGGAGCAGGTCAAATACTATATACGTCAATGACATAATCGGTTCATTTAGGCCTGCTTACGAGAGAGAGAAAGAGAGAGAGCATGAGCATCAACCCCTTTCAGTCTACTACAAAAAAAAAAAATAAATACCCTAAATTACCGTCCACAGCTACAAGATCTTTACACTGTCATTATCGAATTGGAAGCATATCAAATTTGTGAGAAAATGCCCAGGTGATATGAGGAATATTTTTTAATAATCAGTATATTTTCATAATTTAAATATCTTGTTTTTTTTAACAACTGTTTGACCTAGCGAGAGAATTAATTACCGCTCCTTTTTAAAGTCTATCCTTATATATAATCGTGTAAACTTCTAACGCAAAGAAAAGCAGAACAATCACTTATAACGATTTATCTTGGTTTTGAGCAAACAAGCAGAAAAAATCAGGTTAAAACTATAGGACATATTTTCCCTTTGGGCTTTATCTATACTTATTAAATCATCGTACCTCCAGCGTAGAAAAACTACCAATGTCAAGGTCACACATTCCAGAGGGGATTGATAACATGTTTCCAAAAAATATGTGATGTTTTAGAATGAGGTCCACAGGCACTCCTCTCTTTTTGTTTATATATATATATATATATATATATATATATATATATATATATATATATATATATATATATATATATATATATATATATATATATATATATATATATAGATATATAATTTCAGAGTATAAAGATTTTTCAGGGTAAGTTTCAAATGTGACAATCTTATATTAAACTAAGCATATACATCGGTGTTGTGTTTTTGTGTTGGGGTGGGGGTTACGCTGAAATTCTACCAATCCCGTATCTCGGTTTACATTTAGCAAATATATCATGAAGCTGAAGTTGACAAGGAGTTTTGTCAGCTTTTGCAGTAAAAATGACCCCAAGTACAAATAAGGTCAACTTCCCCATGGACATCCCTTTATAATTAATTCAGATGCTGACCTAACGATTATTGCAGCAACTTTGTTTAACATGATTAATTTGACCTTTGCACTATAAATGTAGACCTGCAAGGCATAACCCTTCAAAAGGATACAAATTATATGTAAGCATTTCATGTTGACATTTTCAAAAAAAAAAAAAAAAAAATGCATTTTCTTAAGTAATCAAGGGGGCTGCGTGGCCTAGTGGCTAGAGCATCACGCTTTGAACCAGTAAGTATTTCACTTCTCGGTAGTGCAGCTTCGAGCCCCGTTGAAACCTGAGGTATTTTTTTTGGTTTTTTTGTTTTGTTAGTTTTTTTTTTTTTTTTTTTTTTTTTTTTTAAGAGAGAGAAGAAGAGATTTTTGGAGAGAGAGAGAGAGAGAGAGAGAGAGAGAGAGAGAGAGAGAGAGAGAGATTAATCACTGATAAGACATTTATATATAAATCAAAAACTTCTTTAATTATATCATAATTTCAAAATAATAATGCAAATACACAAATGAACTTTATACATGTACATGTATATGCTGCAGATAGAAATACCAGGAATTTAGTGTGTTACGAAACGGACAAAAACGGAGGCGAAATTACATAAATATATGATAGGTGTTGCGATGTTGTCGCATGTGATAAATGACCCAAAGTTTAAGAACACACTCCGTGAGCAGAACAAGTTATGAACAGTTTTGTTACATACATACATTAGATTTAAGAAGAAGAAAAGATTTCATGAAATTAGATCACAGAGGCAGAAGATATATCTCTTTAATTGCACGAAGTTTTACCTGGTTTCTTCAGAATGTCTACCTTAATACTTAGGATAGCAATTAACATATTGTGCTAACGATATTTAGTTTCATAAAATGTGGATATAAATGTATTTGGCTTGGAAATAGATTTGACGAAGCGATAAAATATCCATACAAATATTCTAAAGATTTCATTGACAAATACCTAGACATGTTTCAGCGACTCATTTACAGGTGTTTAATATTGCCCCGAGAATATTTCGTTTTGTCACGTTATGTGGACATAAATTGATTATAATGTTACCTCGTCAAAGACATGTACAAATAAATAAATGATATTCAACACAATATAACTCTAGAAACATGAACATTCGAAATATAGATTCAATGACGATTTTTATAAATGGCCACATATCGGGGAAAATTGAGCGTGTTTGCAGAAAAAATAACTTTTCCTAACTTTTCGAATGAGGAATTGTCACGGAGTCCCGTTTTCGTGCGGTATGCAGGTGCAGATCCATTCGTCCCCACTAAAATCCATCTATCGCGATGCAAGAACGTGATGTGTACTAAAAATGCATTAATGGGCCATGTTAGAGAATCATCAGACGACACTGTTAACGGTGAATTACAAATGCCAAAAATATGCGTCAGCAGAATGCATCTTTTCTGATAAAGAAGAGAGAGATTTTGAGAGTAGGCCTACCGTGAATTTTCTGAGTCCGGTATTGGTTTTCTTCATTAGAATTACAAATTGACGGACAAAAGAATTACATGAAGAGATGTTAATATCACACACATTGTGATAGAAAATAAGTGCTCCTAGCTACAGACACATTCATGACATATTAACGAGTCTGACTGAAAAAGAAACATAAGTATTACATAATTATCTGTTTTATCTTGTCTGATTTTCCACCTCGTTCTGTAGACTAAACCAAGCGTGTCCAATCGACCTATTGTGTTCAATATGACCAGAAGGCTGGTAATTGACATGACCCATACTAACGGATATATATATAAAAAAAATCATGAATGACTGATCGTGAGAAAGGATAATTATCATATAATATCGTCACTTCTTTTTCGCGTGTAGTTTTTATATTTTTGTTCGTAACACAATAATTTAGTAAACTAGTCAACTTTTGTTAGAGAAATTCCTGGTGTATCTGGCAGATCTAGATCATAATTTACAAGATTTTTCAGTATAAGTTAACAGCTCATCAATACAAACGTATTTCCAATACTTATTCCGCGGATCATTACCTGCCAAATAATTACTGTGAAGCTACCTGAATGGAACAACTGCGGGGGGGTTAAGACAATAGCTAAGAAATAATAGGACGGATCAAATACTATTTTTTCATTGTGGTCGAATGCGAATTGATACAGTGTACAGCTCATGCGTTGTGATCTTGGGTTCTAAACCTAAGTACCATGAATGAAACATGACTATTAGATTATTGTATTAAGACCTGTAGATGTAATAAAATGTTGTCCAGGAGAAATCGTCCACAGATCAGACTAGGGTTAACTGTCACATAATTTCTAACCCAATTACCTTTCATTTTTAACAGTGAAATGTAAAATTTCCGATCGCCCACAAACACATTCAAAATTTCACGATGTCTTCGAATATAAAGGTCATCAAAAAATTCGCAAGGATTTAATTATAGTCCTTATAGTTTCAAATTCCATTCAAATGAAAACAAACACAGTTAAACAAAAATGAGGGCAGACTCTGTAAAAGTGTGTCACACACACACAAAGGGTAGCTGTTGAATGCTTTTTGAATAGATTCTATTGCAAAGCCATTTTGACGGATCCACGCATTTTAATTACATTTATTTGTGAAGCTTTCACATATGAACAATTATACATTATGCAACTTTACTGAGATTAGTCATTGTGTATTGTTGATATTGATCCCATTAAGATCCGAGACAAATTATATCAACTACTGTTTTCATAACGCCAAAATCACTAATCTTCACGGGACAGACGTGTGAAATATTATTCACTTGTTTGTTTACAAAGTCATCGATTCACAGTTAACTGTTTGAAATATGCAGCGATAATTTTATCAATGGTCGCGGATACGCGTACAATATCATACCGGATCCGACTGCAAAGGCTTCCGAATTCGATAGCAATTAGTAGACGATGCTTATGAAAATGTTCAGAACCAGAGACGCCATCATTCTTCACAATGTTTGACAACGCGGAGAATTAATAACAGCGTAGGGACACATTATAATATGCATCTATATCGATAGGTACAACAGATCGGATTTTAAGTCATAATTATGCCATATTAACGCGTGTTTTACGGCGCTCGCATTCTTCGCACGGAGCGATCTTATGTCACCCAGTTGCAAAATTCATCGTAAAATCGACGGTAATAATGCCTTTATTGTCAATGATTCTCTGACGTCCCACCGTGTCCTTTTCAAAGAACGGGTAATGTCGAAATACTATCAAATATAAACATCCGGTCCGGTCTATGCAGTGTTTGTCTTTCAACTTATAAAACAGTCGTGACACCTCTAAAATCTGGGTCATTTACAAGAATGTTTTGCTCCTGATGAGACATTGCAATACAAACTGTTTGGAGACTTAGACGCGAGACAATCAATTTGAAGAGTTTGGTCATTCCAAGTTTTTTCTATGTTAAGCGTCCACCCAGAATTCAAAAACCTAACTACGTATTCGGGAAAAATTGTGATTATTTAATAAAAACAAATGGCATGGGGTTATTGAGTTAAGTTGAGTAAATGGCTGCCTTTTTACAATAATGATGTCTTAAACTAAAACGCACGCGGACGCTTAACATAGAAAAAAATGGAATGGGTTTAGATTGTCTTACGAATTTATAAAGACCATTCAAAATCGCCCATGTTTACACCATAATTTTATATCTGAAGTATTGTGTACATGTGTATTATAAAAAAAGATCGTTTGTATTCATTTTTGGTGTCATTGAAATGTTATAATTTACTCCCGTGCTGTAAAGATTATTAGATAATTTGATTGTGCACCGAAACACCTCTAGTTTTAGATTCTACCTCTATAAGAAAAAAAATGGCAAACAAGAAGAACAATTTCGAAATATCGAGTACTTGAGTACATGCATGGCTTGATAACAAGAGAATGGGTTTAAATAAGTCTTGTAAATCGCTGAACTTAGGTGTTAACATTTTTGCATACAAAAAATGCTTATATCTCGACTGAATCTGTGATGTTATCACTGGGGTTGACAGCGGTTCGATGATAAATAAAGGAAAAAATGTGATGAAGAACAAAGATTTAGCATTGTCTATGATAAACTTTAGAATCGAACAAATGTGATTGTGACGTATTACTGTTAATTAGGAACAGATCAGGGATCGAATAACACACACTCTTGAGCTTTAGTTGACTTATTGTACCTTTGATATGTAATTTAAATGCTCCCTGTTTGCAATTATTTACTTCTGTCCTCGAGCATTTTTCTAGTTATCACGATATTAAAAAGAACAGAATAAATGGTAGACCTCCTTATACTTGAAAAATTCTGTGTTTCCCCTGTTTCGTCCTCGGTAATGGTGAAATGAATCAGTGAAATAATACATCTCTATGAGAAAGTGACACTTTACGTCTATGGAGATTATATTATATATACAGTAAAACTATGGGGCCAGGGATTAAATATTGGCCTTAATGTGCATAATATCTATATTTATGCAGTCAAGGGACTTGAAAAAACCAAGATGAACCACTATCACAAACGCAATTTCCACCAAGATCTAAAACTTACATTATAATAGGGCGACAGGATACAGGGTAGTTGCAAAATATCAGAGCTACAGTAATGCATGAAATCAGACTATTAAGGCGAAATAGTTTATCTGTAGATCCCTATTTCTTTTTTTTATATATATATTTTGGGGGGATAGACAGTATTTATTATGGCTTCTCACACAACCCGGATGTGCCATTTGATATTGGTAAATATGAATATAGGCTACATGGTGGGTAATACTGTACATCATTGCAGTCCGATGCCATTATAGTCTTACTTTTGAGAGCAGTAAACTATTCCCTTTTGATTTTTATCTCGGAATCGTCAACCAATGCTGCCGAAATATGACGTCAGATGATCGCCATTCGTACGTAGCACTTGACGTTCAGGCCTACTGTAATACAAGGCCTACTATAGAATATTTTAACTCGGCACAATGAAATGCATCGCTTCTGTGTCGTGATAACCATTTACCTGAACATGAAATGGGAATACAAAAACGAATGAATTTCTTTCAAGGGCGAATTGACAAATTAAAAAAAAAATAATCACCTCAGAACATACAAGAAGTTTATCAAGATAAAGAATTGACAACAGGGCGAGTAATTCAGCGATCCCGAACGTATACATTAATATCATCTTATTTTATCCGCAACAAAAGACGTTCTACAAATAGACTGTACGTTTTGTGTTTGATACCCTTCAAATTTTAGAGGTCATTGTTGATATCTCTCTCTCTCTCTCTCTCTCTCTCTCTCTCTCTCTCTCTCTCTCTCTCTCTCTCTCTCTCTCTCTCTCTCTCTCAGTATAAATAAACATGCTAAAATAAAGAAATTAAATATTTTGTAAACAGAATTATCAGATGTCAAAATATTGAATTTTATGATCAGATGATCCCATATGCATATGGCATAATTCAATCAATTTCTGTATGTATATGTAAGCAGGTCAGGCAAATGTTGTTAATTTAACTTCCTATCATAGTGGTGTAGTAGTTTACATTGTAACAAATACAGAATATAACATCACCCCCACCCCCCAACCCCCCCCCCCCCAAAAAAAAACAACAACAAAACTTAGTAGATCTACGACTGAGCTTAGTACATACTGAACAGTTAAAATAATTTAAATTTTCGGATAATTCTCTACTAGAACTAAAATGTAGTATACAAGGGGTAAATTTGTAAAATGACTCTTCAAAAGCCTACATCATGACAATGAATCAGAACAGACCCTCACCTGGTATATCATTAGACATTCAGAAATATTTTTATTCTCAGACTTATTCTATATATAATTAACTTAATTTAAATTCAACCCCCCTTTTTTACACAAATTAACAAATGATAATTAGCCCAGACACTAATTTGAATTTTTAATGTGACAAATTGTCTTTTCCTATAGAATAGACCTTTTTGTCTATATATAAGATGATTTATATGAGGAAGAAATTCAATTGTGAAGTTGCGTTAGCTTTTATATCCTTGTCAAATATTGAATTAAATCTATTATTTAAAGATTTATTACTTTTCAAATATGAAATTACACAATCAAATGTATATCTTTATTTCCCGTGACAGTAATTAGGTAATAAAGAAACACAATGCCGTCACTCACGCATGTAGCCTGTAGAGAGATTTCGATCTTCAAAACACTTTTATATTCATATTTTACACAGTAAAGACACAGAAATTACAAAAAAATAATTTTGAACTAATATACAAATCTGATTAAGTAGCTGTTATATGCATAAGTTACATGTACAATATCTTTGCAATCCGATCGGTTGCTAGGCCAAAATTCTGTCCCGATTTTATGTTACTCTTTGGTAAGATTATAAGTAACGTTTTTTTTTGGTAAATTCTGATTTTACCCAAACAAGTAACTAAAAATCGGGGCAGAATTTCGGTCTTACCAGTTGCTAGGTGTTTATGAACTGTAAGTGGCGATATGTTCACGTTGAACTGAGGAGTCACCACCTCAAGTAAGTGGAGAAGTCACCGCTTCAAATACAATGCATGTGGAGGCTGTATTCAACACGTTGATTTTCGGAGAAAATCCACCTCCGGATTATGGAGAATTCAGTGTGTCAGCGCCTGGAGTCAGGAAAATTACTCAGACCTACACTACAGGCCACAGGCCTAATTGACTAGTCTATAAGTAATATTAGTCAAATTTAGTGTCTACGGAGAAAAGGATCCCGACTCCGATCCCGAACTCAAAATTATGCACTGCCAGTACATCTGTCAAGCTCTCACTTTTTGATTTACCGGGGTTTTAAAATTTACTAAAAAGTGAGAACATGGACAATTTTCACTTTTTCGTAAAACCCCTGGTATATCAAAAAATGAGAACATGTATGACATTATGACACATATTTAAACTTCGGAACGTGTGGAGGTTCGTAAGCTTATGTTTGATGTTAAATGGAGGTTTGTAAGCTTATGTTTGATGTTAAATGATGGTTCGAGTAACTACCATGGTACGGTGTCCAAATGTAACTCATGCTTTTAAATAAACCATACCATCTATATAAACTTCTCTTCAAAACACTTCCCTATAATTTACATTGGCACGCTTCAAAATCAATGTCCTTAAATTGTTATAAGTTTTTGACAACTTTTCAATTTCTTCTCAGTTCATTTGCAACAGCGGTCACTTAAAGTTGAAAGAACAAAATATGTTTTTAAAAAATCGTTTAGCATTCAAAAACATCGTCCAAGCGGAAGAGAAAATCCGTATCACCTTTGAAATGAAATAATACTTGCCAAGGGGTACAAACTGCACACGGAAAGGAACAACATAGGCCTACTATTGCTACTCCTTATAATAAGTTCAATGGAGTGAAATCAACTGCAGTCTAGCCTATCCTTCTCTCTTTACGAGATCGTATACAGTTTGCTATTTTTTGGCATGGGTCCCTACAAATTTACCTGTCTGTTAAAACTGATCATTACCCCTCACTTGGCACTCAGGTGAAAATAAAACTATAAACGGTAATGCACAATGCCGATCTCGACAAAGCCCTCTAAACACAACGAAACAAGTACACACTTATATTATATTATAGCCTTATTCAAAGAGTAGACTTTACACAACAGTCTGTCAAACGCCAGAAAAAAAGGCAACAATACTTCACAGACAATCCTGTTTTTCCACCCACCCCGATTCGCGTTGTATAATGCAATGCTATAGATTACTTCAAAATTTGATGGGATTGACTTTTTTTCATATTTGAACCGTCTTAAATTAGTCTTATATTCAATGAGCCTCCCTCCATTCTCTGGAAAAATATCTCCCTCGAACGTGAATGCACTCCCTCGGGTCAGTGTTAACAGACCGATGGGGATGCACTCTCTCGAGCGTGAATGGACCTATGGAAATGTACTATCATTAGGAACGTCATATAATATAGAACACAGTACAATCATATAATATAGAACACAATACAATGAGTATTTATTTCGTTTTGTTGTCTTTACAGATTCATTTCCAATTTTTGTAAATTTAAAATGAGTACATGATACAGTGGAACTTCGCTATAAGACCACCTAACTGACTGACTAAAAGTGGTCTGATTAGTGAGGTGGTCTCTTCAGTGAGGTTGTCTTTAGGCGAGGTTCCACAGCATTTAAAAATTCACTGTAATGATTTTCCATTTCCCCGTGAGTGGTCGTTGACTCCGATGTTTTATAGGACTGCGATTGAAAACATTACATATCATATAAGTTTGACAAGTTCGGGGGAGAAGAATGTTGTGTTTATTGGACTTGGTAATAAATAACGATTAATGTGTTTATGATTACACTTGACCGTTTTATTTTCTATATTATGACCATCATATGGTTATCTCTCTACTATAAGTCATCGTTTTTACACCCCCTCTTTATATCCATCGGAGCTGCTACAATATGCCGAATTTCCGGGAGTGTTTTTTTTTATTGTTAAAACCTAGTAATATAATCAATGAGGATATCATGCAATACATAATTGTGGTTGGAAGTTTTTATTTGACATTGATTCACAAACAATTTTCACATGAAGTCTGACAGTTTTGAGCTATTTTTTTTATCGCATACTAACGTCTCATTTCTCTTCTAACATTAGTTCTTATTAGGTCTTCAACCTCTGAGAAACAATGAACTCTTGTATAAATAGATGACTTTGACAAGTCCAAATGTGTCTTAAGTTTGATTGAGTTAACAGCGACTAAACACAATTGGGTACATATACGTATTCTTTTTTGTGGTGATTTTAGAGAACCCACCTCTGTCTTTATATACATTTGCTTGTAGAAACAAGTTGTCCTCGTATCAAATTTTATTATTTGTATTCATCTAAATCTAAAGAGATGCCAAAAGGAGAAAGTGACAATTAGGATAGTGTCATGTCTGTAATTACAAAATTTACAACATGACAATTGAATCACGACCGAATTTATAATAATCCCACAACCAAATCTGTTTGTTATAATATTTATGGAACAAACAGATAAACGAGTAAATAAATAAATTTTCAAGGAAACACGACAACATTAATTAATACAATGTCACATTAATTATTTTTCTTTCATACACACAACTTAATAATTGGGAATTATTTTCTGGTCAGTTCTGACATTTAGTCGGACAAGCATGTACACAACATTCGGATTATTTCGGTACTTAGATCGAAGCAATACTCCACACGTATATACACACAGTAAGAAAGCCCTTAGAAGTACCCCGTTGTTTGTTTGTTTGCTCAGTTTACACTTTCGCTTTAATACGGGTAGTCAACTTGAAATGACTATAGAATCCGTTAAGCTTTAAGAACACAAAATCTCTACTCGTTTATCTATAATACCTTCAAAGACTCTATAGGCCATTTCTCCATTGAGGTCTTAATACCCTATAATCCACGAGGATTTATACGACATTGATATGTGCTTGATATCAATTTCATGAATGTAATAAACGATTGCAGTTGTAAAATCGATTAACAGAGAGAGAGAGAGAGAGAGAGAGAGAGAGAGAGAGAGAGAGAGAGAGAGAGAGAGAGAGCGAGAGAGAGAGAGAGAGAGAGAGAGAGAGAGAGAGAGACAGAGAGAGAGAGAGAGAGAGTTTTCAACACGTTTTGTTTGAGACCCTTGCCCCATCCCTGGTAAATCAAAAAGTAAGAATATGATACATGTAATCGATTTGTAGATATGTATTTGTATTGAGCACGTGTCTGTGTATATTCATTACTTCGTACATCCCGCACGGAAATGTTAGCAAAAACAAAAACAAAAAACACATCTTACTGCTATAAGAGATACAGAGGACGGCCTTTTGAGATCAACTAATGATAATCTATTTCTTGTGATTTTAATATTTTCTGTAAATTTACGATTCTCTCCAACACAACGCCGATCGCGCCAAAAGAAACGATATTCTTTTAACCCCTTGCACTAGCAATACACGATTTAATTAAAACTCGGAGATAATTATATGCATGTTTTAACCATATAAGTAATACCTTCCGGCAATGACGAGATTTGGTATTAAATACATATATCATAATATATCATTCTTACATCTCAGTAAAAATGGAACACATGAACTTCTGAAATTGTCTTGAAATTAATGGTCATTTGAGTGACCATGGTGGTAAATTTCCACTACATGGTGGTCAGTTGACATTTTACACGCGAATCCATTCAAAACGTACTGGAGAATGTATTTACTTAGTTACACATTTTACCTATCATGACCTACTGACCCCATCTGACAAAACACACGTGACTATGTGTAGACAATAATCTTAATGTTGAAAGATATGACAACTAAAATATACATGAAAATCAATTTCGATCCTAAAATAGTAATAACGCAAATCATGAGTTATAAAAATAGCCCGCAGAATTAGCTTAAATGTCAGTTCATGACACGGATTTGAAATTTGTGAATGACAAGATTGTGTAAATAGACTCAAAACGAAGGAGATAAATTTATTTGAAGTTCAAGACTAAAAAAAATTCTTAACACAATCGTTTGTGATCAAGTCACACCCATTATGACCCGAGCTAATACATATATCTCTGCTGACAATTTTGTAAATAAAGAGATGTATTCGATCATATCCTTTTGTTGTATATACATAAAGTGGAGTTCCACAGTGTCACCCGTAAAGGTCCGACACTCCATTGAAGTTGTCATGTAAGATAAATACTTTTGATTCATAGCAGTTGTATATAAGATATATTTATCAACATTTAAAGGTAAAGGGAATAAGGGGGGTTCGTGATCTTTACGTTGGGCCATAATATATCCACATTGAATCTGTTACCGGATTATCTCGCGGAAGACTGGAAAAATCTTAGATCACACGGCATAGATCAAGTGACACCAAACCTTGGAATTTTTACAAACGTATCCTCGGGGCCATATTTAACAAATCAGTTACAATCCTAGTATACACATCTAATTTAATTATTGTGCTGGTAAAAGAGGTGAGGAACAATTTGAGTACGAATGATGACATATCACACTACAAGATATTTTGACAAGTAAGCTAGCGGATATATTCCAATGTTTAATTCTTGATCATCGTTATCAGCTATTTGTCAACAAAATCTGAATCAATACTGTGAAAATTGAGTGACAACAAAATCAATGTCATCGAAGTAGGGAATGCCGGAAATTTAACACCTAAAATAAAACTACCGTAATTAAGTAATTACATTTTTTGGGTCTAGCAAAAATAAGAAATATTGGCAAGACTTCCTTTTGCACCCTACCCCCACTCAAATATTTCATGAAACATTTAAAGAACATCTCAAGCAAATATTCACTATTTGATGCACTATAAATTTTGTATTTAATATTTGTGTGAGGTGCAAATGGGGGAGTTTTCCCCAAATATTATATGTACATGTATGTCAGTTCATTAATGATTTCTGTTTAAAAAAACAAAACAAAAACAAAAAATGGTTTAATATGTACTGTATTGGACTATTTATTATTATACATATTAAAAAATTGGATATCAAACAAAAATAAAAACTTTAAAACTTGTGTACCAGAAAAATTACTGAGTAGTAATTATCTCACAGCTAAAAGACAGACAGGTGTCAGTGTCACAGTACATGTCTGTATATATGTCATGTTGTAAATTTTGAATTACTGGGTGGATGTAAATACATGTACATGTAAATTTTGTATTTACACATTAAAAATTTACAACATGACATGTATTACGACAGCACAATACTTCAATATTAATCAAATAATTTAACAATTATTTTGTGGATGTTAATTAATCAAAACAAATTTATATGAATTAATTAAAGTTTTATGCCAGTTATTTAAGATTTACAGTGTAATCCAGCTAACTCAGTGAATGTTATTAATAGTGTGTTGCTTCTGATAGATGATAAATAAAGTTGATAATGATTTACATTGGTGACATAGATATAAAATATGTATCTTGGAGGTCATAATGTGAGGTCAAATTCAAGGAAGTGAATGTATTATACTTGTATTACAAATAATTCACTGTAGTGAAAGTGTTATATGTTGTACTACAAATTATTCACTGTAGTGAAAGTGTTATATGTTGTACTACAAATAATTCACTCTAGTGAAAGTGTTATATGTTGTACTACAAATAATTCACTGTAGTGAATGTGTTATATGATATTTTACATATAATATCGCTGTAAGGTAGTGAATATGTTGTGTAAGGTAATGAATGATACAGGAGGTTAAAGAAAAAGTCATTTGGTTTGTTTAATTTTCATTTTAAATCAGGTTTCTTTTAAAATAGTCTTTTCTTTAATTTGAAAAAAAATCTGTCTATTAACATTTCCACAAGTTAAGTAAATTGTTAATTTGATGCCAAAGGCGAATTCGTTTCAAAGGTACGGGGGTGATTTAAAATTCAAAATTTAAATTTCTCATATCTAGATCCAGTGGTTTGAATAAGGACAAAATTACAGGTCCACACGCAGAAATTCAATGACCCCTCAAGGAAGTTCTTAAATTATACATGACGATTACTTGGGAGTATTTTTTTCGTTTCGTATTTAACCTATTAAAATCTTGTATATTATAGGTCTATGTCGGAACTCAAAGTGTCTTAGCCCTTCAGGGCAGGAAATGTATGTACAATATTTTGAATATTTGTAACTCTCAGTCTTTTAATATTGAGACAAAATTATTTGTATTTGATACTTATGTTACAAGTGTTTTACATTATGGATGCGAAGTGTGGGGATTTAATGATAGTAAAGATATAGAACGTGTACACACACTGATTTTTGTAAAAGAAATTTAAATGTAAAGAGAAGTGTCTCGAACAATATGATATACTCGGAATTAGGAAGACTGCCATTGTATATACATAGAAAAAATAACCATTGTGAAATACTGGTTAAAACTGCTTACAACGGACAACTGTATTTTGCAGTCCGTTTATGAATTTATGTACGATAACATTGATACTCATGAAAGTTGGTTGAACGAGGTAAAACGTCTTTTTATTTACTATTGGATTTGGATATGTTTGGCTAGCACAATATGTAGAAGACAAGCAATTGTTTTTAAATCGATGTAAAACTAAGTTAACTGATTCCTTTATTCAAGAAATGTACAGTTTATTTTGATGCATCACCTAAATGTGTATTATACAAACATTTACCTGACACCTTTTTTATGCAATATTATCTCAGAAAACCTTTACCAGATTCTTTCAAATATATATTGTGTAAAATTCCGATTATCTGCACATGAACTTGATATTGAAAAAGGTAGATACACAAATGTGGCTAGAGGAGAACGTGTTTGTAAAAAATGTATTTTAAATGAACTAGAGGACGAATTTTCATTTTATTTTAGTCTGTCCTTGGTATAAAGATCTAAGATCTTTATATATTAAACGATACTATTTTAATAGACCATCTATGTTTAAACTAGTCCAGTTACTTTCAATAAAAAACAAGAAAGCATTGTGTAATTTATCAAAATTTATTATTAAAGCATTAAAATTAAGATCTGCATAATATGTCCATACCTCCATTATAACACTCTACTCAAAGTGTACTTTTTATTTTATGATTATTGTATGTATACATGTTCATTGTTGTATTTTGTATTATGTATAAATTTGTATATGCTGATTAGTCGAAAGACTAAAAGTAAAATAAACCATCGTTAACCATCGTCGGTAAAGGAATAAAAGCCACATAAACCAGTTGTTTTCGCTGGGAACTCGGATAACTGAATTGTTATGGAAAATTAAATAACACTCGTTAGGCGTAATATAATGAAATTCACTATCAAATTTATAAACGGAAGATGGTCCTTGGTTTGCGATTGACGGGTAAATACGGATGATAAACAGGTAAACAAAATGCTGGCGTTTGTATAAACATTAGATAGATAATAATATTTACTTATCCAGAAAGCCTTGAACAATTTTCTAACTCATGATTAATTCGTTAGAATTCCCAAGAGTTAAAAATGCAGGAACCACAAACGGTTTCAATATTAAAATAAACATGACGTGTTAACAGAAAAAAATTACACGGATGGACAAGTTTATCACCCATGTTCCTTGGGACTCTGAAAGAAATCCTCTTTTATAAATACTATTTAAGATATCTCAATCTGCCATTCAAATTCCGAAATGATTAAGACCACAGTATTTTGGCCCCGAAACATCAAATCCCATGCCGAACCTAACACTATTTACTAGCGATTACAAGTAAAATATTCAATTGTATACAAGATTATTGCATGCGTACGTACTATTACGTTATCAGAGAGAGATGCAACGACGTTACCGGATTCTAAGCTAGCCTACAGTTCGCTAACTTTGTTTAACCTGAAGCGTTGAGTAAGGAAACGAAATTATGTGTAAAATTTCCTCACTTTGGAATTCTTTAGCATCCGTGTTTACTATATCATGTTCTAACTGTAGATCATAAACAAGTTGTGATTTATAAATACCCTGGCACATCAATGTCATAAAGCGAAAGTAGTTTTTTTTTTCATGGAAGTTGACCAATGTGTCCCCAAACTAGAGGTACAAGTTATATAGACAGAATACACTGATACGTTTCCGAGTTGTAGTCAAACAAATAAAACAATTATTATATATTCCCAGTAGGTCTGTTACTATATGCATATGCATAGATATATAAGGTTGGTTTATATTCTACACACAAAATGACCCCACAACCAGCTAGATTTGCCCGTGTGTTTAAAAATGTCAGCATCCCTAAATTTTGGCAGGTAAATATTTTCTCCTCCCTGTTGTAGGAGGAAACATCTGTTAATGAAGGTATAAACATTTTACCTAGAACATGTTTTTCACATTTTATAATTCTTTCAATTTGGGTCATGTTTAGCTAAGAAAAAAACAACAACTAAATTTTCATCAGATTCAATTAATTTTATGATGGGATATTGTGAAAAATATCAAAAGTGTGGATAAAAATAAATTTTAAATGAATATTTAGTTAAATAGTATTAATTCAGTTATGTCATATTTTAGTGATGGAAACATACATTATTTTGATTTTGTATGGTCTATATCAAACAGTACTCCTCTCCATATCATATATATATATATTGTATATCTACATACATGTAGCTTGTTGATACTGAATCTGATTGATCTTGTATCTATCTAGTAATCAGTTTCTGTAGATAATTACAGAGAAGGTAGATAAAGGTTTATTGACAGCTGACGCATGGACAGGACATGCATTATTTTCAACGTTTATCCATGTGATGACATCAATTTGATCGTCCCCCAAATAAATCCCCAAAACGACATACTTTACTCATTTTTATGTTTTAAGATAAAATTGTGAATATTGCAATGAAACAAAAACTTTTTTGGACTTACCTGTGGGCTCCACATAGATGATGTCACACCGGGCATCGCCTTCGTTTTGCTTTTCCTTATTCTGGGCAGTATTCTGTGAGTGGGGGAGGGCGACTTGGATTTGCTCATTGCTAAATAAAGAGAAGAATTACACGAAGAAGTGAATGGATAGCTTAAAAATCCAAAATCATCGCCATCAACATCGTCATCGTCACTATAATATTCATCACTTTTCTCTCTCTCCCTTTGATAAAGTTCAAATGCTTCAAGGTCCCCCACTGATTTACTGCGTTCCCTTTTTATACCAGGGACTGGCGTGTCCTCCTCTTTGGAGGAAAAAAGTTTGACGGGTCCCTCTTTCCGCGGGGACAAACTTAAAACGGAACCAATATTTTCTGCAATTTTCTTTAAACTTCTCCGTTTCCATTGTTTTTCCTTCTGAGATAGTTCCAAGTTTTTATTTCTGTCCACGAAAACTTGCGTATGTGAATGTACGTGTCTTAATTTTTCAGTCTTGGTAGAATCGTTTAAATTATTCCGTTTAAAATCCAGCATTGATAAATGCCTCGAATATGGTGGGTTTGGTGATTGTTTAACAATGTAATTATTATCCAAAGTAACATATTCCTGCTCATTATCGGAATTATCAAACTGGCTATAATAACTACTCTCTTCACCGTCATCAAGACCCACGGAAAACTTGGGTCTGGAATCAGAACTGACCGTTTGCGATACCTCAGAGTCCAAACTCGATGTTTCTTGACCATTGATATGTCCATTTTTTCTCGGGGATACATGGAATATCAAGCCATTCCAAGATCGACTCATGGTCAGTTGGTCATTATTAGGATAAACAACCGTAGTTATATATCCATTTTGACCCACGTTCAAAGCTTTCATTTTGTCAGGTGAGTCGGTCCTACCTCTATGTACGGTCATTCTTGGGTTTTATAACATGGTAACATTCATCGAAGACACTCATCTAAAAACATGTAAATAAAACTGTTGACCCGAACAGGTAATACGCGTCCTTTTAAAATCTTCCTTTTCCGTAATATCCAACAAAAATTGTTCAATGTGAAATTTTACATTGCCGCTCAAAGCTCCTGCAAACTACCCTCTCACAATTAATAAAGTACGATGTACACAAACAAACAGTAAACTTCACACCAAACCTCGAGAAACACAAATTATGTTTTTACGCGTTTACTTAATACAATTTTACAAACAAGAATAGTAAATCCACATGTCATTCGAATATATACACACACAATTCGCCTGTGTAAATAATATCCCTTGTCACGACCTAGATAAGAATATACAAACAGATAAATCCAAACGTATTTGGAGCGACAAGTGTTTTATTTCGCTGGGCGGAGTTATACCTTCAAGCCGCGAAACGGTTGTGTCACCGTCAACTACTCAACCATGAAACTCATTAGGTCAGAGTAATAAAACCCGTGTAAAAGTAAACAGGGGTACCCCACAGGGTTTGTTTTACAATTACCCACTTTCGGCCAATAATGCGATATCCGAATGAAAAGAACGACAAGCTACTTAGCACCAGCACACAGTGTTCGTGATACAATAACTTCGTTAGTACATTGTTTTCTTTTCACGGGTTAAAAAACACTTGATCAACACCCCACAGTGAAGGTAGTGTGGTGTAGGTATAAATTTGCCAAGAGTCATTTTTGTTGACACGTTTCAATTTGTTGAAAATATATATTCAGCTTCTCAAAACAAGACTTAATATGGATCAAGTCCCATCAGGTATTACCCATAAGCCGTGTTACATGCAGCAAGCCACGTTCGGGATCGCTACACGAGATATCAGTTAGCAAAGAAATGGCATAGGGTTAGAACCCAAATTGGGACAGCATATCATATCGAGATTATCCACATAAATTATGTTAGCTGATGTTGGGTATTGTATTGACCTGCGTACATAGCATAGGTACAATTTTATGACACCCATTTTATCACTGTGTTAAATGTTAAAAGTGATTTAAAAAATCCAGATATTTGTTGATTTTTGATTTGATTTTTTGTTTTACGCCATGCTCAACAATCTTTCAGTCACATGATGGCGTCCAACAATCTTTCAGTCACATGATGGCGTCAGCCAGTACGACTGTTCTTTTATTGGTGGAGGAGAAATCCCGGTTACCCGGGTAAAGACCGCCGACCTTCCACAAGATAGCTGGCAAACCTTCCCACTTAATTCGAAATGACCCTAGCGGGATTTGAAAGATATTTGTTGAAGTTATATTAACCTAGCCGAGTAGTCAGCGCGGGTTCGAGTACGACTGTTTTTTTTTGTAAGTAAGTTTGCCAGTTTACTTGCGGAAGGCCGGTGGATTCTTAATCCCTCCACCATAAAAAAACTGACAGCCACCGCATGACTGAAAACTGAATGTTTAGTGTGGCGTACAAACAAAATTATTAGCCGATATTGCGAGATCAAATCTAATTTGATTGTGTGTGTGTGTATTTAATTACATTTCTACAGTTGATTTTTACTTGAATTTGTAAACGGTTAACCTCTGAAGTGGTAGAATCTATTTCCCATTTATGATTAGTATATACAAATAGAGTCTGTAGATTTTGCATCTACATAACGAGCATTTTTACTATCATCGTCATTTTCCCTCTATATAAGAGCGTCCTTGGACACAGTTAGTGGGGTGTGCCTGAAGACATGACAAGATACGGTCAAAGGTGAATTCATGGCGCGTGAATTAACGTTAGTGTAACATGTGTCACTTTGCAGTAGTACACTAACAGGATAGAGACATACTTCCGCGCTGACACCGTACGATGTATAAATTAGGAAAATAAATGAACACTTCTCGTTTAAAACTCTGTTAGAGAAGTTTACCAACAAGAAGACGGTATGAAACTATTAGGGTCTACTGTCCTATCCCATAGAAACAGTCGCTTTTGTTGTGGTATAATATAAATCTTGGGTTCCTATCATGAAACTGTAGATCTAGGTCCCAAAATATTTCTGTTCATACAGCATAGTTACACATATGATTATGTTGCCACGTGTAAAGCGTTACTAGTGCATTTTTATTGGTCGGAGCTGGGTTTAGGCAATCGGGAACTATATGAAAAACAAATTAATGCAAAGCACGGAATTGGTTTGTTTGTTCATTGTTTAACGTCCCCCTCAAGAATATTTCACTCATATGGAGACGTCACCAAATGCCAGTGAAGGGCTTCAAATTTTGGCCAATGCTCGGCACTTACGGCCATTGAGCAGAGAGGGTTCTTTAACGTGCCGACACCTATTGTGACAAGGGACCTCGATTTTTACTGTCTCATCCGAAGGACAGGAAACCAACATGCTGCCGACTGGACTTAAACTCACGACCTCACGATCAAGAGTCGAGCGCGCTACCGACTAAGCCAGGCCGGCTCCACGGAATTGGTAAACTCATGATAAAGGTTAATGCAGTGATCGTAGTGAACGGAATAGCGACTGAATTATTCGGGTTAGGTAAAGGCAAGTTTATAATACCGCTGGTAATGGACTGCTATTTTTTAAACAAGAAATCTAGAGTCTGTGGCTACTGCAGTTTACTCTACAGTAACACTTTTGAGAAGCTCGACAGAGACGATGGATGTGTTGAATTAGGATTTTCTAAATTTTGTATTTTAAAATTCATTATATATGATGTATTTCGTAAAACTGGATAGGGGAATCAAGCAATACAAGCCTCACATTTAACTCCTGGCACGTCAAAATCCGGCGTCTCGGAAGTCCTATAATATAAGCCTTCCGGGTGGTTCAAATCGTATACTTTCAACGTTTTTTTTAAATCGGATATTTATTTAAGCATTATCCGACAAATAAATAAATAAACATTTGTCGTGTATGGTGAACTATGGTCCTCTAAAAACATTTTGACTGCAACATCATAACTTACAAGCTATTAGAATTAAAGGACTAAAAAGCACGCGAAAAAAACTAAAACTGCACGTGCGTTTTTCTTTGCCATTGAGACGTTTGTTCAAGTTTTAGCCTACAACTCTCTCTCTCTCTCTCTCTCTCTCTCTCTCTCTCTCTCTCTCTTTATAACCCTCAATCACTCATGTTAAGAGCGAATGGTTTCTCTGAATGATTTGTGAAATGGAAATTGATTGAATGTTACAGTACTACTTACATGCATTTTATTTCATCAAACTTTAATGTGTATTTTTTGTTTGTTATTTTATTGGGATGGTAGATTGCCATCGTTATCTTGAACTTCAAAGCATACAAGGACAAAACGTAGTTGCAATGAGATAAGTCTTACAGACGTAATACAAAATGTTATCTTTGTTTAGAATCGTCTTGTAAGTACAGGTAAGTATAGGTAAATATGGTAATGCAAACATACCTGCACTGATTAAAACGTATGCTGATGCTGTTATCTTTGGAAATATACGATTAAATATTTTACAAGTTAAAAGGTACCTATAATCAATGCGAACCTATCATATTTTGAATTTTTCATAAAACAAAATTATGTTCAACGTCGAGTTTTATAGATAAGACGTTCAGCTAAAATAGTTTCTACAAAAACAGACACACAGTATACGTGCTTACCAAATACTTTTATTTACACAATCATGTACAGTCGAACCCTGTTACATCGAAATTCCATTGTATTTGAAATGATTTTGATCCCCCGGTCAAATAAATGTAGCAGTGGTTAAATGGTGTTCCTACTAGCTTGGTAGGGCACCAGATTTATAATCCAGGGGCCCTAGGTTCGATTCCCAGCAGAGACAGTTATTTGTCTTTGTGACATTTGGCGCCCACGTTGGGACTAGGGTTCTTCCTGGATAGAATACAATTATCCATCACTTGATTATTACCTCCGAATGAAGAGTCGGGACGTCTCTTTCAAAATGGAGGGGATAATGTAGCAGTGGTTAAATGGTGTTCCTACTAGCTTGGCTAGTGGGGTTACCCCTTTAGCTCAATTGGTAGGGCACCAGATTTATAATCATGGGGCCCTAGGTTCGATTCCCAGCAGAGACAGTTATTTGTCTCTGTGACATATATATTTATTACTATTATAACCCAGTTATTTTGAAACCCCGGATTATTTGAAAGAAACATTCATTTCCCTTCCATTTCAGGGTATCCGGTATTTCTATTTTGTATAAACACCGGCGAAACTGAATAGTGGATAACAACTGTAATCGACTATCACAACAATACCAGAGATATATGTAACATTATGTTATATATGTCTCTGATAATACATTTCACCTAAAAGAACAAACAATTCGGGTAATGCTATAGGTAAAGTGTATGCAATTCTCATGTAAAATTATATAATAATTTTCCGAACTTTTACACCAACCCCCTATGTACCCCAATCGTACCCTCAACTCAACAACCAATCATGTACCATCAAATTCATTATATTGTAAACCTTGACTCTCAAGTTTCGTATTGAGAGTGGTAATTGTAGCGTATAGTCATGCGAACACATTTGAACAGGTCTTAAGTATAAACAGCCTAACAAAAGAATAATTATAAACAGCAAATATACTTTTTGATAATTGCTGGAGCCAAGCGAGTGAAAACAAACAAAACGTATCATTTGAATTACCGATAATAACGTTATGCATTGTATGTTGGCTATTGTTTTGTGAAGTTAGCTATCTCGAATGGCTTATCGAAGAATCCAGGCATTCCGATCTGAAGGAATTCGAAATACCACTTTACACTTTCTCACCATGATTCATAACATTGGCCCGTTGACCAGCGGCACTTTGATTTATCTAATTTTTGCAAAATCTGTGATGTTGGTAATTTTATCTGGAACCCCACAACTAGAACAAACAATGTCATCCTGTGGACCAATCTCAAATATAAGATACAGGTGTCTGGTAATCAGGAAATGGTATAGATAAATGTGCCTGGAAACCAGGAGGGGTACATATACAGGTGTCTAAAAATCGAGAGGGGTACATATACAGGTGTCGGGAGCAGTACATACTTGCCAAGTCTCCCCCATAAATAGGGAGACTCCCTATTTATGATGTAAAATTTTTATAATTTCTTCAAGAAAAATGCATATCTCCCCCATGAGAAATTTTAATTTTCCTTATTAATTCTTACTAAAATTTAGAGTCTCCCCCATGAGATTGAGAAATCTCCCCCATGAATTTTTTTCCAGGTTGGCAAGTCTGGTGTCTGAAAATAATATATAGGTGTCTGAAAATCAGGAGGAGTATAAAAACGGGAGGGGGTACATATGTAGGTGTCTGGAAATGGGGCGGGGTATGTATACAAGTGTTTAGACATCGGGAGTTGTGCATATTCAAGTGTCTGGAAATCGGGAAGGTACATATTCAGTTGTATGGAAATCAGGAGGTGTAACATTTCCCTAACCGTTTTTGATTTAGATTTTCTTTCAGGCTGGATTGGTCTTGATATATTTATAACTTTACTTATAACTCAGAGAATATTGGGATTCGGCATATGAAAATTAGAGAAAAAAAACTAGATTATTCCAGTATACATAGCTTCCTGAAACATTTATTTCTTATTTTCTTATATTTTTGTTTTGATCTCAAATCCACAAATTACAAAATAAAGATGAAAAAAAAAACAAAACAAAAAAAAAACGATAGACAAATGACTACATCTATTTTGAATTCGAGCTCAAGTGATGAAGTCAATCGTCTTGAGCATTTGTTTTGGTTTTTTTCACAAAACTCTAGCTTTGATAATATGTGTGTAAATATTGTACACAAATAACTCGGATACTGACATTTTAACATTTACGTCAATATAAAATACACTTTAAGTTATCATTTACACGTCATGTCTATTTTCATTCTTACGATGCATAACATAGTGAATATCTACATCAAAGTTCATTTAAATCCCCTCGGTTTCTACATTCATTATACCGTATTATTTCTATCTTCCCTGATATCGTCTTCTCCTCTTTTCCAGTTTCTACGAAATTTAATACCATTGTACTATGTACAATCTTTATGTACAATGTATATTATAATAATTTTGCAAAAGGCTGACATCTTTGTCATATTATTACAGTTTACTACCTAGTGGTCCAAATGATATCTACGATTTCTTACTGAATTAATGTCGACATTCAGTTTGAATTATTTATGTACATTGTATTTCTTTAATGTAAAAAGTTTATATTAGATTTAATCATGTTATTCAATCCTGATCTCGATGTATGTTCTTATGCCGTTTATTCAATTCCAATTTTGGTAAAGGACACCGAGTTGATGAATTTGTAATTAAATACAATTAAAATCAATATATAAAACATTAAAGTTTCATTTAGATGGCGAGACATAAAGTCATCTTTTAGCACTTTTGATTAATTTTGTATTTCTTTAAAGTGTAAATTGGAATTAAAAAATCTGTCACATTTTTTGAAACATTCATTTTTTAGGCGCCTGTACACGACAATGGAAGGGATTTTAGGAATATAGCAACACTTGACATAACAATATTTTAATGAGACTGAGAAAATATGACAAGAGATATGACATCATATGACAATAAGTATCTGAACATATGTCAAGATATGACAACTCATGACAATCATGAATATCATAACATATGCCAAGATATGACAACTTATATCAAGTATGAGGAAATAGAACAAGATATATGACAACATATGACAAGAAGTATAAGATCATATGACAATAATGAATATATGACAACTTATATAAAGTATGAGGAAATATGACAAGATATATGACAAGTATACAAATATGACATTATATGACAATTACAAGAACATATGACAAGGGGACGATGGAAGTAGGTCTAATGTAAGGTAGCATAAAAATCAACATACCACAATATTCCTGGTTCTTGAATTACAAATTCACTGACGATCGACATTCTGTTATATATATAAATTGTGTTAATATATAATTATAACATTATATCAATAGGATATAAATGAGGCCACACAACAGTTTACTGCTTATATCTGAGTTCTTTACTGATTTTTAGTTATAAAAACGTAATTGATAAATTACACACATCTAAAGTCAGGTAAATATTAGTATTATTTCCACGTTTGCAAAAGCTTGTGCGTGATCGGAAAGGATGGGCCTTTATATATAGGAGTTATAAGGTAGTTCTTGGAGTACACCGTTGTTCATTTCGAGAAGACGCTTGATTCCACCCACATACAGAGTCTTTGGTCAGTCATGAAGTTTCATGGCATTCCATGTACAAGTTGGTTAGAATGATCAGACTGCTTTACGAACCATATGAATGTGCAGTGCTGGATGATGGAGAATCCGACTTGTTCCGGGTAACAATTGGTGTGAAGCAAAGATGTACTCTGTCTGGATTCTTACTTTTTATCGCCATAGACTTCATAATGACAAAAGCCACTGGAAACGAGGCAAATGGAATAAGATGGAACTTCGTTACAAAATTAGAAGATCTCGATTTTGCTGACGACCTGAACCCGAAGTCACCAAATTTACTCAATACTCAAGTTCAATTCTTATTTCATTATTTTGACTATGCAATCGGTAGTAAAACTTTTTGGTTTGAATGATTCGGAAGCATATTATTATATTTTATCATTCACATACAAATTTTTGCGTCATACTTATGGTTTTCCTGTAAAAATGAATAAATACGTTGAGTACGGTACTCAAAATTTGAGTACGTACTTGAACAATATTTTAATATTTCTGAAGTTTTCTTCAAATGAACAATGATTTTGACCATTATTTACAATTGTATGTCATCAATATACAAACATGTCCAGTTAAAGGATAAATATTTAGTGTTTTTACCTTTGAATCATGAAAAGTTAGTTGAGCTTGAGTACTGAGTGAATTTGCTGACTTCTGGCCCTGACAAGACATTCAAACATAACCAAAATACAAGTCAAATTGGCCTCAAAATAAACATCAACAAAACCAAAGTGATTAGACTCAACTCCATCACCAGAGATCCAGTCAAGCTGAATGGAGAAGAGTTAGAAGATGTAGAGATATTCACATACCTCGGAGGAGTAGTAACATCAAAAGGAGGATGTGATGACGAAATAACCAATAGACCGGGGAACACAAAAGCTCAGTTTAGCAGACTCGGAAAGATCTGGAGTTTGTCTGCATTTTCCATCCACACTAAGGTCAGACTATTCAAAACCCTGGTCAATTCAGTGCTCACATATGGTAGTGAAACATGAACAACATCAGAACGAGATAAAAAAGACCAGACACCTTCCAAAATAGACGCCTGAGACAGCTTTCGAGAGTACGATGACCAGAGCTTCACCGCAGAACAAAAAGACCTAAAATAAATGAATTAATAGCCCACAGAAAATGGAAATGGATCAGCCATGTATTAAGAATGGACAACAACAGGATTTGCGCCACCGCATTGACATGGCAACCTGAAGGGAAAAGGAAAGTTGGCAGGCCAAACAACAAAATGGAGGAGGACAACTGAGCAGGAGAGATCAAACCTGTAATGGAACAGTTGGGCGTCAGCTAGGGTTGTGGCTATAAACAGATTGTGCCGGGGGTTTCTAAGCCAGCGCACACTAAGAGGCTAGGTGAGGTGAGATGATAGTGTAGTTCTGTAATTAATGTAAAGACATGAAAAAAGGGAGCAGGGTATGTATTTGAATTATTATCCCCTTTTATGTAATCGGTTGCCGCGAAATTTAATAAAAGGCATATTTGAATAATGTTTTATTAGCAAAACTAATGACTATATACATATACATATATAAAAATCTCACACATCAAAGAATAAATCTTCATGATGTTTGGGATATACACACACACACACACACACACACACACACACGAATAAATCTGTTGAAATGGACAAACACGGACCTCTGGAAATCAAGAGGTGGAATCAGGTGCCATAGAGGGGTGAGCATCCATTGTTGACCGGTCACATCTGCCGTGACTCCACAGTCAAATCCAAATGAAATAAGTGAGGAACAAATCCTTGTCACAATTGGTACAGACGTCTCAACAACCGCTATCGAACAGGCAACTCAACATTTCATTTAGTGAAACAGAGTAATCGCAAACAAGACTATTAAAATGAAACAAAACGTGGAAACTAGAACTTCTCGTAGTCTTTTGACCGAGTATAATTTGTCTGTTAGAAATTGCATGTTTGCATATAGAGAGGCGGAAGGGAACGCAAGTTGGAGAGAGGGATATGCGCACTTGTGTCCCGCTACCCTTGCTGCAAGTCCGTCTCTATAAAGGCTTTTGCAGTTATTATTTTAAAAAGAGCACGCTTCTTTGATGTAAGTGGCTTCTTCGACACCTGGGGAGAATTAAGATATCCTTATCTTCTCTTTCTAATTTCTCATTACGAAGATGTCCACGTACATGTATTTACAAGCCTTGTCTAGGATGATGAGATGAAGTACAGAGGATAAAGAATTCGTCCATGTATGATAAATCATTAAACGCTGGACCACCTAAGTATAATCCGATATGATTATACAGATGAATTCACAGATACTTAAGTGAAAAGAGACATTTATATGTGTACCATTAACATTCTCATCGCTAACAAGTAATATATTGCAATCAGATTTGTTTTTTATATTAACGCATTCACCCCTACAAACACTTTTGGACGGGTCTAAGTCATTGATTAACAGAAGAGTCCATTGTTTTTCAGGGGTTGATGAGTTAACTACCCAGAACTAACAAGCTTTGTAGCAGTCCTCAACTGTAACTACACTTGATCCAGGGACGGTATATATAATGAATACCAACATGTGCTGAGATGGATTGATAATTCTATAATTATATATTAGAAAAATACATTTACATATATAGAGAAAAAGACAAACTTCAATTGGTTGATTCCCTTGTGTTTGAAGCCAAAACTGCAGATTTTATCTATTAGTCCTTCTTACTATTACATATTAGTCCTATTATATAAGCCTTCGATGGTTCAGATGGTTTGCTTTCAACACGTGTTTATATCGGATAATACTGAACCAGAAGTAGTTTGACGTTAAGGGGCATCAGGTGTGTTTACAAAAATGAAATTATTTCGATTTTTCTTCTTTTAATACTTGTACATGATAAACAATAACAGATAAGAGACATACCCAGGCATAAAACATCTTGTAGTTCTATATATTTTGTGAAAATAAGGTCAGGTCCAGTGTGGTATTCATATACAAATAGTAAGGTTGAATTAATAAAGTGCCAAACCTAGGTTTCTTGAGCAATTTTCACAAAATATACATTGTATAGGAATTTAAGAATTTTTATTCCTGTTTATATCTTCTTTTTGTTATTGTTCTTCAATCTAAGTACATGTAGTTGAAAAGAGAGAGAGAGAGAAATAAAAACCATAGCTAATGCCCCTTTATCAGTAAAAATAAATGTAAAACGTTGAAACAAACTAGTCTGTATGATAGGACTTTGTTACACGTATGTAAGGATACACATTTTGTCTCCATTTATGTGCACTTTGATGGCGCCTATAACATCTATAAATATTGGCCATATCAAAGAGTCACTCGTGTTCAACAGGAATGATTAAGTTAACAATATTGTAATAAAATGATTTCTGCTAAGTAATACGGACTTCTCAGCGAGGAGCTAATGGAATGATGCTGTAGTTAGCAGTAAAATGTACCAGAGGCAAAAGTTAAACAAAGTTACACTTTATATAACCCCTGATGTTTACATAATCTATATCCAGGTAATACATTTCAAGGTAGAAATTTATAAAGTTTAACATGATACTGATACATTTATAGATGTATTGCTAAGATTTCTCAGATGATGAAAACTATGTACAATGTCGTGATTTTTATATAGATATTGTAATTATATCTTAAGATCAACATAAACGTTTTGTTCCTATTTCAACTATTTTCTACGAATGCCATACAGTCTCTAGATCTGACTTACTGTAAAATATATTGAATCCAGCTGTTCAGATTTGTGACATTTTGTCACGAGTTTCCAAAACAACAAGTCATTATAGTATTTTTATATGTATGTTGAGAAGATATATTTAACTTATTAATAGTTTGTGTAACGGATTTGTAATTTGGTTTGTTTAACAAATAAATAATTCAGGACATTTTAAATGTTGATAGTCAATCATATGCAACAAAAAGATATTTTCTTATCTAAGAACTACCCCTGTTATTATAACTACAATTTACATGCAATTTGTGTGATGTTAAATGTTTTGCTTTTCATCCAAAAAGTTTTATATTAGATGTAATATTATTAAAGTAATGCATTAATTTTAGACTGAATATTATCGCAATTACAACAACTCATTAGTGTCATAAATAAGAGGGTCGACTCTCCAGGTTAATTACCTTCAACTTTATTCATGTATTTATTCATGTATTTATTTATTCATTTACTTACTCATAATATTTCAACTCATGTGTGTTATTTTCATTATATTATCTCAATGTTGAACTGTCAACTTAATGAGAAATAAAGAATCCCGAATCTTGTTTATAAATGTTGAGAAGGAAGACAATTTATATAATATGATTATAATAATATTGTGCCACTCAATTTTTGTGTCGGTATCTGTACATTAGTTTTAAATGAATTAACATTAAACAGGTAAAATAATCTGTTATATGTATAATTTTTGAGAGAGATGAGAGAATGTGAGGGAAATGGGAGAGAGCAAAAGTTTTTATTACTGTTATACAAAATTTCAGATCTGTGTTGTTTTTTATTTCTACATTTCCTTATGTTTTTCAAGACACACCAGGAATGTAAGTTTGATTTAAATAAATAAATAAGTACAAAAATAAGTAAATAAATCAATAAATAAATTGATAAATACAGGAGACAATATATAAAAATCGCCCATAATAAATGTTAATAAGTGAAATGTAACTGTAATAAGACATGGAACACGTATTTCTATTTTCATACAGATTAAGTACAATATATCATTTTTCTTCAGAATTACTGATTTTTATAAACTTTTAACAGCAATAAACACTAGTAATATAGTGTTACAATTGATCATTGCTATCAGTGCACACACGTTATTCTGGAAGCTACACTGTATCTGAAAACACAACATAAAATATAAGAAAAATTAAAATTTATCATCGTTTTAATCATATGAACTTTTCTGACAATTTATATAATTTCACTTTGGAATATTGTGATATCTGCTAACCTTGATAAGATTTCCCAAAATCATTTTCTAACAGTATCAGTTACATTCTTTGATTTACAATGATTCAACATTTTATCCAATAACAACATCAAGAGAATGGAGACGGATGTTTTAACACGACAGCAGTAGTTATTCTGTCATTTATATATGTGGAAATTTAATATAACTGACAATATATATATATATATATATATATATATATATATATATATATATATATATATATATATATATATAGAGAGAGAGAGAGAGAGAGAGAGAGAGAGAGAGAGAGAGAGAGCTCTTTATTATGCCCCTCATTTCATTTGCCATCTCGCTTTATACCATAATCTTTGAAAGTCCACTTTTCCAACTTTCTTTACAAGTTCATATAAGGCTTCCATCAACATATCACCAAACCCCTTTATGATACCAAACTTATATGGTAGCAATAAAGCGGGGTTTTACTGTATGAATACATATAATATATATAATATAATGTATCTGTTCATATGAGAATGAATAACATATTTTCTAATCCATCTTCTTGACCTATTTGTACTTAGTGTCAGTATTAGTTTATGGTCAGCTGTTGAGTTCATGCCCGTGCTGATTCATATTTGTACTTTTTAAGTGAAGTTTCATTTTGATTTTACAATGATGGAAGACAAGCTTTTAAACCTGTATACTTTACCGCAGCTTAATAATTTTGATGAGAACATGCTAGTGATTTATTAGAAGTAATTTTTAACAACAAATGGGGAAGTAAAGTAGTTACACGGCGCGGGTCTGAGCTTCTCAGGTTGTATGGGAATGCTTGTTAGTTAAATTGATGCGAAACTTTGCTACAATCAGCAGATTATGCATGTATAAATACATAATTACGCTCAAACACTGGACTTGTTTTTTTTTCAGAGATAAGATGCACGATTTATATTTGCATAGCTGCTTTTGTATGTAAGTAGATAATTGGTTGCTGGGTGAGGATAATGGCCATGCTTACTTACTGTATTTGAAGAAGTTTTGTCAGTTTTGCGAAGCATCAGCATTTCATTTTAAAACTTTCAAAATCAGTATTTATTTGAGTTAATATTTTATTTTACCTCAGCACATGGACTTTTAGTCACAGGCAACTTTCCACACAACAAACCACCGGTAGGAAGAAAATTTTGATTGAAGATTTTTGAACGAAGCCAATTACTGAGAGAGAGAGAGAGAGAGAGAGAGAGAGAGAGAGAGAGAGAGAGAGAGAGAGAGAGAGAGAGAGAGAGAGAGAGAGAGAGAGAGAGAGAGAGAGAGAGAGAGAGAGAGAGAGAGAGAGAGAGAGAGAGAGAGAGAGAGAGAGAGAGAGAGAGAGAGAGAGAGAGAGAGAGAGAGAGAGAGAGAGTTATATAATGTAAGATAGTTTATGTGTATCGGGTGGAAAAAACGGATAGTGGACTCACGGCGGGTGTGACCGGTCGACAGGGGATGTATACTCCTCCATGATACCTGATCCCACATCTTGATTTCCAGAGGTCCGTGTTTGTCTATTTTACCAGGTTTTTACCTATATCCTGGACATTCTATAGATTTATACTTTGGTATCTGAGATTTTTTTTATATAGTAAGATTATTTTAACGCCGAGTTATACTTACTACCATTGTCACTTTGAAATCAGTTAACTGCAATCGTGTTATTTACGGAAGATTAGGTGTTTGCACAAATTAATTACCCATGATTAATAAACTAATAATCCATTTCTATGATTGTTTGATTTTTTAACACTAACCCCTACAAAATTCATACACATGTTATCACGTCAAGCATGTCGTAACCGAAATCCAAACGTAACTGGCGAGCTTGTGTCTGACGTTTGTGCACTTGTTCACCTTTAACATTGCCACGAGATGTCCAGATTATCGATTTCATCAACGATGATTGATAGGTAAGGTAATTCTAACGCATCAATTGCTTTGATCGCTATTTTGCCGCCACTTCTGCTGGTCATTTTCAGAATGTTTATTTCCGGGACAACGAGAGTGAATGAGTTAAATCTTATATGTGTTTTTTTTCTTCTATTTTCAGATGATAAATAATAGTAGGAAAATAATATATTGTTTTGACGGAGATCACGCAAAAGTTATACATCAACTGTTCACAATACCGGACTTTTTGTCTGAAAAAAACTACCTGTGACCCACGTGGCCTCCCAGGTTACAGACTATCGCCTCCCCACAAAGCGATTATATATCATTATAAAATAAACTGGACGCAGTTTGTGTTCACATTTGCACTTGCTTTCACCTGTCAGGGGGTATCTTTGTCAGGTGACTTGGTCAAATAATAGCTACGTAGGAGTTCTGACGACCGAGTTTATAACTATCATCTGTCTTCAAACGTATCGTCACTTTCACTGCAATCATGACTATAATGATGGTAATGATGACAACGACAATGATAATGATGATAATAGTGGTGATGGTGGTGATGATCACCACAACCATTACCATCATCATCATCATCATCATCATCATCATCATCACTACCACCACCGCCATCATCATCATCATCATCATCATCGCAATGGTAATATGTAGAATTTCTATATTTCATAGTAATTATAAGAATTGTCATTTTCTGGTGTATTATAAATCAAAATTAATTTTAAATGCAAGTAAGGTTTAAAACTAATGGACAAATCAATTCATCTTCATTTAATTGTAATTTCGTAGACATTTAAAAGAGTATTATTTAGTTCTACATAGGACCGACAATGATTTGGAATTCATGTTTGTGTTAATGAAATACAGACTTTGCCCGAGAAAAGCTTATATCTTCTGTGGTATTTCAGAATTTAATCTATATACAATGTATTTAAATTTACTTGTAATCATACATTGACTGCTGTGATTTTTACTTTTATATCGAACATTACTATGCTCATACAGTCAATTACGTCAGCAACACAAACTGCACGATAGCTGTTACTGCGAATTGGAATACCTATAAAGGGAAATAACTCAAAATCAAAGAACATTTCTCAAACTTAAGACCTTTAGTTTGTCGCCAAATGATTTTGCGTTTTTGCTCACAAATGTACAGTATTTAATAACTTTCTTCATGAATCTGCAGTCACAAGTTTGCATGTAAATGTCTAAAGAGGGACCCTGACATCTTTCCCGTTAAAGATACTAGACTGAGTTTAAAATGGGATGTCCCCCCACTTTCGTGTTATGTGAATGCGTTGTTATTCCACAGTTGATTAACAACGAAGTAACATTGATAAAACTATTTCTAAATGATGAGTATATTTTGCGAATCGAGTAAATAGGCACGAAAAATGTATTAAGGGGGCTTAAATTGTATCTTATCCCCAAATATTTATTGTACAAAAATTGAAAAGATAAAGAAAAAGATGTCAAAATATTCTTCACACAGAATCCGGTGCGTTGCTCTATTTATAAGCGGACGTTCGTGTTGAAATTTGAAAAATATACGAAGGCGTCACTTTCTACTGTGATCTTCAATATTTTGAAATTAATTAGGTTAGAAATAGATTTTAAACGTAGAACCTGCCAACTAGACACAAGGAGTTTTAAGTACAAAGAAGTCAATGCAATGATGTATACTGTACGTAGCTAAAATTACGATGTAGCGTAGAAACACGTTGCAGTGTAGACCTGTAATTTCCCACTTCTGCAAAGTTTATATCAAACAAAACCATTTTATGTAACACGTCAATTCGTTTACATATGCCATCAAACTCAAAATGACTGATAGCCGAATAACTGTAATTTTTAATTTATCAAATACTTTGAATAAGACTACAAACTATCTTTCATTGGAGCATGAAAGAGAACTTCAAGCCACTTAATTCTGATTTGAGATGGACCCCTGTTAAACAGCTAATTTAGGTTGAAAATATAAAATGATCCTTGATTTGTTTACTTTTATTCATACGTTTGAAAAAAGAGTTCACAGGAGAATGTAACGTTTTCTTTTAGAAATAGAACACTGAAAAAAAAAGAAAGAAAGAATAAAAGAAACAAAAAGAAAAAAAACAAGACACTAAGTTTATCAATTATGTTTTATGATTAATTGTACAGAAGATGAAAATCGATAATAGTATATACAGGTTGAAGGTCTTACTACTAGATCTATATCCATTTGTGTCGCACACGTGTGTTTGTTATTGTCGATCTGGAAAAGTTCTCGCGATTCTGCCCTTACTATTTACCGCTAATTATGCAAATACTGGCTAGCTGCTACCGAAAATATAGTTCTTGGTTTTAAAATGCCAACAACATTCGAAATTTATTTAAATATGTGGACTATTACTTAAGATATTTAAATGGAGAGAAATTTCAAAGAAAGAAATTTCTAGAAAATGGGTTTATCATGGAATCTGAATCGGATAACACACCGTTAAATAAAAGATTGAATATGCATGTATTTTCATTATATTTAGAAATTAAAAGATTTATTCATTTAAACAGAAACATTAATTTTTGTGATGAAAAATCACTATATGGTTAAGTAAAGTTGTTACGTCTAAATTTTACATTCTGTTTAAATTGTTTTAAAATTTTTTGAAATAACATATTAGAAAATTACCTCCGCACGAGCAATCAAATTTAAAAACATTCAATGTTTGATGGTGAAAAATTTATTGGAATCTGATAAGAAATGACATCACATTTTTTTTTAAAAAAAGGTGATTTTATATAAAACAATATATTAAAAACCTACAGTGACCAAATATTTTTTGCACAACGCTATATCAAAACGGGGGCTATCAAAAGTTGAAAAAAGTTGCTAGTTATATGCGTACATTGTGAAAAATCCACACACTGAATGCATATAATTACGAATTCTAAACACATGTGATTTCTGGTCTGGTACGCGGAGGAACTCTTATTTCACTGCACGGTGAACTTGGCGTAATTAGAAATAATTGTAAGATGGCGGATATGTTTATTTCTAAATGTACGTGCACTGGTCAAGGTCAATTAGTGTTATTGTACTACACTTGCACACTAGACGAAGTCTTGGCATTGCTGAGCTGCTTTTTCAGCTGGTCTTCTTTAACGTCAGATCTTGTCACAATCCATTATCTGTTACAGCAACTATTTCTAGACATTTACTTGTATAATATCCCACAATCAAAACACTACATCTATTAACGACCTACCCAACCAAAACACCGCATCTATTAACGGTCTAGCCAATCAAAACACTGCTTTGATCAACCGGTCAGTCACACATTCCTGAGATTTGTACTTAGCTACCGAATGCAGTCGTGGGAGTCTATACATTTCATGTATGTTTTGAGACAAGATTGACCTACTGTTTTGTTAGCTAAATTCCATTTTTATACGCTATGTATATATTTATAATATCAGCTAGTCAATAGTTCATTTTGAGCTCGATGCTAGACTTCTGTATGGTGTTGGCATTACAATTTACAGTAAAACCTGCTTTAACGACCACCTGTGTATAAAGACCACCTGGTCATAAAGAAAAAAAAAGTTTTTTTGCTGTCCCCAATAGTACCATTTGTGTACAAATCAACCTCTATATAAAGACCAACTCCCTATAAAGACCGTTTTTGTTGTGTCCCTAAAGGGATCTTTATACACAACTTTCACTGTAATTTGTAATGACATAAAGTATATCAGAGCACCATCCTGTGGGGTACAATACTTCAATATTATGTTTGTCTGTTTGGTTCTACAACTGAAATCTTTCATAGACGGAAAAGGGATTTTGCTCACCTAACGGCCCTTCGACTTACGGCAGTCACGGATATGTTGACAAAATGTCAATGACGTTTCTTGAACATAGGAAACAAATTGTAGACTGTAAAATGTAGGATGTCACTTTTTGAAAGTAGCGGAAGAAATTTTAGGACTCTTAATGAAAAAGTAGAAATCGACCAACATGTGTTAAAATAAACACATGTTCAGCATACGAACATTTCATATACCAATGTTACCTCCTTCGTGATTGATTGTTGTCGAATCAATATTTACATTGGTGTTAAGGGCCATCACGCTAGAAATGCCTTTGTTATTTTAGTAAAATCCATATAACTTAGCGTGATGGAGTCTCGTGAAACCCTTCTTGACCTGGACAAGCGTACTGCCATGTCCATTATGTAGAATCATCTTCGATGTAGCAAGTACAAAAATTAGAACTTGACAGTACATAGATTTTGAAAATTATTTGAGGCATGAAACTGGAGCCGACACGGGACCTCATTGTAGCCAAGACAGAGCCAGTAAATTCATGGTCAAAATTGGAGATGGAATGAATATTACATAGTTTATAACGCTGCTTTTGCTGGTTCCATGATTGTTTTATATTTTCAACACATTACAGTCCATAACTGATAAAGATTTCGATATTTAGATGCTTATTTGAACACGATGTATAAATTGACAAATACAACCATCTACCTAAGATGTGTGAACCAAATATGGTAAAGCTAGTTGAAGAAATAAAATAGACCCAGAGAATTGAAATCAACAAAGGGGAATAACTCTACAAATAAGGGTGGTAGGTGTGCAAGTTTTTAATGCGACACTCCGTTTTCTTAAGACAAACAAAAAGGAAGGATGGACGCACAAAACACAAAACTACATGGTAGGACATAAATGAGTTCGCAAAAATGTATTTCACTATATATTCTTAGTAATTCTGCATTTGTTTGATTTTGTTCAATACGGTTAGTCGACATTCTAAATAAATGAAAAATGGAAACCATGGAAATCTGCGCCTAATTTTGATAATATTTTTGTTAGTTTACATCCATAAATTTCCAATGGTTTTGTTTTGGTGTTTATGAAATACGTTATAAATCCATTCATTATCTTTGTAATAAACATTGAAATAGCTAGAAATTTACTCTCATGAAGAACGATGCATTTCTGATAAAAAAGGATTGCAATGGAATTTTTAGCATATGGGTACCAAAAATCTCATCTTTCTGTGAATCAAAATTTGTTAAAATAGAATAAACAACGAAATTTAGATGTAGAGGAGTTATTGAAAAACTCGAATTGATTAATAATATATAGTGAAAATAAATTTTGCGAACTCATTTATGTCCTACTATGTATAGTTTTCACCAAGGGACTAATAATCTGTATGCATCTAAGATCTTTTTCCTGGATCTACCATGTCTAAGATATGGATGATGTGGTCGTCTAAAATGATGCAAATAGTTTCAGTTGCATTGACCACAGACAGACACATAGATCTTACGACTTTCTTATTTCATCTGACGGACAAAAACACAAACGAGAAGTTATTTGAACTCATTTGTTTGAATACCAAGTTTAAATGAAATATTATAATTATTATGTTTGTATCTTCCCTTATGTAAACACTGTTATGAATAGTATTTATAAAGTTCAACGACTGTCCCACAACGAGAATATTCAGTCGAATCTCGACCCATTTTGTTTTCATATGTCTTTGATTTCTCTATTTACTTAATTTATCCTTTTTGATATTTACTAGGTACTATAGTATGCGTTCGGATTTTTTAGTGAAAGTGACATATCTCACATTTATGAAGCTTGATGAAGAGGGACGCACCTGGAGAAATACGAATTTGCGCTGTCATGGAACCTAGTACAAGACATGAAGTGAACTCACTCTACTAAGACTTCAGTATATAAAAAGTCATACATTTCGTAATATTAATTAGAAGCTGAACACATTTTGTCAACAGTTTCGTAAAACTGCAATCGACATTTCTAAGTCACAAAACTGACAGATGACGTTTCCTTGATATTTTATCCAACAATCTGGATTTCAATTTGAGACAACATAAAAGACTTCAGTACATAAAGGTCATTCAGTTCGTAATATTAATTAGAAGCTGAACTGTCACACATTTTGTCAACAGTTTCGTAAAACTGAAATCGACAATTCTAAGTTCACTGATCACGTTTCCTTGATTTTTTATCCACCGTCTTGGATTTTAACTGGAGATAATATACAAGCCAGGAACTGCAAGAGATTCAAGGCCGATCATGTGAACCCCAGAATTCTTAATTTTTCGTAATTCCTTACAAAGTATCGCGCTTGACCATGAAGTCTCTCCCCTCTAATAAGTACAGGTTCGAGTTCCACTGGAGCTGATTTTGTGAGAAAGACTTACTAGTTTTCTTTTTTTTTTTGCGGAAAGCGGATGATTTCTTCTCGCTTACCATTGTAACTGGATTCTTTCTTCCACCAGTAAAAATTGGCCACCGCCTCCATATGAGTAAAATAATTGTTGAGTATTTAAACATTTAAGTTCAAAGTTAAAAAAATAAAAATTGTTTATTGTTCCAGATATAAAGCCAATCGTATTTTTCATTTTAATGACGCCATTGAATCTGTTAAAAGAGCTACATTTGTTAGCTTTTAACAAAGATGGAAGATCAAAGAACTGTCCAACTAGAACGAATACAGAAAAAAACCCGAGTATGACTGTTCTGTTCCGGTAAACGCGAGACCTATCATACCACTATCTGAAATATATAGCACATACTTAAAAAGCCATGGAGTTCCAAAATCATGTGACCCATAGGCTTGTAGGTCAACTCAAAATTAAGGACATTCCACAGAGCAATTAGAAACACGGGGCCAGTAGGCCAACAAAAAGAATAATCGGCTATCTGCCAGCCAGATTCAATACATGTTACTTCATCATTCTATCAATAAAACACGCTACAAAAATCCATGCTTCGCATTCCTGCAGTTCAGAGTTACAAATGTATTGCCAAAAATAAATAAATAAATAAAAAATAGCTCAGAAGGAGATGCGTTAGAGATGAAAATGAGATATATGCCGTCGTGTTGCGTTTAATACATTTTCTGTTAGAAAAAGAGCGCTCACAAAAGATTAGAAAGTAATCTTGATAGCATTTTCAAAATTCAAGTAAGATGCCCATAATTCAACCAGATAAAAGTTTGGCTTCCCATGTATACCACAATACATATGTAAACCAAAGCAGAAAGCAGAAGGAGGATACATGTTAGTAATCAAACAGAACAGATCTTTAACATATACTTCTCTCTTGTAAACAAAACGGGAAGCGATTTGTGTATTGCAAAGCTATGTTTTTTTTATAGGATTAGCAATAATTAATTGGGGTATGCAATGACATTGGTTATAAATTCTTCTAAGGGATAGTAACAAATGGGCTCAGTACATATGGATATATGTAAATGTAAATATGTATTTAGAGGAGAAGAACCTAAAGCCCCCGTATGAATTCATTTAACACCCTCTATCGGTAATTATTGTTACTAAAATACATTATATATCATTTAATCGACAATCTGAGTATTTTTACAACATAGGCCAAAACAAAAACGCAGGACGATCGTTTCTGCCAATAAGATTCCAGCTCGAATTTAATATAAATGTATATTTCCGAAGAATAAAACACAAACATGATAGCCCTACAACAAAGTAAAGAATGATTACTATATTCATATCCATTTTATTCCATTATTATTGATAGAAAATAAAAATTACTGTAATCCAAATAGTATATTGTTAAGTATATGGATTTATCTTTAAAAATATCATCTCAGAGTTGGTTTGCAACTTTGTTTTAACACTTATCCATGAGTACTCGTAATGTACCGTTTTTAACTGAAAAATGTTAATCAAACAAAACTGAAATTTTCTGTATTTACTGATAAATGTGAGATTTATAAACTATAATTGTGTTATATAGTTCAGTGCAACTGATTTGATGCACAGGTGTAATCTGAGATCAGGTTAGATAAGAATTACTATAGATCATAAAGTTTAAGTATTAATATTAATGTGTAGTGTAGTTCATTAGTTTTAAAATTAATATGATAACATGATATTGGTTACGTCACTATGACAAAATTTTAACAGTTGGGCTTGAATGTTTAATTATTGATCTGATCTCAGAATAAGTTATGAAGTTTCATCAGCAGGTTTTATGATTTTAACAGTGTTAATTAGATGATTAATTAGATAATATTTTATCTATATGATATAGAATTTTAACTTTACATGTATATCACGCAACATATTAGATAGTCACATTCTGAAAGTTTTAACTAAAGAATACTTAAAGATTGAAAAATGAGGCCATATGAGGCAGTATATTTAGGCATTTTGTCTCTTTAACGAGCAAATGCATGAATTTATTCCCTGAAACTTTTACATTATATTGTACAGTTAAACTAATCTATAAAGGGCACCTGCCTATAAAGGTCATTCAAACATAACCGGCATTGTTAACTAATGAATGAACTTCTTTATAAAGGCCATCTTGCCTCTTGAGTACACTTCTAGATTCTAGGTTCTAGATTCTACTTTAAGACATTTTTTTCTCATTCTTGTTTGTCAATGATTAAAAACATGTACTGAAACAATAAATTATGCCTTAATTAAGACACATCCGGTTTGTCTGCTGGCAACTTGGTATCCAAAGTGTTCGAATGCATGTCGTTTGGAACCACACAGTGAAAAGCAAAATATAGAAAACCTTTATGAACTGATAAAACCAACCATGGAAAGTGTGCAAACCGCAAACCACTGAGTGTTTGGAATGTTAACTGATAAATTCAGACAGGATGTTTCAAGATTTTGAATTTTGAATGATTTTGATGCCACACTCAACAATGTTTCAACCTTATGGTTGGCGAACCAGTTACAACGTGCCCAGGAAGAGACTACTGTCCTTCCGCAAATAAACAGGCAAATATATTTAAGATAAAATAAGCCCAAAACAAGACAATACTCAGTAATTGAATGTTGTTCGGTTAAGTGATATCCCATATATCTAGAAAAGTGATGAAACTCTAAAACTCAGAAAAAATAGAGCAAGTAATATTTCAGATATTTTGATATCCGGATACACCTTGATTGTGCTAATTATTTGTTGATAGCAAATATTGACAATACCAAAGTTATAAGTTTTACAAAAGAGGCTGAAACAAATGCCCAAGACAATCGTTTTTGTCAGTTAGACTTCATTGGTTGAGCTCGAATTATAACAAACGCGATTTGGTGTATATAAGATTTTACATGAAATTTTATCAACTAATTATAGAATTATCAGTTTGTTTCTATGATTGTTAAAATTCACACTGTAAGCTAAAAAAGTTGCATATACTTAGAGGCAATTTCGAGGAGTAAGTAGTTCATATTATTGTTTCCTGTTTATTATTACTAGAAATGCCCCCCCCCCCGAAAAAAAAAATACAATACAATACAAAGAAAGAAAAACAACAATTAAATAAAAAACCAAAATCAAAAAATAAATAAACAAAACAAAACTAAACAAAAACAAAAACAACAACGACAACAAAAAAACAAAACAAAACAAAACAAAACGAAAATAAAAACCAAAAAAAAAAAAATGAATAAAAAAAAAAATAATAATAATAATGATAATAATAATAAAAAAAAACCGAAAAACAAAAAACAAAAGAATACAAAAAAAAAAAACAAAACAAAAAGAAAACAAAAAAGAAAAACAAAACAAAATAATAATCTTTAATAACCCGAGTAATTGTATAATAATTATGACATTTTATTAACAGTGTTTATTTGAAATGTATACTGAGACTTCCTCAAGATCCAACATTATTTTCTACATGAAGTGCGGTATATATAATATATATGATTGAAAAAGCACCGAGTGATAACGCATTGGTTATAAAGATCTAAATCACAATTTTTTTATTATTATTATTTTTTTTCGTCTACGTATAATGAGCAGGAGTGGTCGTTAAATTGATAAATGAAAAGTAAATGGATCACTGATTTAGAAATATAATGGTTACATATTTTGTGATCGGCGTCAATATTGTCGCCAGTGAGAACTTGGGTGTCTGACCTAAAGGATACTCATTTCAACCTAAAAGGCACGCTTCGAGTCACTGATAATAAAAAGAGATACGCCCTTACATGTTGAGAATTTCTTCATTCACTATGTAAATTGTACAATATTTTATAAAGATTATAAAAGTCAAATTGTGCCTTAAGCACGAAAGATTAAACAATATTCACTATGCAAATTTGTAAATCAATCCATAGACATTTTAACATAAAACAGTCAATATAATTGTGTGCTAAAATTGATTCTTTTTATTTTTGGAAGTTAAAGGACGTTGGCATGTTGGATTTTTATAATGTGTAACATCTCTTTAGTTTGTGTTAGTATTTTTACATTTTACGTTACATTCTTGTATGAATTTATATATTTATTGAAAAATGTTATATATGTTGAGACGTCTGTACCAATTGTGACGAGGATACACTCCTCACGTGTTTCATTGGACTTGACTGTGGACTTACGGCGGGTGTGACCGGTCGACAGGGGATGCTTACTCCTCCATGGCACCTGATCCCACCTCTTGGTTTCCAGAGGTCCGTGTTTGTCCATTTTACCGGATTTGTCTCTATGTCCTGGACATTCTATTGATTTATGCTTTGGTATCTGAGGTTTTTATATTTTTTATACACGTATTTACATTTAGCAAAGTCACAATGAAGCAAATTAGCAGTTTTCAGTACAAGGAACGGTGGTCCTAATACGGAAATAAGTAACACAAGACTCAAAAATACATTATGGTAATAGAAGTCGGATTATCTAGATATCTCATACCAGAAGTCGGATTATCTAAATATCTCATCCCAGAAGTCAATTTATCTAGATATCTCATACCAGAGGTATATGTATCTAGATAACTCATATTATAGATCTATGTATCTAGATATCTCATATCATAGATCTATGTATCTAGATACCTCATACCAGAAGTCTATTTATCTAGATATCCCATACCAGAAGTCTATTTATCTGGATATTTCATACCACGGATCTGTGTATCTAGATATCTCATACCAGAAGTTTATTTATCTGGATATCTCATACCACGGATCTATGTATCAAGATATCCCATACCAGAAGTCTATTTATCTGGATATCTCATACCACGGATCTGTGTATCTAGATATCTCATACCAGAAGTTTATTTATCTGGATATCTCATACCACGGATCTATGTACCTAGATATCTCATACCAGAAGTATATTTATCTGGATATCTCATACCACGGATCTATGTATCTAGATATCTCATACCAGAAGTCTATTTATCCAGATATATCATTCTACAGATCGATATATCTAGATATCTCATACAAGAAGTCTGTATTTATCTAGATATCCCATACCAGAAGTATATGTATCTAGATATCTCATACCAGAAGTCTATGTATCTAGATATCTCATACCAGAAGTATATTTATCTAGATATCTCATACCAGAAGTCTATGTATCTAGATATTTCATACCAGAAGTCTATTTATCTAGATATCTCATACCAGAAGTTTATTTATCAAGATCCTATTAATCTAGATATCTCATACCAGAAGTTTATTTATCAAGATCCTATTAATCTAGATATCTCATACCAGAAGTCAATTCATCTTGATATCATCGTCTACATTATAATGATGCCTACCATTAAAGGCGCTCTTGCACAAAATATCAGGAAATTCTACTTATAATTTTTCCGTCACAAATTGTTTCTATTTTCTGTCAAAATCTCATTCATTGAATTGTATTACCAGTAAAGACGAAGTGAAATAAAAATAGCTGTAGAGTCGGAGAAACTTTGTGATTTCTTGATATAAAAACCTTAAAGAAAAATGTCGAAATAATGTAAGGGTTATGTGATATACCTTAGGTGTATTTATGTTATTTACAGTAACTAGGTCGTTGCCGCTGCAGGTGGACAGTTTGATCCCTCGAATATACATCGATCCAGTAACTAGTATTTCGGTCATATCTGATTATTATATGCTAAAGTAATATTTCGAATGGATGTTCAATTTTAAATTCTAAATTCTTAAAAACCCTAAGATAAGTCTTCATTTCACACCATTTCCTCTAAGACAGATTTAGGAACCCATAACATAGGCTATATTTTCGTCCTCTATGATACCACTTTTTGTTTCGGAACTTTAAATCTATTTTATATTCAAGCTCAACTGATGAAGACTTATTGACAGAAACGATCGCCCTGAGCATTTGTTTTGGCCTTCTTTTTGCAAAACTATAAGTTTGGTAAATCTATATTGCTCTAAGTAAATATTATAAACATAACACCGAAGTTAACTATAATGCCCAATACGATCGTTTCTGTCAATTAGACTTCATCACTTGAGAACATGTACAATGATTTCACGTTAAACTCAACAAGTTATCGTCAGAAGATATATTTATAGATAAAAGACGACATTGTTTGAAATACAGTAAAACCTGCTTTAGCGACCACCTGTGTATAATGACCACCTGGTCACAAAGACCATTTTCTGCTGTCCCCAATAGTACCATTTGTGAACAAATCAACATCTATATAAAAACCATCTCCCTATAAAGACTGGTTTTGTTTTGTCCCTTAGGGGGTCTTTATATCCAAGTTTCACTGTAGATGATTTACGCTTTACTGCCACATAAAATACTGTTTATCCATCTTGTCAATCATACACTTACTTCGTATTTTCTATTGTTTACAAGCTGGTCTCCATTATGTATATGTGATACGCGTTTTACTCGACCCGCCGTCAGCTATGACGTAATCATGTGTTTACATTCCGACCAATCTGTACTTAAGCTTCATGATACTTCTGCCCTAAATATCGAGAGAAATCTGACACGGACTAAGCCAAATGTTCTCAGCAATTGAATTTCAAGTGGTATTCTGTTCATGAACTGTGTATAACAATAGAAGTGAATCTATTTTCAGATAAGGCCCTACAACCATTCACGGTGGGAATCCTCTTCATCCGATACACAAACTCACTCATAAATCAATACGCGTCTCAACAGCGTTTACGTCATCAAGTATTCTGGTAACGATCAGTTCTATTTTTATATGGACGTGTCTGGCGTATATTAAGTTAATGTAACACATTGTTTCTATAATTTGTTGATAATTTGGTTAGGGATTTCGAAATGTGCTTGATTTTCTTTGATTTAGATAAAGGTGACACGAGACTGAACTATGCATCGCCTAAAATACGGACTGAATGAGATTGTCGTAGAAACAATTATTTTATACGAAATAGAAGTCACGTGTGGTATATATATATATATATATATATATATATATATATATATATATATATATATATATATATATATACAATGAATCGCATTTTTATTGAACCCTGTTGCATTAAAATTCCGCTTTATTTGAAATAATTTTGATTCCCTGGACACATGGCTTTATTACCATAATAACCCGGTTATTTTGAAAGAAAATCCATTTATCTTCGATTTCAATATATGTAAAATGTATAAATGGACGAGGAAGACCTCCGTTACAGTGTTTTGAAGCCTATGTCAACACCTTGGTATCTTTTGATGCTTCTACCCAAAGGACCAGGCAACTGTTTTGAGAAAGATAGAATTCAAATGTATGTTTTTATTGTAATGAACAATAAAATGATTTTTATTCTATATTTCTGTGTTCATATTATCTCTAACAGAGACCTATTACAATATTCATATAAACATTTATAGAGCTTTTCAGGCAAATTTTAGCGAATCTAATAACCCATTAAATGGAAAACGCAAAACTGATACAAATTTTAAATGCTGCTTGAACTTCTATTTTATGATCTTTTTCAAATTTTTGGAAACATAGATGTCTAGACAGACAAGTTAATGATAGAAACCATCCATTATGTGTTAATTTATCGAAAACAACAATAAAATCATGTCTTAGCCACATCGGAAGGCTGAGTAGAAAGCCAAAACATTAATGATTCTTCCGTTTTATTGATGAAACGAGTAGTTTAATTCTATCCCATATACCCTAACGGGTCTTTTTTGTCTTTTGGGAAAAACTGTATATTTCCGTTTAATTTTTATTTCGTTTTTTTGCGACTTTGGACAGTTTGTTGCGATGTGTCTGTAAAATCCGACTGTAATATGATATATCTGGACATTTCGCTCCGTTGAATTTCGCCCTTACATGATAGGAAAATGATATTCAAAATAAAGGGAATTTTCAGGCCAAATTATTGAAGCACGGACATACATGCGACCCCTGAGAGTATGGTGATTAAGGCGAATGTATGAAGGGAGGAATAATGTAAAAGGGCGAAAATAACCAGGGACGAAAATTTCCACGTACACAGTATGTCTATATAATTTAGTGCTACTGCTAAATACATTCATGTACGCACTATTTAAAATGGATCTAGAAATAATATATTCCTATCAATATAGGACCGATACTTAAATTCATTTAAAATGTATTCTTCTTGTCATCTAATCCAAGACTGGAAAATTTACCCCCAGGGTGTACAAGGTTGGTGTCAAATACAGGTGAGGAAACCGACGTTAAGAGTTACGGAACGGACAAGTGTAGTAAAGTTCGAATTATCAACCCTACATAGATGCTCCAATATTATAAGATATGATAAATTATAGCCATCTGAAAGTGGAAAATTTTCGTGTATCCTTGTATCAAGTGTATGCGTTGAATTTTAGGACATTTGTCTTTTTACTGCAATGATGTGCACTTTATGTGATAAGTACAAGAATTAGGTCTCAGACATCTTGTACCCATGCTTTATCTAGATTCTGTTCAAAGTACAAGTGTTAGAGTTCGATGGTGTAATTGACGCACGTATGTCGTAACTATACGATAGCCATTGGTATTCTTAAAGATATTAAAGATAAAGACATATTTTATCCGATGATAACAAATTTTACAGATTAATATCATTTTCGAATTTATCTTCATGAGAACACATGTAAAACAATTTTGATTGTTTTGATTGTACTTTTGTGTACTTTTGATGACGCCAATAATTTCGATCCGAGTCCACTTAAAATTTGACAAACCACTTTTTATAATGTTTATTTTTTCAGAATGATAATGCAAAGAGATACATAGACAATCATGCTCGGTGCGAACCAATGGGGCTAGTACTAGTTTCACTAAAGGTTGTTATTTTTGCTCGTAAACGTAGATGTAAGTTGAGATGTAACCCGATTTAAGATTTCATTTACCTGTGCGTATTGTAAGTTTCACTAAAAGTAGTACATATATGCTTACACGTGTGGCATTAGTTGTAGTTTGGAGCAGATGTAGACTGAGACGAAAGTTTATACGTAAGATGAAAAATACGACCTTTAGTGAAACTCATTTTACACGTAAGTTACAACTACATCTACATTTACGTCTACACGTAAAGTTACGACCTTTAGTGAAATTGGCCCTGGTATTTGTGGGTCGCACCGATGATGGACGACACTGGGACCAGAAACAAATGCCTTAAGAATGTATCTTGTGTAAAAGAATATATGTGGCGTGTTGTAATTACAGTGAAACCTCGCTTGAAAAAACCACATCGAATAGGAAACTCCCTTCCATTTAAGATCACAAACGTTCAGTTCATTGATTTTTTTTTCATGAATATGAAACGAATCCATCCCTCACTTAATAGACCACCTCGCTAAAAAGACCGTTTTGAGTCAGTAACTTAGGTGGTATTAATAGTGAGATTCCATTGTATATTTCTACAGCAGATAAAAGAGAGTTATCATAAAATTTAGATAATTAAGATAGCTAATATTATTATGATCAAAGTATACTGTCGTGTACAACTTTAGTGTATATATATCTCAACACGTTACAGTCAGCATGTAATTGGGCATTTCTTTGCTCATATCATGTTTGTACTGATTATCAGTATCTGGTCCTAGGTTCGATTCCAAGGTTGGCAGACCAAAGAAAATGGATAAATGTGGTTTTTTATATTGAATTGTCATATACAGGGGAGGCCCTAGTACTTGTATGTACATTCAAATGTGCGACCTACATGTTTCTATGTATTCGTAATAAATTATGTACATGTACATGTATATTTGAAAAAATGCATTTTCTTTCTCATGTGAAATTGAACATATTTTCTTTTCTCAAAGATCTCGATGAAACTGGATTCATTAATGTATATCATGCAAACGCTAAATGTGGTTATCTGTTCTGGAATATTTAACAACTAAACAATTCATCAGAGTGCTATACTCTCTCTCTCTCTCTCTCCCTCTCTCTCTCTCTCTCTCTCTCTCTCTCTCTCTCTCTCTCTCTATAATTTCAAAACTAAAATACTAAAAACTGAAAACCAGTATTTAATTGACAATGTGATCGGGTTATATTTATATTCGGTATACTTATAAATTATACACAGTTGAATAATTGAGAGAAAAAATCAAAGTAATGTGAAAATAAAATTAACAAAATCTCAGCCGTCCATTCAAGCACGTAACCACTGCTAGAATAACATTTCTTTGAAGGTCTGTTTTATATATATGTCAGGAACCACCATCGTATCGGTATGACAGAAAACTAAGAAAACCATACTTAATGTCTATATCTAAGCTAAATTATATAAATAAAAGACCATTTGTATAAATCTTAAATGCAAACACGACTAAAGTTTGAACGAGATTAGCAGAAATAAATCTTGGGATCACGTACTGTATTAGCAAACCATTTTATCATTGGAATCTATCTTCTCTTCAACAGGTTTTGTTTCTTTTGAGAATAAATGCACATAACGGACTGCACTCTCTCCCTAATTACTACAACTACAATTTACTACGTTGTCATGACTACATGGACGTCATCCCAATAGAAAAAGCTTCCGAGATGTACGAGGTCATGAGCGGAAAATGTAATGAATGCAAGTTTATATATAATCTGGTTTTATTTGTTCGGTGTGCCTTGTCGAGTTCATTTCAAACTTGACTCCCAGCTGTAGGATATGTAGGATGTCTATATAAGATAATCTGTAGAAAGTCCCCACCTATCTTCCCCTCCGCAAATATCGACTGACCTGCATAGTGGTTCCTATACATTTAACCATCACGTACATTGTCGAATATAATGTGTGCTAACATTTTATACAAACAAGGAAGTAACAAACATACGTCAAAATAAATAAAGACGATAATATGAATTATTCTGGCAAACGGAAAAGGAAATATACTCTCTAAAATGTTAACTTTTGCGTAATTGGAACATTCAGGTAAATGTCCAAAGCAAGAATCAAGGCACGGACTAGGCGAAGAAATCAAATTTCTTCTTTCCGTTATTTTGCACTTACAAGCACGTATCAAATTAAATTTGATAAAAATCGTTTCAGCTAAAATTATATTTAGCTATGAAAATAAACGGTTTTGTTTCAAAGAAGTTTTACCTAAATATCAAAGCTTTTAAAAAGACTTCCCAGTCTTAAAGAGATAGGAAGTAAATGGTGTATATAAATATCAGACATTTCTACGTGTATTTCGGCAAGAGCTTATTCGTTAAATCGCGAAATGACTCATCTTCTTATATTAGAAATAATTTTGGCATACTCTCAAAGAAACTGACGTTAAACACATAGTTCATTCTCTCACTTTTATGATAAAAATGTGATAGACACTTGTAATCCATATTGCCACTTTAATGCAGAGGATGCTATTCTTATTTTCCAAAATATTAGCTTGTATGACCAAAACATAAACAAGAAATATCTATAAAAAAGATGCATTTTTGTTCCACATATTACAATACATTTACGCTGAATTGAAATACAATTTGAAGAAAGATGAATAGATTTAGTCATTGGAATTCGTTTCGTAGAAGCATCGATACCAAGAAGTACAAAAATGTTGAAGGCTGTTTGAAAGTTTTCTGCAGTCACTTTTGAGGTTCTTAAGAGACGTTTCCAAGTAGCACAGTAAAATATGCATATTTCTTTTTTTATTTTGCAAATTTTAAAGTTTCATCACGAGTGACGGAGGGTCAATTTTACTTTTGAAATTTTGCCGTGTAATTGCTTTGTTGTATTGTGTTCGAAGACTCGTAAGACGTCGAGTACATCTATATAAAGTGTCGCAAATGTATACCTCTCTCATAGCCTCGTAGAAAACGTCAACTTCGTTATTACGTCACAAAAGAAAAGAAATTCTCTTGTATTTGATCTTTAATGCAACGATTAAAGTGAATATATTTACACAACAACATGCTTGATAAAAGCCTTCGATGTTGACTTATGTAGTTCACAATTTCAACTAAACAGTGTGACCTTGACCTCTAAATATTCATTGCTGCACCTATAATTCAAGTCCATGCCTTTGGTCTCCAATGCCACGAATACATAGACTATAAACGTTAAAACATTCTTTTCGTAATTTGCGATGAGAAAGAATTCGCAAACTCAACAAAACATGCTAAATATTTAGTTAACGCTATTACAACGACGTTCTTTCACCCCTTTCTTTTTCTGCGTATTTTTTTTTCATACCAGAATAACCCAAGAAAATACAAGTATCTGAAATAAACCCTTCATTTATTTACCCATTACTCTTAATCGAGTAACCAAGTCTAAATCCGAACCGAAATCGCCTGCTCACAAAACCAAGTTCCATTGTAGCTTGCGCAGAGACGATCTATTTTGTAGGGAAGATTTCACTTATTTCCATACCTAATAATTGCATATTCCTGTTTATTGCACAACAACCAAAACAAAACAAAACACACTCACACACCATTTCCTATCTCTTTATTTGTAAAAGAGTATTTTTAATTGCTTCTAGAAGGTTAGATAAATGTATATAACAATCTCAGATACTGAAGTATTAATCTTCGGGATGTCCAGGATGTATGTATATACAAATCTGGTTTGGAAAAACATGGACCTCTGGAAATCAAGAAGTGGGATCAGGTGCCATGGAGGAGCCAAGGATTTCTATTAATTGCATAAAATATTTTCCAAACTATATAAAAAATGTAGTGATTTCGATAAAACTTATAATTATGTGGAAATACTAGCTTAAGAGAAACAAGAACATACCAAACCGTGTTTTATGGAAATTTTTGGTTTATGACATTAGTTTATCATGCGGTGTATTGTCAATCCATGTCCTTAACTTGTGGCGGTATATGTTGTCATAAGTAATATTAAGTCCTTCATTTGTAATACAATAATAATATGTATGTGGTGCCCGTATGTCGAAGTTTTGTCTAAAGTACAGAATTCCACGAAAAACTGCTGGGGCAATGACCCCGGAGAATTGTACATATCAAATGCAATACGAAATAATGGTAACAATAAAAAAAATATCTCATACCATAGGAGGCACTCAAGGTCGTAGATGCTGACCTTGGATTGATTTCGAAAAAGTGATTTCACGTCTGATAGACATGGAATGACCTTATGTCTGTATAGATATACAATAGTACACGTTCTCGTTCTTGTTTGTTTTTTGATTGTTTCTGTGCCGTTATTAGACGGATGACTAACGCGATGAGATGAAATTTACTTACAGTTGCACGTGCCCGTGTTTTATTATTTTATTTTTGCATTCTAATATTTTTCTTTTGTATTACAATATCCCTGGTAATATTCGCTCCTTGGTTATTTCACCCATTCACCCCGACATGTATTCGCCCTTAGATCCCCATTTTGTCTTGGATGACATGTATTTCATATTATTTAACTTTAAGTTTTCGCTTTTGTTTTCAATTAGCCCATCATTTGAGGACGAAAATTAAAACTGGAGCGAAAACTTCCAGGGGCCCGTTTTATCAAGAAGTCGTAAGTCCTAAGTCGTAAGTCTTAAGTTATTTGATCTTAAGACAAAACTAAGGACCCTTTTATCAACGCTATCCTAAATCAAATTTTAAGGTTTTTTTGCATACATGTATCTTCAAATAAAATCTTAATATTTATGAGTATTTTACCTGCTACATTTACAAAGATAAATTATGACACATACAAAAATAAGTAAGGTCTAAGCACAGCCCCTTGGTAGTCATTAAGACCTGACCTGATTTGGGTCGTAGGTCACTTCTCCTAAGTCTTTGTAAAACGGTCGCAAGTCGTAAGTGTGGTCCTAAGACTGTAAAATGGGCCCTTAGTATATAGTATAGCATCAGCAGGTCATATACCAATGCCATATCACGAAATGAGAACCTAGTGATAAAGTCCAAACTCAGGTTTTTCACTTTTGATACCGGCATTAACCCTTTCCACCCTACAGACCATAACAGACTGATCTTAAACAATAAAAAAGAGCATACCACTCGGATACTCAAGGTTGAAAAAAGTTAAACCTCGAGAATTGGGTGATAGCTGCATGCTTATTCAAGACATTTCTCCTTTATCGTGCACATTGCTGCAATTTAAATTTACTGCAATTTAATATCATTTTATTAATCAAGTAATTAGAAAACGACTTATGGCTCAGCAAATATCTTATTTCTAGAAATCAGAACGAGTTGTAGAAAAAGTCGATCTGCCCATTGCTGTTACAACATTAAGCGTCATATTTTATCTCATTTAAGTTCATATTTCTACCATATCTTAAAAAATTCTGTTTCATACCTTATTAACATTTTTCGTTATGATAGCGAATGAGGTAACATGTTTCATATGGCAATGTTATTACGTAGAAATGAAGAAGTACAAATGAGAAATCGAAACACCAAGTCCATTAGAATGATAACTGTTTCAGCACTTGTGTATAATACCCATCATTTGCAAATCAAGTGGGTATTTTTACCCACAAAATTTTTGTCAAAAAGGTATTTTCCAATTCTGTTGCCATATTACAATTGCCATTGATTTTACTATATAGGTTTGGTTGCAAAATTACCATTAATTTATATGTATATAACTGTCTGTACAATGTAAGTCCACAATTTAAACATTTGGGTCTGGGTCAGCTTTACTGCATTATCATTACAGAGCTTTGACACATATTATGACCGAGATCCATTCAGAACAAGTGAACTCAATATTGTTCCAGGTTCAATGTCTTTAATAATTTTACGCTTCAGTTTTGTTTTGCATTGGGTATCTTACGCATAAATTTTAATTTGCTTGCATATCCATTTATTTTTTATGCGTAAAATACGCAAATACGCAGCTTATCTGGAGCTCAGTGAATTATTATTGTTGTCTGTCGATATATTGGGTAAAAAATTGCGAGTACCGAATTGGGATGGGACCATGTGTCCAGAATGTTTCAGTGTTCCATGTAAGCATACCACGCCCGTCGCAAATAAAAAAGAAAATATAGAAAAGTACAAAGTAAAAAGCCTTGTATCACACACAAAAAGCCAAGGTTAGAATGTGATTTAAACTATTGTCAAAACAAGTGCAAATCTCTGTAAAATAAATTGGTGATGTTCATTCTAGTCATAATTTATGTTGAAATAATATACTGTTGAACCCGGATATTTTGAAATCGAAAGGGGAATTAATTTCGCTCTTAATTAAACAGGTTTTTTTTTTTTAAATAAGCGAGTTTTAGTGGTAATAAAGAAATCTGGATGGGGGTTCAAAATCATTTTCAAGTTCAATATAAGTGGGTTCCACTTTACATATACATGATTAAGAGGCGCATGGTGGTGCATGTATTGTTAAATAGCATTTTTCAGTATACTAGCATTGCCATAGGCCAATTATTCCCAACAGGATTAGTTCTAAAACTACGATGATATGCACAGATAATGCATACTGATTGTATTCAACAGAAGAAATAGCGGGTAGGAACGCAATCGCTGAGCAAAACTCAGCAAAAATGAGTCTAACCAATTGCATATATTTATAAAGTTTGTACACCCAACATAAAATAGGTGAAAAATTAGATGTAACCAATAATTGTCATGAAACATAAATGTCACTTAAGAAAATTTAATCACATGTTTGTAGAAAGTAATAACCAAACAAGTACATAAAAATCAAAACACAAATAATTTGTTTCACTCGTGGTGGTGATCTACTAGTATATTTTTCAACTCACAAGCAGAAGGTCTCGGATTCGATTCCCACTAATGGGTCATGCCTAAGACGTTTTAAAGGGAGGTAACTTAGCGTTCCCCATGCGTTCGGTATAGTAAATGAATAACACTGGTATTTAGGGGGAGACTTTAAAACGAGGTCTCGTATTACGGCAGACACAACACGTTAAAGCCTTCTCACTGAATTGGCATATGTCAATATTTATGACATTTCACTTATAGAATAATTTTGTTTTCTTTATTATTATCATTTCAATTCTTTGTTTATCATATTCAAATTCACAGTTATTTGAATGGAATGGTGTGTGTGTGTGTGTGTGTGTGTGTGTGTGTGTGTGTGTGTGTGTGTGTGTGTGTGTGTGTGTGTGTGTGTGTGTGTGTGTGTGTGTGTGTGTGTGAAATGATAATATATTGACTTAAGGTAATATCTTATAATTTAAACATATTTCATTTGTTAAACTTCTGTTAATTGCAATAATTAAAAGATTAAAGAAAGAGATTAAATAAGAGAATAAAACACTGTTTAATCTACATGTAATTGCAATAATGCAATCGCAATTTCTTTTTTCATACATGTCGTTATCATAATATACTAGAATATGAATCCATTCTCATTCCAGGTCCCAATTACTATAGATGAGCCACAGAAACAAGAATGCGCTTACGGTTTATATTTAGAGAACACATTGTGTAAAAATAGAACAACGTAGGTGCCGTACAACCTGAACAGGTGCTACTTCATTATAGTTTCTGGGTTCGACAACATGGTGAAATCGAAACTGCTATTTGTATATACACATGTGTGTAAGGTATATGTTACATTCCAATAGCAAGTATTTCTTTTATCAACAAGATACAGAGAGTTCTAATGTGAGGTAGTATTGGTGATTCACTGAGAGAGGGCTGATGGCGGCCAAACTTCCGAACATATTCAATTATCTATACATTTAAAGTTCATCGTAACATACGGCAGAGAGTTTCTATAATTTAAAAATTCTTCTCTCTTTAAACCTTATCAGGTATATAAAATAGCGAGAGATATTTCAAATAGGCCTACAACAACGTGCAAATACTTAGATGTCTGACCTCGTGTCGTTTATGAAATATACATTTCCAAGTTATTAGTCAGTTTCACAATAATAGAAGCATTGCTGTTTTTTGATCGCCTACTTAAGCACGACAAACTTTTAAAATTTGTTAGTTTTTATTTAAAATAAAGAATCGTAGTATAAAATGATAATATGGATAACAGAATTGATCTATTAATTTAAGATTTTATGGCATAATCAGACATACATTTGGTATGAGGTCGTAAATGAAAATGGCAAATGAACATTTGATTTATGTCATGTATGTTAGTCGATATTCATTTAGAGTACTTGATCATTTGAAAACATTCTGTGTTAGAAAATATTTCATTTAATTGTAGATTGTAAGGTTAGATAAACAAACAAAATGTAGTGTAATATTTCTCAGTACAGTGTAGTCTAAGAAAACGATTAGGGGAATTTTGTGTAAGATTTTGAATTCAAGTTTAAAATCTACGCAAACATTGTACTCTTTCCAATATAGAGTTATATAATATTTTATAAATAAATAATTTAATATGACCGAGATGTCACATACATTTTTATAAAATATTTCATCATAACAAAGTACATGTATCTACTACGCCAGGGTTAGTGGCAAATATACTTGTTATCAGAAACATATAATCATTTTATCAGTCACATAAACAAATACATTTACGTTACCAAACACAATGACAAATACGTTATTACAGATACACGCATACGTTATATCAGATGCACATATACGTTATTACAGATACACATATACGTTATTACTGATATACACATACGTTATACAGATACATGCCTATATTATTACAAATAAAACATACGTTTTTTCAGAAATAGCCCATAAAATCTTACAAATTTATGTTATCAGAAACAGAAACATACATTATCAGGCATTTAGTTATTAGAAACAGACATATACATTGTCAGACGCAGACGCCTTTGTTGTCAGACGTAGATGCATACGTTATAAGACGTAGTCGTTAGCAGACTTAGAGACGTATGTTATCAGACGCACACGTGTCCATTATCAGATATAGAGGCGTATGTAATCTGACATAGACACGTACGTTATCAAATGTAGACGCGTCGTTATCTGACGTCGATGCATACGTTATTAAACAAATACTTTATCAGACGTAAACGCGAACGTTATCAGACGTAAACACGAACGTTATCAGACGTAGACGCCTCGTTATCAGACGTCGGTGCAAACGTTACCAGACGTAGACACGTAGGTTATCAGACGTTTGCATGTAGGCCTACATTGTCGAATTTTGACACATGTCATTGTGGACACAATTTCATCAGGAAAGTCCGAGATTTACCTGGTGTTATTTATTTCAACGTCAGTATTTATACATTCACATCAAAATGCTAAAAATAAGGTTCAGGTATGTGTACAAGTTATTGTTGATGAAACTGACAATTCCAAGGTATCGTATATACCTGGTGGTTTTCGTGTACAATTACTTGATGATTACTAGTGAGAACTTTCACAGGAAATAAAATTCTTGCTTGTAATAGAAAGTCAATGACCGTTTGAATGTCATCGCAGTGTCAATGAAGCTGAAAGCAAACCCTGACAAAATGCATTAAATGCATGTGTTTTTCGCATACAAATATCAATTACCTGACAAAGAAAGGAGAAAACGTATTCCTGCAAGTGTTTATTCAATCAACACATGGATTATGGATAAGCCGATACGCTTTAACTTTCGAGTATATAATTTGCAGTAACATTCTCGGGTTTCTTTTGGCTAAATTAAGACGATTCAATTAAAAATGTAATTATGATAAAACAAGAAATCTGTTTATGGTTAATCCCCCCCAAAAAGATACGCAGGTGTATAACGTTTCTGTGCAGCTGCAAGTATTAATTTTGTAGTATTAATCAGTGATGGAGAATTGTAACGCATGATTGTTTATGTTTGTTTTTTACTTTTATTGTAGTAAGAATGAAGAGAACACAGACAAACAGACAGACAGACAGACACATACACACACACACACACACACACACACACACACACACACACACACACACACACACACACACACACACACATATATATATATATATATATATATATATATATATATATATATATATATATATATATATATATATATATATATATATATATCAATCAGCAGCTGAAGTATGTCAACATTTGTTCACTATTGAACTTGGTATGAGAAGAACCCTTAATATTTCTATGCTTATACAGTATATAAAAGTATGCCTGGTCACACAACAATATATACCAATCAACAATATGTCTCGTATCGGAATTATTCTTAAATTCATAAGTATTAAGATAAAAAAAGCAATGGTATTTTATGGAATGTAATGAAATATAAGACAACTCACTTTCTGTGGAAGTATCACAGGACTTTGGTCTCCTTAAGCCCATTGAGTACCGTGGTATCACTGAACATCACAAAATTCGATCGGATCGCTTTATGTAAAAAATATCAATAATATCACTTCGATTCCTATTCCATGACGAAAATTTCAATTTCATTTCCTCAATTTTCCAGTGATAAATTATCAAATAATGCCAGGTAAAATCCCAAACGAAAGAACATGGACTCACAGAAAATCTTGTGTTTTTTCTTCATAGTTCTTGTTTTTTTAATTCAATTGGTACAACTGTAATACATTTGCTATAACATGTGGCGTTAAAGCATGTTTTGTGACCCAGATTTATTTTCAAATTCCATAAAAAATCCGTACAACATTAAGTCTCAAAACTAATGAGGGAGAATGCCGAAAATCAAACTTCACATTGGTATCTTCCGAATATACAGGGTTCCGCCATTATTCTTCAGGAAAAGTTTGCAATGGATGACGTCATTAGCTACAAATATGGCATCTGCGGTAACACTAGCTGCTTTCCAATCACTTATAGTCTGTTCTTCCTGCTGGCATTTTCTCTCGCTGGCGTTTTTTCTTCTTCTTATCGCCATGATAACTGACATCTGGAAAAACATTAACAAGAATATTTCTAAAGTCTGTTTCGGATTAATTGTTTTTGAGAACATGAGAAAACCCATATAGTGTTACTAAAAGCTTTACATAGTATCGCTTAAAATTAATTTTCTGTACTCACTGTGAAGCAAATCTAATTGTCAAAACCCGAAAAACCGCGATATTGCTATAGAAATTTCGTTATAAGTACTCAGTTTATATGATTATACAGTTATATGTGATAAATAGATAAAATAATATGTACGTTAATACATAATGATATGAAAAAATAAATAAATAGATAAATGAATAAATAAATAAATAAATAAATAAATAAATAAATAAATAGATAGATACATGAATAAATAAAAAAATTAATGTAAATAAAAAGGATATTGTAACTCATGATTTTACCATAAAGATGATCAATTTGTTTGTCAAAAAGCGCACATTGCAATGTAGTTTGATTATTCTTAATATATTACCAAAAAAAAAAGCTTACCTTTGCTTGTAAATTAAAATCCCGAATTTCATTGGACTATTTGAACAAAACCTTTATACAGTCGTTATAATTGTTATTGTAATAATGGCAATATGCTTTATATACATAATATTTCTTAAAAGCAATACGAGCTGCCGTCGACCGAAATGTTGCATGTACATGCTATGCAATATTTTATCTAGTATCTGAAATACATGGCATTGTATATCTCCTGGGGTTATGATAAGATGGAATTTCCTAAACGTATCCCATTGTAACTTTTAGTTTAAATCCGTAATAACAAATTTACTTTTCACTATTTTTTCACGAAGATACCCGAATATCGAGAAATCACGTGCGATTAGAAGACGTAATCAGACGTAAACGCTTGTACTTATATCATATTCTGTTGAAAAAGAAATTATTATCATATGTGAAAAATTATATTGACCACGTTTTCGGGCATTGTCCAAACTTCATCAAATATTTGAATAATGTATGCATGGTAAAAGTTTCTCGAGTGTTTGACCTAGAGGTCATTTGCATATTACGATTACGTCATGTAATTAATGTATTGCATGTATTTATTATATGACATGAAAAACTAAGTTTACAGCTATAAAGCACAGTAGATGTACGCGTAGGTAGTTTCATGTTCAATGATATTCAAATTTGTATTAAAGTGGTTTATTTTTTATTAGACTATTTCAAAAACTTCACATTAACCTTTCAGTCGTTTACCGAAAAATAACCAATTTTGAGGCAGAGTGCACTTTGTATTGTGCAAAGCGCAATACAAACATGTATTCTGCCTCAACATTGGTAATTTTTCAGTGAACAACTAAAAAGTTAATTTTAATACTTATGATTTAATAAAAAGTGAACAATGACAAATATTTAAATTTAATTTTAAAATCTAATAAAAACCATATTTAAGAAATACAACACAAAAACAATTGTTGATGATTAAGCACAATAATATATTGAAGAGCTGCACTTGTTGTCCTGACAACGGCTGACGTACTAGCATTTTCATCAGATAAAATGAGGTGTTTTACACAAAATAAAATTTTTGTTAATAAGAAATTACAATACTTGCTATCTCTGACAGTTCATATTGCTTTAAAACTGTTATCTCCCTCATTTAATTTCCAATATCAGTATTAGTCCCTAAGACAGAAAATGATCAATATATATTAGGAACTAAGCAGTTAGCGTAGACACACACAGAAGTCTCATACACTATTATTTTTTTACTATATATTTCATATAAAACTACATTTTTTAAAAGAAAAATTGTGACGCCATTTCTGATCGCATTTCAATAAAATTTCCATCATTAAAAGGAGAATGATTCCAAGTTTCATTGCCTATTTGGATGTAATTTTCTGATTTGTAATTTGAAAGATTTGACAATTTAAACAGAAAGTAAAAATTAGATATTACAATATACTTACACATATACGGAGTTTTCATCACAAAAATTAAATTATCTGTCTAAATAAAGAAATCTTTTAATTTCTAATTAAAAAAAATGAAATCAGAATATATAATGAAACTGTCTTTGTTTAACAGTGGAATCCTTATTGAAATGCGATGAGAAATGGCTTCACAATATTTTCTTTTTTAAAAAATGTGGTTTTATGTAAAATATAGTAGTAAAAACAATAATGTCTGGAGTCTTTTGGCACGTCTCTGTAACTGTATAAGAGCCGATACTCATTTGAATGGAAAACGAGACATACCCAAAATACATTTTATATCTATGCAAAAAAAAAAACCAAAACAATGAAACAAACTGGCAGTAAATATCATCTGAACTTCATAATTTCCTTTACGCCCTTTGCTTGTTATCTGCAGTTATTTAATGCTTCGTGATATGATTAACTAGATGGCGCCCTCTGTATCTCGATGACCAGTTACTGCTACGTGCAACAAACGGGACTCCTTTAATTGATGTAGATGATATAATATGAAAATATTTATACTTTATACCTGGATATTTTCGCTGACTTTCAATTTTCGCAATTTTACTGTATTGTATTATATATGATAACAAATTATAATATGAAATTGCTATACAATATGTTACTTTTACTAAGACCTAAGTTGATCTATTGCAATGTAATAGCAAGTGTTAACAAGCTTTATCCATGGACTAAATGCATTAACTTGTACTGGACAATACTGTCTTATGAGATTAGATAACTGCTGAACCACCAATATACATGTATTTCGGGTATTTGATTAGGAAATCAGAAAATGTCACAAGAAAAAAAAATGTCACAGGAAAGAAAGTCACGATTTAGTAGGAAAAAACTCACAAATAACATATACCACAACTTTATTTTGGTCTGTGTCCCCTTTTTCATTTTTTCAGTTTCAAAAGAAAAAAGATTTGCACTCTGTCTATCCTTCTGTCACACTATCTGGGACAAATTATGCACTATACAAAGGTTCTGATGAAGTTTCCACAAATATTTGAAATTAAAATAATATTGTATTCTAAGAATAGACTCCATAAATGTACTTTGTCTTTCCATCTGCTTTTTGTTTTGTGTTTTTTGTTTATGTTTTACAAATGTATTTTTACATAGCATACTAGATAGTAAACTCACAAAAACTCATGGATATAGGATATGGGGTATAAGATATTAGGATTCTTTAAAACATATTACCGGTAAGTGTCAAAATATACATTATTACTTAGAACAAAAATATCTAGAAAAAGTCACATATATGCTAGCCGATGAAACTGTCCCATTTTTAGTTTTTTTGTTTTAATTACACTATTTTCTAAAGGGTTCGGTCCCTCGTTACTGGCAGAATTAGCGCCTGAACTTATCTTTTACGGTGGTTGGAGATTTTCCCTTTCAAAATTTCTGGATCTGCTAATGCTGTATATGGATTTTGTTATAAATCTACTATCCACATTCCAGCAATTGTTGATTCTTTTATTATTATTTTAATAAATATTTCTTTTAATTTGCACAGTGAATATGATTGATAATAAGAGAAGGCATTATGATATACCGTATACAGGGTTAATTTCAGGGTTACTTTCGCCCTAATGCACTTGCAAACGGTTTAGCCCCGTTTTAAATCTGTTCTGACTTTTATTATTAAAAATAGATCAATTTACCATTTTGAATTCGCCCATTGACGATGAGGGCGAAAGGGGCGAAAATAAAACGGGGGCGAAAAGTTCCCTGTATACAGTACTTGTATATATATCAATCATTGATGTGTCTTTTTATCAGAGGATACATCCTTTGAACAAACACTTTAGACTTGTATTTCTGAAAAAAATTAACAACGTGTAAATAACTATTTATGACTTAATCATAATACAAATGCATATTAAATGTATTATTTTTATTTGTAAATGTCACTTAAGTAAAAAAAAACACTTCTTCAAAACTTCAACTACCATATACATTTTGAAATCCATAAAAGCTGTAACTTTTTTCCAGTGACTTTTTTTCGGTGATTTTTTTGCTGTGACATTTTCTAGTGATTTTTTTTCTTTGGCGTACTACATCCAAGTGATTATATGCGTATACATGTGTCTATATCTATTGTTTTTTGTGTATGTTTTTTTGTTTGTATATATTAGTTCATGTGTATATCTGTGTATATGTGTATATTTGTGTTTATGTATATAAATTGGACATATTTATGTATATATGTATACGTGTTTATATGTGTATATGTGATGTACGTGTGTATGTGTATGAATTTATGTTTATAAGTGTGTGTGTGTGTGTTTGTGAGTGTGTGCGTATTTTATGTGTATTTGTGTGTTTATTAATTCGTATGTTTAGGTACGTGTGTGCATGTGTGTGTTTGATTTGTGTATGTGTGTCTGTTTTGTGTGTGTGTATGTGTGTGTGTGTGTGTTTTGTAAATATTGTTTTATTAACCATATAAGCCCTTAACAAAAAGGTACTTACATAAAATATCTTTGATAAAACGGGATAATATAGATGACATGACGCCAAATGAATCAAATGATTAGAGATTGTGTGGAATAAATGCTATCTGGTATGTGCTGCTTTTGAGTCAGGTATACCGAGCATAAAGATTTCTCAAAATATTGGACAAATTAAAACACTATGACTAAATAAAGAATATGTAAGATTTTAATAAAACATGATTATATTTGTTTGCTCAGAAAGAATATCAGTAGTGTAGCAATATGAGTATATCAATTAAAATCAAATTGCAATTTCTATTCTGAATGCTTTGAAGGTATGCGTTTAACTCCTGTCTATCCAAAGTACTATACAGTACCGTCACACACACACACACACACACACACACACACACACACACACACACACACACACACACACACACACACACACACACACACACACACACACACACACGCACACACACACACACACACACACACACACACACACACACACACACGCTTCCATGTGTAAAATGGAACGAAAAAGATATTCAGGATGTAAGAAACAATCATCAACATGATCGAATATAATCTTTAAATAGCCCTTTATCCATCAAAACCTGCGTACTCACCACTCAATATCAATCTTCTGCTATTTTGAAATGGGAATTGTAATTAAGGAGTCAATAAAAATCATTCATTTGTATATATATATATATATATATATATATATATATATATATATATATATATATATATATATATATATATATATATATATATATATATATATATATATATATATATATAACCAAAAGCTTATTGTTCCTTTTAAAACTTTTAAAAGTTTCTGATTTTCTTTCCCACCGCATTTGAAAATGACATTTTTTGAAAACTTTGCATGACTACCATTCTAATAAACACTATGCAGCACATGCACTATGGAATCTAAAGATAGTAAGTGACCTTGACCTGGTAATGGAAATGAGAACAAGTGATGATGTTGATCCAGGCAAGTGCAAACCGTTTATCATGAGATAAACACGAATAAGGTATCATAGTCTTAATCAGTACATTCCAAGAGTAGTTTGTACAGCGACACGAACAATCAAAGTTATCTGGACAACTTCTGAAAGACATCACATTTTGATATCCATTTATCCACCTTAATAATCTTCCACAGATGCAAATTTTGTGTTAAATGAATATTGCTAGCAATTCGATACGGCAAGCGTTTTAAAGAAAATTGGCGGTGAATTTTATCATTTAATACATCGCAAACGGAAGGTAACTCTTTCTTGGTCAAATCAATATGAGTTATCTCCCGTGGTTCTTTCTTATGTCTACTGTAAATGTGTTGGCCTCATTTCCTGTGAAATGTGCCCTATCTTCTTGTGAACGTATCTATTTAATTAGACGCATATTCAATTCGCAAAAGACGCTTTGTAAATGGGCATTCAACACTCCTGTTATGGGGCACATCCAGTTTCCCTATAGTCACGGCGCTCCTGGATATATATTGCATTGTCATTTAATACTCCTGTCACGGAGGAAACCTTGTTCGCCTATAGTCAAGACACTCCTGGTTGTGTAGTTTATTTCCATGTAACTGACTCCTGTCACAGAGCTATCCTGTTCCCTATGGTCACGATAGGGGTGGGGGGGGGGGGTGATATTCCTGGATATGTATTTTATTGTCATTTACTTATTTACTTTGATACTGCGACTCTCTCATGGTTTTGTTGTTGGTCTAGGATGTGTTTTGAAATTACAGTCGTCCGGATGAGTTTGTATTTTCAAGTCCTCCAAATAAATTTGTAAAATAGTATTTAGTTTGTTTTTCACGTTAATCATTAGACATTTACAGACCAAAGATTTAAACCAGACTCAGTTCTTGGATGGACAACGACCTTTAAACAATACATAAACAAATTCCTTTGTTTTGTTATTTGTAGATTTCGCGGTCAATTTTATGGCCATTGAGCAGTGAGGGTTCTTTAACGTGCCGACACCAACTGTAACACGGGACCTCGGTTTTTACTGTCTCATTCGAAGGACAGGACGTTCGCAACTGATAAACAGTGATACAAAGTACTTGAAGAACATTCATTGATACAAAATAATAATTCTCTTTTCGACAGTCTATGCTTCTTGTTTTTTTCACCAGAGTTCTAGCAAATGCTAATCTCCGACAGATTGTCCAAAAGTCAACAGGCGGTTAGACTTTTCAGCATACATGTATTTGTATTTGCCTATTTCTTATTTCTACTACATGAATTTGCCAAATACTTCTTAAATATTACAATGGAGACACATCTTCTTCTTCTGTGCTTAATTTTCAAAATTCCCATTTCATCAGGCACACACACACACACACACACACATATATAAACACATAAGACCTATAAACATGTTTTGTGTAAAGGAGACAGGGTGTTAAATATTCAGGTAGAATCTTATTTGGTAGCACACCAAACTAAGAGTAATACAGTGTCGAAATGATCAATACCCGGTGTATATCCATTCACGAAATAAGGGTTTGTTCAGACTTATTTCCGACTACAACTCACCCGTTAGGACACCCGTGTGACGCCACACAGAACTTTCCTACGGGAAATGTCGAGATTAGATTCACTTTAGTGATGTAGATTTTAGACCCCGAAATATTAGGACAAATGAAACACAACACAGTTTTCTGTATAACTAGTTTAATTTCCTGTTTCATCAGCAGTTTGCGTACATCAGCAGTTCTGTATAAATAGCATAATTTGAATCGATTGTAAATCAAAGTTTTGGTTTCAATTACGGCCGTTGTAATTCAAATTTAACTAACTGATACCAGCACTCTATCAAAATTTCCAAGAAAGTAAGTTCAAGAAATGGACAAATGTTACAGATTTTTTTCACTTCCCAAATACATATTCCATTCTCATCCGTTCATATTCATAATACGTCCTACAGGGCTGTGGGAAGGACCTACATTTTAATTAGTCTTTAAATATGTTCATGTTGTAATTTTACCTACACCATACATTTTCAATGCAACTGTCTCAAAGTGACGAGACTAGCACTTGTTTTAGTATGTAGATGAATTATGGGATATTAGTTAAAACATTTATATTGTCTGATCCCGAACCCGATGAAATGGTTTTTCCTTTTATCGACATTTGCTTGACAGCATCTCTACAATGGACGTGTCAGGCGTTAATCGTGGATTCAATACGATATAATCACAAAAAAATATAACACACTGCTGCTGTATCATACACATATATATATATATATATATATATATATATATATATATATATATATATATATTGTCTGACATCTGTTCTTGAAGTACAATAACCCTTCTCTTAACATATATAAGAAAAACCAACAATTCATGTAACATTCCATGTTCATGATCGTTAAAAGATATTCCCTAACCTTTATTACTTGTGCTTAATTTTGAGTACATGGATATGTTAAATAATTACGCATAAAGTACAATAACAATTAAAGTAATGACACATACAAAATAAACACGGTTTTGATCATGTATATAATAAATATGAAATTATAAACATTTACACAAGTCAGACCTGGAACAAGACTTCTAAACATATCCGAAACTTTAAACAAAATAAATGCACTTTTGTGATCACAATTATTTACCACCAAAACCCGAATAAACCACTACTCTCGTTGCATAATTATGCTGGCACGTGATCCGGACCTGACCAATCGGATACTCTGACAAGATGTGAATTACTGTTACTCATGGAAAGCCGAGGCAATGATGTACGGGCTCGCTCTGTCATTCCATACGTTGGTACATATCCATTTTTACCGGGAGTTGATTTCTGACCTATTTCATCTGGAAATATTTTAATTTAAATCTGAAAACTCAACATCCTAATATAAATGAAACAGACATTAAAATGATTAAAATGTTCATTTATCGTTGTAGAAAATACAGACTGCAATACAGTCGCAATGGATCTTGTAATACTTCGAGTCATCAAAATTAGCAAACTAGAAAACACTTTAAATTAACCAATATTGAAATAACATTCTCGCTGGGATATCGTAAACGCTTGTGGTCACGTGGCACAAAGAAAAACCAGATCATTTACTTAAATGAAACGAGTCTAAATTACATGTGTTTTTTAAAAGTATACAACTAATAAAGTATGATGAAATATCTTACATTTCCTTTCTTAAAATAAATAAAATATTGAAAGTTGCCAATCATAAAAATAACACGTCTCATAGACAGTATAGCTCTTTTGAACCTTTGAATCCACATGTTTTGTGACCACTGCTGACCAGTGGGCGTTCAAGAATCAGCATGACAAAATATGACAATGATAAAGACACGTGATCTGATTTTCTATTTAAATAAACAATTCGCAAACAATCAATCATTGGAAAGAAATTTAGAAATTGTGTAAAAAAATTCTAGCTACAGGTCTACGTTTTCAATCTCACCTCAAACCTACGCGTCTGGCAGCGGTATACAACAATGACACAGTGTAAATATTAACTGTAGCTATGGTCTGGTGTCCATTACATGTGTTGACTAGGATGAATCTTATAATATGTATCTAATTACTCAAAATTCATTCTAGCAAAATTTTCTAAATAAAAGCCACTCTTAAATTATGTATTATATAGCGATTAAACGGGAACACATTACAAATTACTGTAATCAAATTATAAATTGTGTGTGAATGTGTCTGGTAAAAGTGGAAACATAAAGGTCGTAAGTGACAAAGAAAACGTGCAAATGTCAAGGACAGTAAAAACAATATCTTTCATTTTCATGATTTTTTTTCGATACTTCTTTAGCTACTTTGCTAACCAGAGGTAATTACATGCAACATAAAACTAGCTTACAGACATAAATAACAAATGAACAACTTAAAAACATCAATTATCCGCTGACGTTAATGATTATTGCAATTAAATAACCTTTCACCATGATCTTGAAATTCGATAAAATTGCAAGAAAACATATTAGAAAAAAACAACATAAAAAATAAACAACAGAGTAACATGTAAGTAATGTTTAATAGATTCCGACTATTATTGTCCTTTTAACAGGTAAAAAGAAAGCCATTTACAGTGGACACGCGTCTAAAGACCACCTCACTGAAGAGACCACCTCAATAATCAGACAACTTTGAGTCAGTCAGTTAGGTGGTCTTAATGGCGAGTTTCCACTGTACTTAAAATAAAGCGAAACATTAAAGGATTTATCACAGTTGAAATAATACTGCTGAAACAGAAAAAAATATATTCCTATATATAGATACAAATAATGAAATAATTTTTTCTAGCAATGAATATTTCCTGGGGAAATACTTATGGGTAGCGATTGTGGTGTATCTGGCGGCACAGGCGCATGAGGCGGCACAGTAAACTCAAAAGCGGATACTGGCGTACTAGGTGTTTTTAAGTCTTTTCTTGGTGATGGACTAACATTGTTATTAAAATTAGTGACAGGAGTAGCATCAGGTGTTGATGAGCCTTTCCTAAGAATATTTGGATAATGTCCTCTTGGCTTGTTTATGCTGACATGCTTTTCAACACGATGAGGAAAGACTGGAGGTTTTGAGTCCGATTTGACTGTGCAAGGAGTTTTAGGACTTTTACGTGAAGCAAATGAAGAGGGAGTGCTGACGGGAGGGACCACAGATCGATCAGAATTCATGCGTGATGGAGGTCGAGGGGGTGGTGTTCCCCCATTATATGCACCAAGAATCTTTCCAATCAGCTCCTTCTCTGAAATAAAGTAAAATAAAGCAACAATAGAGAAACAACACACGTAACACCGCAGTCAGCAAAGCATATAAACAAAAGGAATAGGTATAAGAAGCATGCGAAAAATGGTGAACGATGCATTTCATTTGTGCACAACCATCATTCTATTGTAGATTTTGGAGAATTTATGTGAGGGACTACATGTACTTAGGATGCATACTGCTACACGTGCAACATGATAGTGGACCATTATTTATACCCCTTTTCAGCTATCACGTGGTCGATTTACCTCTGTGTGACATGTTACAGCACGATTAATTAACGTTGTGGATGAAATAAGTTTCACTAATGAATAATGTTGTCGACTGATCATATGTGTAAACATTTTGAGCGGTTCAAAGTTCAATCTATCAATATTATCATACCACAGATTATCTTATAAATTACCTACATTATCTACTGTCCACGATATAATTAGCTAACCATATGCTGCATTTATTATTTATATATAATTAAAAATTGTCAGTGTCCCGAATGAAAGTCCATTATAGTAAAAAGTAAAACAATCAAGAAATATTCTTTTGCACTAGCACTAGTGCACCCGAGATTTGAATACAAGTGAAAGCGCTAGTGCAAAAGAATTTTTCTTGTTCACATTATTATTTAATATATATATATATATATATATATATATATATATATATATATATATATATATATATATATATATATATATATATATATATATCCTGTCGTATTGTGTATATTATCTGTAGCACCTAACGTATATCCCCATCTACCGCTAATATTTTTACATTTGAAAATCAATTAAACAAATTATGAAACATCAATCAAAACTTTCATATTAAAACATTAATAGGATGGACATATACAGAAAATACTTACACCCCCACACCTGATTTCACTGGAATGGGACTGATAAATTTTCCTCAAACACGTAAAAGTTAAAACTCATAAAAATTCAAGGAACAATTATAAAACGGTTGTGGAATAATCGATAATTTTCTTTGTCTTTGATACAGATTTGACAAGAAGCACCAATTCAAAAACAAAACATAAGCATTTACAACATACAAAAAAGCAACTTCGTCATTTATTTCAAAACTTAGTTCAGACACAATATCCCAACTCCATTTAGAGATGTGATGAGGGGGTTATAACCCCACACCGTTAAGAGATGAGGTATTACATGAATAACGTTTAAAGCAGTCTCCATCCTTAACCCCCACCCCACCCCCCTACATCGAAATTGTTACCTCTTTTACTTATATTGTGTTTATTACCTAGGTGATGTTGACTGTGTTTCCTACGTGTACATACACAGCTCCCTGTCATTTATTCAATTGTTACCTACGTTACATGTCTTATACCTAAGTTACATCTGTCACCGATATGAAATAGCATTACCTACATGACATTAGGTCTTATACCGAAGTTACATCTGTCCCCGATATGAAATATCATTACCTACATGACATTAGGTCTTATACCTACGTTACATCTGTCACCGATATGAAATAGCATTACCTAAGTGACATTAGGTCTCATACCGAAGTTACATCTGACACCGATATGAAATAGCATTACCTAAGTGACATTAGGTCTTTTACCTAAGTTACATTTGTCACTGATATGAAATATCATTACCTACGTGACATTAGGTCTGTTACCTAAGTTACATCTACCAATGATATAAAATAGTGTTACCTACGTGACATTAAGTCTGTACCTAAGTTACATCTACCAATGATATAAAATAGTGTTACCTACGTGACATTAAGTCTGTACCTAAGTTACATCTACCAATGATATAAAATAGTGTTACCTACGTGACATTAAGTCTGTACCTAAGTTACATCTACCAATGATATAAAATAGTGTTACCTACGTGACATTAAGTATAATACCTAAGTTACATCTACCAATGATATAAAATAGTGTTACCTACGTGACATTAAGTCTGTACCTAAGTTACATCTACCAATGATATCAAATAGTGTTACCTACGTGACATTAAGTCTGTACCTAAGTTACATCTACCAATGATATAAAATAGTGTTACCTACGTGACATTAAGTATAATACCTAAGTTACATCTACCAATGATATCAAATAGTGTTACCTACGTGACATTAAGTCTGTTACCTATGTTACATCTACCAATGATATAAAATAGTGTTACCTACGTGACATTAAGTCTGTACTTAAGTTACATCTACCAATGATATCAAATAGTGTTACCTACGTGACATTAGGTATGTTACCTATGTTACATCTATCAATGATATATAATAGTGTTACCTACGTGACATTAAGTATAATACCTATGTTACATCTACCAACTAAGTTACATCTACCAATGATATCAAACAATTTAACCTACAAGACATAAGGTCTGTTACCTATGTTAAATCTATCACTTATTTTAAATAATGTTACTTCATTTATTTGACCTACGTGACATTAACTGTGATATCTATGTGACTTTTAAATTATTGCACACAAATCAAGTGTGAAATTTGAACATGTGTTTAGCTAGTGTAGGTAGTGTATGTGGTGTGAGATGACTTATTTTAGCTTACTATCAATAGAATGTGCAAGCTTAACTCACCTTCGCCAACTGCTTTCTCGTAATATTTTTTCAAGGCCTCGGTTCCCAGCTTGCGTCCAATATCTCTTATGTGTGACACAACGGCCTCCGCGTTATCATTGTAGTGTCTATCGTATGTGGTTCTTTGTTTTATATGGAAGTACCTAGTTGATGCTGTTGGTACTGAAATACATTACAATAATTTTCTATATACGCATGTACATGTATCCGTAAATTACCGTAGTAGTTAGTAAGTTGAATGTGCATGACGTTTGACAAAAAAACTTGAGATAAAAAAGTTTGAAAAGAGCAAAGAAATACAAAATGTGATATGAATATGGCAATGAACCAAAACATCAAATGTGTATATGAAATGCGACTAAATGATTATAAATGTACACATTCAAAACCAGACACAAAGTAATGACTTGCTTTCATAAGTTATCATCTAGCACACTTAGATTGCATGTGTGCATGAATGAGAGAGAGAGAGAGAGAGAGAGAGAGAGAGAGAGAGAGAGAGAGAGAGAGAGAGAGAGAGAGAGAGAGAGAGAGAGAGCATACGCAAAAGTAATGGTTGCTATGCTGGAAAATAAAGATAATCAGGTTTCTATACCGTCTTCATCATACATAGACTTAAAAGATGCAAATATATGACCGAAATAAAAACGTTTTCTTACTAGTTCCAGCTGCAGGAACTTGTTTCTTTCTATTACTACCATATCTTGTTGTTGGTAGTTGTAACTCATCCTGTTGGTTTGGTTTCTGGTACGAGTAACGTGCAACAGAATCTAATGTGTATGGAATATTGCTTTTCCAGTCTGGGGGAAGATTGTATGCATCCTTGACTTGGAAGCCTAAATGGTTAAAATACACAATATATTTTGAAGTTTAGAGATTTAATTGTGAATGAGCGATCTTTCATAGCAATTTACATAAAACATTGTCATTGGATATTTCTGTACGCACACTTTCATCATATCTTTAAAGTTCTGTAACAATAACATGGTTAATACAGCCAATGAGAAAGATTTTTCAAGCACTTTTCAAAGTGTTTTTCAAGCACTTTCAATGTGTATGTTTAAGCTATCAAGGCCTTGCAAGCCAAAACAAAGTAAAAAAGAAACAATGACAGCACTGCTCTTTCGCATTTCAATGGCAGTCTTCAAAATACTGCTTAGAGCATCACCAAAATGCTCATCACCTAAATGCTTTACTCGGATTGTATTATACATGTACTAGGTGAAGAGCCTGTATGATCAAGTTTATTTATCTTTAGTGATTAATAAACATGCAATAAACTGACTTCAAGCACTCTGATGAAATAAATTAAGCATTTTGCATTAAATTCAAGCACTTTTCAAAGGTATTTTTGTTTTCAAGCACTTTTCAATAACTAACTTTATATTCAAGCACTTTTCAAGGTCTGTGCAAAGCCGAAATAAATTAGTTAATTAAAAGCTGGCAAACACCCAGCATGCAGATCTAATTATAAATTCTTTAAAAAAGGGCAGGGTAATGCGGAGGTATCGAAAACGAGGTTGTCTGAGAATCAAAACGAACTGTTCATGTATTATTAATAGCCTTATTGAGAACCAGCAAATCATATAAAGGAAGTCTACATAAAGCTTACATAGGGCTATGTTTCTACGATCAAATCTTGTAAAACAGAACATACATTAGGCCGAAATTCTGTGCCAAATTTTAAGTTACTTTTTTGGTGAAATGAGGCTTTACCGTAGTAAGATGTGGTGACATTTTAACTTAAAACGTTAAGGAAGTACAAACTTTACACACTGTGGTTTTTTGGGACCCTGTCACCAAGATTATGGTGATTATCTTATACTTAAATGGTCGACCGTCAGTTAAAGTAAACATCATACAATGAGTCTAAACAGCCTCTATGATTTGGAACTTCCTATATCAATCCGTAAAATAGTTTATATCACACTTATCGTAAAAATGTGCTGTAAAATAATGTTCAGATTTCAGATTTTTTGTCCAAACCAACAAAACAACACTTAAAAGGGCATAGCTCGTTTCTTTTTTTTTTTTTTTTTTTGGGGGGGGGGGGGGGGGGGGGGGGGGGGGGGGGGGGGGGGGGGGGGGGGGGGGGGGGTGGGTTTGTTTGTTTTTTGTCAAAAACATTATTTACCCTTTTAGTAAGTAGATTGACATACAGTAACAAATAGAGATGTGCATAGGCATAAAAATTCTTTAATCCCTATATATTTTGTGAAAATTCAGAAACCCAGGTTTTGCACTTTTTCACTTGCAATAGACCATTTTCGAGTTGTTCCGATTCCGTTCAGTTCCGTCGCAATAGTTTGTACTGTAAGCTGGGCAAGGCCGTTTTAGATTATGTAATATTTTCATTGGCGATATTCGGCGATATCTTATTTCTCTTCATCTGCGAGAAATTAATTTTAATTAAATTATCTCTCTTGTAAATATAGAAAGTGTCATTACTTTCCAGTTATCTAATTTTCGAAACTGGCACCTATTACTTCGTGATATTAATACCCCTGGTCATAGAGGCGATAAACTGCTTATGCGGAATATAATGATGGCCTACTTTGATCTTTGAAACTGCACTCTATTATGACGAATCGTGTCGTAACAAGACAACTCGAAAATGGTCTATTGATTAACTCAACTTTTTGTTATGAATACCACACACTGGATCTGACATTTTATTTTTACAAAATATACAGGAACAGAAAACCTTTAACGCCTGTGCATAGCTCTTATTTGTTATTGTACAAAAGTAGAAAAAATTAAATAATATTTTTTGTAAACACAGCTAATGCCCCTTTAAAAATCAAACCAAGATAATGTTTAGATTCTTCAGTTATAATTAAAACTGTGTCCCCCTCCCCCCAAAAAAGTAAAATAAAACAAATGAAGAGTATTTTAGAAAATCATACATACTGCTATCGTTAGCAACATATAAAGGCATTTAAATATTAGTATGTTTTGCCTTTAAAATTAAATTATCTCCCTTACTTTCTGACTCCTGATCTTCCATTTCTACTTCAGCTACACAAAATGTAGGCAACAAGCGATTTTAACACAAGATATCTACATCCACATGCATTTGCTGATATATTAATCTCTTTACTGACTAAAGGTATGCACAATCTAAACCTTATGATATTATATACTTTATTAATTATCCGTATTAAACTCAGCATACATTGTCCTTTGTACTATAAGAAGTCTTACACGTATGAAATGCAACCTTTGATGTGTAGTAACAATTCCGCCAGGATCGCTGTATTGTTTGAATTACAATTGACATTTAAATGGTTTATATGCATGATTACAAGTAGACTTCTGATGTATGTCAATTATGTCGGTTTCCTAGCAACATATAAACACAATTTTAATTTGATACTAGATCATCATTTAATAGGTAATTAAGTACCATCTCTAACGGTGTGTGTCGCGTGCTAGATGTATCGTTTAGTTTTTTGTTTATATTGATCCTCAAGTTAATGACAAACATGAAATATTTACTCATTATTTAAATTAGTTGAAATGGAACAAATTAGCAATACAGGTAATATCTACAGGTATGTTTACTAGTGACATTTTGGTTCCGCATCATCTACGTAACAGACTTTTTCATATTGCAGCGTTCTGCTTAATTTATCATAAACATGATACCTAAGTAAAATTATAGTTTTAGAGAAAAAAAACGGGCCTAAAAATGCTTAAGACGACCGTTTCTGTCAATTAGACTCCATAAGCTGAGATCCAATTTAAAGTAAATGTAGATGTTTACTAAGTTTTCGAAAGAGAAAATGGTGTTAAAATGAATGAATATTCTGAAAGAGGTTTTGTCCTCCTTCTAACGATAGATTCTTCCATAAAAAAAACAAAAACAAAAAAAAAATAAAAAAAACCCAAATAACCCCCCCCCCCCCAAAAAAAAAAAACACTACAGTGAGTCACAGTTGTGAAGTTATATCATCAGCTCACCAGCAATGAAAATGAAAAAGACGAATGTGATATTTTGAGGTGCAAACAACATATCTTCAATTCATGATATTTATTATTTGTTATATTCATTATTTATAAAAAATAAAATTCATTATTATACTTTCCCAACAATATAACCGAAAGGCAAATTATGGCATTTCAAAAACACAAATAGAACTAATGTAAATCATGATTCGTATTGTCAGTAGCTAAGTCGTAGTCATTATCGTCATCATCATCATTATCATCATCAGCGTCATCACAGTCTACTGATTAAGATAAACTGATATACACTTACTCTGCCTGAGAAGAAAGTGACGAAATGCCCTGTTATACCTAAGCATGAAAGTATGTGATTGACAAAATATGTACTTTCTTAAACAAAAGAAAATAAGGAGACGGAAATGATCCGTCTTGAGCATTTGTTTTGGTCCTTTTTTTGGGGGGGGGGGGGCAAAACCTTAAATTTGGTATTAAGTTTATGATCTATACAACGTACCTTGAGGTATTCCTAAGAAGTCACTTTGATATGTGGACTGACTAAGACGCTTGTGTACTTGGTTTATCATGTCATCCGTAAGCTCTTCTGACCAAGGACTAGATTTCTGTTCCGACTTTCCCCTTGCAGGAAATCGCCATATAAGGAAAGACTGAAAACGAAAAATTTGCAAATGTATTCTAAAATACACAAAATCATTAGGGAGGCTCTCTCTCTCTCTCTCTCTCTCTCTCTCTCTCTCTCTCTCTCTCTCTCTCTCTCTCTCTCTCTCTATATATATATATATATATAAACCAGCTGTTCTGACTGTATTTAATCCGATTAGTCGAAATATACATACCTTTCCTTACTCTGGTAAATTTTTTAATACACTAACTTTAAATTATGACGGGGGATAATATTATAAACGCGACAATTAATTCTGTTTGTGTTTCAGATTATTTGAGATTTAATACCTATTGACCCTGCAGAGATTTAATTAATCGCAGGGCGTACCAAGTACATTTTCTGATATCAGAATCCGGGACTTTGATAAGAAACATAAAACGGTTTCAAACTTAATGAGTATTATTATGTATTCCTTGTAATCAAGATCGATGTTGTACACGTTGATACGTTCATTTAAGCAAATCCTACAGTAACTGATTGTTACTAGATTAATCCGCACGTGTATCATGAAGATATATTTCAAATTACAGTCAAGTTTCACAAACACATACATGACAAAACGTCAAATCGAAAACAAAATGAGCGAGTTGTTGAAATAGTGAACAACATAAGCAGTAATTAACACATTTATCTTGAAAAGTATTTAAAAAAATTCGTTTAGTTCAAACTTTGCACACAAAGATAACATTGCTAAACACGGATGTATGTAGAATGTCGGATATTGAATTTGACTTGTGAATGTTCAGAGTTTGAAAAACGTTGTGGTCATTGATATTTAATTCATTCATTTATATAATATACTTTTCATTTACATGTATGAATTCATTTAGGTATTAACCAAAATGCACAAAGATGCCACACCTTTTTGATTAACAAATGTGTGATATTTTGACTTAAAGAAACAAAGTTGCTAGATATATGCATGCATTGATCCTTTCGTCTTCTCAGAGACATATGATCTATGCGTTATATATGAACCAAATTAGTGTCAATTTTTAAAATCCGCACTTGGTGAGGTGGTTGTAAGGGAGGATCAACTGTACAATTAATATTGTTAACCTAAATATTTTGTTTTTAAGTAGAAGAAATAGAAAAAAAAAAGTTTGCCTGTTCAATGCAAGTTTTGCTATACAAAGATATTTGAACAGTCCAACACAGGTGAAATGTACAACATGTTTATAGATATAGTGCACCTGTACTCACAACTCATCAATTTTGGTGCACGTGTAAATAAATTCTTAACTTGGGTGCACCATCCTAACGAAAACCGATTTTGTGCGAAAATTAGTTCGTTTGCTTGCGAAAAGCTGGTGGTCTCTTCCCGTGCACATTGTAACCGGGTTCTCTCCACTTCAATTTAAAACACCATGTATGTAAATGACAAATTCATGAACGTGGCGTAAAACGTTTTACACTATTTTAAAAATTGAAAAAAAATATATATATATATACTGTAAGGGAGTTATTACATTTACATTTTCAATTCATCTATATCGGCTGCTTAGCTGTAAAGAATTTTTGTCTGTTTTATTTCAGTCTTACATCCTGTCATAATTTTTTCACGTGCATGGATATGTGACCAGTTGTATGTGAAGTGCCACAATTTTTGGTAGGCCTACACGCCTACCGCTATCTGCGCCTGCCGTGACCGCTGACGGAACCTCGTTTTTAAGTCTCAGGCATCGAAAAAGACCAGTGAATTCCACTTTGTACGTCCAGGGTCTCGAAGTCACCAAGTTTACTCAATACTCAAGCTCAACTTTTATTTTTATTATTTTAACTACAGAATCGCTCATAAAACTTCGAATTTGAGTGAAAAGTGAACATGTTATAATGTTTACATCAGTCAGTATAACTTTTTGTGTCACACTTAAGATATTCCTGTAAAAATGAATAAATTCGTTGAGTATGGTACTCAAAATTTGAGTACGTACTCAAACAATTTTTTGATATTTCAGAAGTTTTCTTCAAATGAGCAATAACTTCAACTAATATTTACAATTGTATGCTCCTAGGCTACCTGTGTCAGGATTTCCACACCTGCAGACTAATTTGCACACAACAAGCAGGAAGGCGAATTTATGTGAAATGAACTTGAAGATAAGCCTTGTTCCTTTCGTTGTTATCAAAATCGCTACGTTGATTAAGGAAAGATAACTCGTATTAATAATTATGCTTTCTCTGTACAATCTATAAATAGAATAATACTACATGTTCTTATATAAATTTAAAGATCTAGGCATGCAAGCTGTGATGGCCGAGTGGTTAAGGCGTTGGACTTGAAATCCAATGGGGTCTCCCCGCGCAGGTTCGAACCCTGCTCGCAGCGTTAAATTTTTCTTTTTTTTCCAATTCCGTTGTAATTTTTACCAAGTGCACCATTTTCTAGACATATTTTACCTTATATTTATTCTGCTTTTTCATTTTTTTATGCATAAATTTGATAAATTAGATTGCTTTTGTAGCATATTATACACATTTGATCATACATAATTCTGATTTTTTTTCATTCACTTTAGAGTTTTTGTTTTAAATCATTTAAGCCAGAGAAACAAATAGGAATTACATATTGTATCTAAATGATATAAAACTTCATGTAAAATAATTCTTATTTCTGTCATAACTTGATTACACAAACCTTTTTCTGCCAATTTTCAGAAAATGCCATTGGCCACACAGTTGGAAATTTTATGTGAATTTGTGTCAAATTGAATATAAATGTGATTTAGAATCACTTTTTGGAATGCATTTCCCACCCTGCAATAATTTATTTTCCATAACAGTCATGGTCTGCACACTGATTGGGAAAACACATGTATGTTGCATTAGAAATGGGGCCAAATATATGTCCGGGCCTGAAGTCACCAAATTTACTCAATACTCAAGCTCAACTTTTATTTTATTATTTTGACTACAGAATCGCTCATAAAACTTCGAATTTGAGTGAATAGGAAACATGTTATAATTTTTACATCAGTCACATATAACTTTTTGTGTCACACTTATGATATTCCTGTAAAAAATGAATAAATTTGTTGAGTACGGTACTTAAAATTTGAGTACGTACTCAAACAATTTTTTGATATATCTGAAGTTTTCTACAAATGAGCAATAACTTCCACCATTATTTACACTTGTATGCCATCAATATACAAACATGTCCAGTTACAGAATAAATTTTGCTTGTTTCTTCCTTAAAATCAAGAAAATTTAGTTGAGCTTGAGTACTGAGTAAATTTGGTGACTATGGGCCCTGGTGGAAAAAGAAAAAGGCCTGTTATAATGAAGACAAGGATGACCTTAAATTTTTTATCTATTTTTCAAGCCATTCATTCAACTATAGAAAGGTGACAAAAGTGAGTATATATATATTTTTTTTTTATTTTTTCTCTATATAATTCATATAAAAACCACATTTTTTCCAAAAACCTTTTACGCGATCATTTCCTGTTCAATTTCAAAAAAATTTCCACTATCAACTAATAATGTTTTGAAGTTTCTGTGTTTATTTTAATGTAAATTTTCATTGTTTCCTGGTATTTTGAGTAAGTATGTGACTTTATTGATGCCCATCATATTCCTGTACTTGATATTTTATACCTCCACCATATTTTTAGATAATTTTTATTGGTGGATCCACTGTTTTTCTGTCCCTATAGACTTTTAATTTTTCCTGAATATCCAATGTGTGTTTTATATTCCTGTATGAAGTATATATTCAAAACTTTTATTCAATAGTTAATTAGCCATTTTCCTCTATTAATCACTGTATAAGTTTAAACTTTATTTGTTGGATAGAAATGATGGTTACAAATTTGATCTATAAAATGTCCTAAGGATCTGGAAACAAGCAGACTCACTAAAGTACCTATGTAACATCAATTTCCTTAAATACACACTTACAAAATTGCTAACCTTGTTTGTTGATTGTATGAACACAACAGCAAAAATAAATACATGTACATGTAATAGAATTTCAATGATCTTACATGCACATTTGATATAATAAAGAATAAGTAATTTGAATAGACCTATCGCCAAATGCCCAACACGGCACCTGTTAGCAATCTTTGGCATTATGACATCACAATTAAATGGCCCATCAAACACTTGTGTGATTGCGACATCACAATCGAATGACGTGAAAAAAAAAGCACATGGACAGACATGTGTCAGACACATGGTGATAGGTCAATAGGGAGGGGTAGTTCAGAGGTATGTAGGAGTATATGATAGGAGTACACTGTGTAATTAATTATACTGAATCAACCATATAAAAATAAAATTGGACACAAACATCTGATAATAATATTGTTGATCATAAATAGCACATCAATATTTTGGGGCATAGAAAGTACAATAATAAGGAAAACAATGACTGAAGTTTTGTATTCATTGGTCCCATTATTCATTTCTGGTTCCCACCTGTTCTTATTTGATTTTCTCACCTGCAGTGGGTGTGGTTTGTTGCTGCGAGACCCGGATGCAGTGCCGCTTCTTATTGGTGATGCTGGTCGGTTAGGTTTTTTAGGATATTCATCTGTGTATGTGGTGTCGCCAACTGGACCCGACAGATCATGTGATGCGGCAAAACCTTGTGACGTCATTGGTCTACAAGTGATAAAAGGTGAATAAAAGGCCTTTTGATTCATTCCCAGAAATCGGGTGGATTGCTTTTAAAAGTATTTTGATATTGTAATTAAAACATTAGTTAATGGATGTACAAAGAATGAAAATATATTACATATATCAATATATTCAGAAACAAGTTCCCTTGGTACTTTTACAATGGAGCAGTTTGTGACTGAAAATAGAATTCGCAACTAGCTGTTTATTTGAAATGCTCAAAAGCCAGGGATAAGATCAGCGACCAAAAACAGGAGAATAAATTGCTCATTTAAATAACAAAGCTGAATATGATAAGGGTACCATGGTCTATCATCTATACAGTTTCAGGCCTTGAAAACGAGTGAAAATGTACTTTACCATTAAAAGTTGACAGTAGAATGACTACGTTTACTGAGAAAATTGTCCCATTATTGTTAACTAAAACTGACTTTTAAAAATGGTGGAAGAGATTCCCTTTGTAGATGAAATTTCACAGGCAATGATGAGTTGTACATTTTTATTTTTGTATGAAAAGAGGAGAAAGCATGGAGCCTCTTTTACAGAACATAATTTTTACTGATTTAATTAGTTTTCGCTAAATAAAAAACAGAAAATGGATGGTAAAATTGTTTGAATTAATATTGATGAATTCAAAATCTGGTAAAAAGAATCCTGATTGAAAAAAACAATCTTCAAAGAATTATTATTATTTTTTGTTGTTGTTGATTTTTTTGTTTGTTAACTTAAGCCGAAAACCGCTGGTTAAACTGTTTTAATTAATTCATATTGAATGATACATAGTTGGAAAAAAAATTGTGATTGAAGAGTTGCTGTGAAATTGAAGAAAAATCTTCGCAGAATTATTATCATTATTATTGATTATTATGTTTTTTTTTTGTTTACTGAAACAGAAAACGGTTGGTTAAACTGTTTTAATTAATTCATACTAAAGAATACATAGTTAGGAAAAACAGAATTGTGATTGAAGAATTCCTGTGAAATTGATAAAAGTGTTCAAGGAATTTCTTGCAATTAAATTATTTGAGTTATATATCATCAGAAATATTTCTGTTTACTACAAAAAATCACAGTCTACTCTGTATCTCAGTGAAATCGCACAGACATTATAACTAAGGAAGCATACATTTACCACTGTAAAAAGGCATTGCCACGAACATTATTAGATTGCATGTATGACAGCGGATAATGGTCGGCAAGCGAAACCAAATGATAGATCGACTTTCCTGGGTAGAATAGATTGTTTCTCATTGCCGTTGGTGCACGTGTGAATCAAATGGATCTGACAAATCATCACGTTTGTTTTGTGATTTGAGTAAAAATCTATTAAATCAATTGGGTGGATGCAGCATACTATATTCTGATCATGGAACCGTTCAGAGATCACCGAGAACTAGGTATTGTGAAAGTGATCTTTAAAATAATCGTAATATAAACTTAACAATAGGCACTAGCCATCACATACGTTTTTATTTATTAGACATGTTAATCTATTTCCAAAAGATACATTTCTGAAGAAACAGATCACAAATAAAATAGTTTTTAACTGTCACCCACAAGTAGCTAGACATGGAGTAACTAAATTTACCTGTAAGCTGTAACGTTGGGTGAATCTTTAACGGGGAAATCTTTGTTGTATGTTGTCTGATATGGGTTCATAACATAGGACTGCCCTCTACCTATAAAAAATGAAAATAAAAATATAATTACTGAGCCAAATTTTACAAAAATTACTAGTATACACACAATCTAATCCCCTGTCTCTCTCTGGCAAAACAGAAAACGAGATACCGAGAAAGTGAGAGGCAGGTAACAAAATATACTCGGCTACACTTTAAAAATGAGGTAAAACATACTTTAAAAAATCACCCGGCAACAGTAGCTCCGGCATACAAATGTAGTAATTTATGATATCGAATACATTATCTAGAGATGAGAAAATTAAGTAAAATTCGTCTCAGATATTAGTAAATCTAATATTTTTCTATTAAATAAGTCTGATTTCTACCTTTGCGTTTTACCCGACAGCTATGCCATAACTCCATAACGTTACTACACTGAACGTACTATGACGAATTTTATCTATGACGTCATCAATTATCGCTAAGATTTGGAGCTTCCTATGAAAGTGATTACGTTTAGTGAGGGAAATCGATGGCCAGATGAGGAGAATATTTCCCCATACTTATGTAATCTTTCAGACAAACGAGGGTGATTGCTTAAAATCGTCGGGTACTGCTTTATTCAGTCGATTAATAAAACACGCTCTCGTTTATCACTTTTGAGCTTTTCGCAATCAATATGACTCCACAATAATTGGATACGAAGCCAGTCGTTATCAAAAGAATGTGCGATGCATCAATGCTATTCAGTTCTTGTTACAATACTTGACACTTATAGAGCCACTAACTTTGTGGAATAGGTCTAGTGTTCATCTCTGGATTAAGAGTAATATCTCTAAATCAAGTACATGTAATCGTTTAACACCCCCCCCCCAAAAAAAAAAACCCATTCCTATTTAAAGTGACCATACGGATTACCCTCTAGTAGATGTCGAATATGAAATCAACAATGCTAAATGCCCCGTGATTACTACCTTCTAGTGCTTCCCTATAGCTAACATATATCGCTGGGTGTGTGTGTGTGTGTGTGTGTGTGTGTGTGCGCGCGCGCGCGTGTGTCAACATTGTTCAATCGATTTCAGTTATGTTACAGGTTTGATCTTTGTTACCGAGTTAACTAGATGTACGGTAAATACACTGCCGTGACATTAAGTAAATAAACTAAGTGATAGACCTATCACACAATAATGAATAAATCATAGTTAAATTTTTATTGCATGAAATTAAATGTACTTGGAAACCGTTGTTATGGACGTACCGTATAGAAGCCGTTCCCTATGTCACCGTCTAAGTAATAGGATATATGTCCGATAAGATCGTTATCATTCTAAAAGAAAAAGGTATTAATTTTATATTTGTGAACCGTACTAAAAGGGCGCCGTGTAACCAGAACGTCGCGATATCGAAGACAGGGGAAGTGTTTTTACTAACACATTGTATCTACCAGTGTCTCATATATTTCCTTGCTTTCTTCAATAATCTCTCTCATTGTGTCTCAACTTTTGCCGGTTTCAGACAAAATATATAAATTTACTATAGATTTTGCTCTTTTTAAGGTATCGGTCTTTATTGCATATATTTTCATTGCTGACATAGAAAAAAAAAATACTATTTGAGGTGAAAATACTTTTTAAAAGGTTTCCCTACTCTGTGTAATTTGGTTTTTTATATACATTCTGTGGGTTTTAATTTTAACGGGGAAAATGTGTATGATTTTCCTGCGACAATGAAAAACGCTAAGATTCTTCTGTTGGGAATAAGCACTTTATTGTATAAGGTGGTTAGGTGAATTCTGGAGATCCAAAATTACACCTACACATTCCGAAGCCTAAAATCTAACTCCCCCCAAAGTTTACAAAATACATGTGTGTGAAAAAAAAAATTAAACGGGGATTAGTGCGTAAATGGATGTTACATACTGAAATGACACAGGATGCCTAGAGAATTCACACAGATTCTACTATCAAATAAATACAACACTTCAAATTAATTAGTCAGAGTCCAAATGTTACAGTCTTTTGTACGTAAATAATTCACGTTGTTTTCTGAAACAATCCTGATATAGAATTTTTATGGAAAATGAATAAATAAGTGGCAAAATCTTAAATAAAATCAGATAAAAAGAACAATTTCAAATTAAGTTTTTATTCACAAAATTTCTTTGTGATAGTTACATGGGTTCCATGTGTTTTGCGACTTCTTTTTAGACATTGCCATATTGTTGATGAGTGATGGCTAATCTCTAACACAGAGTTGTCGGTCCTTGCAATCTCTATCGATAAAGAGTGCAACGGCCGAAAATCAAATTAAAAGCCGATCTCACCGCTCCCGTTTTCTGATATGTCGCGTAGTGGATTTATCGCAATCCGCTAAAGGGTCACGTGCGGGTGACCTCTCGTAGGTGTATAATGTTCGACCAACGAAAATGCGACTTACACAATTGAATGGCAAAGAGATGTAATTTATTTTATAAAAAGAAAAATAATTCTGTACTTCTAGTTTTTGTGCTCAGTGACGTTCATAATGTTAACATCTCTTTGTCATTAGATCGTTTACAAGATTCTGTAAGTCGCTTTTTCATTGGTCGAAAATGGCACACTTACCAGGTCATCCACACGTGACCCCATAGCGGATTGCGTTAGATCCTAAGCTCGGTTTTGAATTGGATAGAAGAAGGACCGACAACTCCGTTAAAGATATTGAAAGCTGGCATCGAATATGGGGTGGAAACCACAGAAGCTTTGTTGTTTTAATCCTACAAATAATATTTCATTCCAACAGTCTAGCCTATGCTAAGTGTCAGAAGTTCAGATTTGGACTTTCACTGGGATTATGCCAATGCAGTAAATATTACATGTATTTAGCTCAGTTGTATTTATGCACAGAATAAACTACTGTTTAGCGTCATTGTTTGAATGCACACAGTGGTGATTATATCAGGCATAAACGTACTAAAAAACATCTACGATTTCCTCAATATTTTTATTGTTTGGGTCCGCCATCACAAACGTTTTTTTTATTTTTTTTGTCGTACGACAAAAATTTTATTCAATATTTGCGCATGCGCAATTGTTGATAGTGAAAAGCATGGCGTCCAAAGCAAATTCGTTAAATGACAGATTCAGCTGAAATGAAAAATATCACCGATAAATATTGGAAAGGAGCAAAATTATCAACGAAGTCATTGAACCGTGTTATATTTGATTATAGGTCATTGCGTGTGCTTCTGGGATTGTTTCTGTGCATAATTTTGACCCTACGCTAATTATACAAAAAAGTGTCGACGATCATTATGCTTATCTTCGATATTTCCGCAAAATTGCCGACTAAAAAAAATAACCATTTTCGTAGATACTATGTCTTTAAAACATTACAACCATTCATGCATATATCCTAATTCGATATTGGATTATTTTGTCGGTAAATCTACAATTGGGTAACCGCGGGTGTGTTATATTGACCATAAAGAGACATTTTTATTGCACACTTTATTCTTCAGGGTGTCGAAAGAAATGGATGGATTTGATTTAAATGAGTTGAATAACGGTTCAAATAATTTAGTGTTTCTAAGTAACACTGCAATCCATATGCAAATAGATAATAATAACATCGATCGATATTCTCCACTACCACCAACTTTACTAAAATCTCAACTGAGCCCAATTATGTGAACATTACTGACAATGATAATGATTTATTTCTCATAAACGTATTAATATACATTGTCGAGAACATATCAGAATACATTAACAAATTACAGATGTATGCACGAATATTTTCCTGATAGATTTATGCATGTGTGTTTGCAAATTTACATGTTTTTTTCTGATAACCTCTTCATGCTTTTATTGAACAATTCTACAAATTTATAAACATTGCATGGGTCGCTTCCCAAATCCCCCATTAATATATTCAATTCCAGCATCCTTAATAATTAAATCAGTACTCAACTTTGACTTCTCAAACTCAGTCAACGCCATCAACACTTTTTGAGATTTGAAATAAAAACCAACCACAAAGTCTTGAGTACGCACGTAATATTTGAGATAGGTCCGTTGAACATGAACTTGAAGTCACCACATAGTAAATACTAGTAACTTATGATTTTAAAATGAAAACTGCTTATTTGAGGATAAACTCATCGACAGAAAGAGATACATGTATTTTAAAGGGCATTAGCTGTCTTTACCAAAGGAAATTATTTTGATTATTTCTACTTATACTACTTGTAACTGTTGTATAACAATAAATAAGAGCTATACACAGGCATAAAAATATTAAATTCCTGTATATTTTGTGAAAATAAGGTCAGGTCCAGTGTGGTGTTCATATACAAAATCACTTGCAAATGAAAAAGTACCAAACCGAAGTTTCTCAAGCAGTTTTCACAAAATATATAGGAATTTAAGAATTTGTATGCCTGTGGTGTACATGTATCTCTCTCTTTTTTGTTATTGTATATCAACATGATCAATCTAAGTAGTAAAAAAGGGAAAACAAAAATTTGACAAAACACATCTAATGCCCCTTTAAGTACGTCCTTTAAAAGTTCTGAGGACAGTGCCCAAAGTATGTTTCACCTTTTCAAATATGAAATTCCGTGATATAAAACTGATCCGACGTGTTTCATTGTGTATGAAAAAGAGGACATACAGCCAATGAAAAAGATTTTTCAAGCACTTTTCCAGGACTTTTCTTAGTGTTTTTAAGCACTTTTCAAAGTACTTTCAATGTGTTTGTTTTAGTTATCAAGACCTTGTAAGCCAAAACAAAGTAAAAAAAACACTCACGGCAAATGTCTTTCACATTTCAATGGTCAGACCTCAAAATATTGTTTAGAGTACCACTACACACTAAAGATATCCAGCAGTACAGCATCGCAAAAATTGTATTATGCTCGGTGAAATGTCTATATGATTATGCCAATTTAAAAGTCTTTCTTTAGTGAATATATATGCCAGAAGTAGAATTCAAGCACCCTGCATCAAGTTCAAGGACTTTTCAAATGTATTTTTGTTTTTAAGCACTTTTCAAGGACTAACTCTATATTCAATCACTTTTCAAGGACTGTGCGAACCCTGGAAAACAATCATGCATTTCCAATACAACGTGCTCAAAATACAAAGATAAATGCTGATATTGACTAAATGTGTAAATATCGTGACCTGGGATCCCAATCAAGTATCGCACTTCAGTCCTCGTCGATTTTTCAATGTCTTTTTTAATTGAATCGATCAATTAATGTTGTAAATCGAAACGAGACATCTGTTATACATAGCAACATTTGATATTTGTTTGAAATTTTAGAAATGTTTGAAAGATGCCGATATGCGCAGTGGCACTGAACGGACAAACCCAAAACAACTCTATATCTTCGATTTCGAAAGCATGGAGTTAGATGGTTGGGTCACAGGACCATATAAGTGTGCCTTGCTCATAGCCCCTTGATTTATTTTTAGTATATATTATTTATTCTTTTCACCAAAACATGGTAATTTTGGATATACAGGGAAATGAAGTCAAACAACAGACTTGAGCCAAATATAGGGTGTAACCGCATTTGGCTTAAGTCTGTTGTTTGGCCACATTTCCTGGTATATCCAAAATTACCATGTTTTGATGAAAATAGACTAAAACATCAATGGGTTATGGGCAAGACACATTTAGAACTTAGATGATCCTGTCCACAAGTACCTGTGGGTTGAGTCAGAACCGAATTTCCTTTACAAACGGTCCAAATTATCTATATACTTGACCATTTAGATATAAACATTTCCTTATGGAAACACCAAAAATAATCCTAAAAAAAATCATACCATTATTTTCCAATTGGAAATGTTCGATCTATCCAAATGAAATTTCACGAACTTCTACCAAATGTATCCCATTCAATTACATCCATTAAAACCAGAGTCCTTCACAGCCGATTTCAATTAAATAATTGAAAATCAATACACGCAGTTGTTATGTTGCGTTCATAAGGTCGCGTGTTAAACGCGATGTAATAATGAAAATATAATTATCAAAAACGGTAAACTAGCTTAGCCTTTACGGGTGACTGATAGGTGTTAAACGGCTTATGTCGATTTCAAATCAATATTTTGAAGCACTGCGGAACGAAATCGACAACAGTCTGAGAGCTGTCACGCACTGCATTGGTCATAGAATCGATTTCATGGATGATTTCAGAGAAAGGCGCGTCACCACTCCGAATTCACTATGGCGAGTGAAGATTTCAAATACCAGTGGTATGTTTTCTAAATATCTGAATTTATTGCATTGGTCGATAGTTAAATATGGTAATTAAAACATAACAGCTCTTCAGTTCATTTTATGATTTTATTTTTGAATTTGAATAGTACTACGCCACACGCAACAAGTTTCAGTAATATGGTGACAGTCGGTTTTTACTGACAGAGAAGAAAACCGGTTACAATGTACCCTGCGGGTACTGAGATTTTTTGTCTAGTTTGAATGATGTGTGGTTTTGTTTTTGTTTTTTGTTTGTTTTTGTTTTTTGGCACACTCAACAATTTCTCGGTTATATGGTGGAGATCGGTTTTTAATTGTGGAGTAAAATCCGGTAAAAGACCAACGACCATCTGCAAGTAAACTAGGAAACCTCCCCAAAATCAGCTTAGATTCCAGCGGGTCTTGAAACTATACTGACCAGAAGTGAGAGACTTCGGGATTCATTTTTTGAGAGCAATTTCACATCCCAACAATTGAACCTGTTTTCTCTACTAGGGAGACTTCGATTTATATTTCATTATTATTTTGCACAGGAGCTGGGAATTTTATCTGTAAATTAAAATCGAGAGTCAAACACCCGATCGTCGGACAAACACTTATATAACCGGGTGTTTGACTCTCGATTTTAACTTATAGATAACATTTCCAGCTTCTGTGCTACCGGTAGTGTTTGGGTTTTACTTTCTATACAAAAGACATCTGGTTTTTATGATATAAACGTTGTATACATAAAACTGATCTGTGTACTTCTTACTTTGAAAAAGTTTAAATATAATTTTAATGGTTAGGAAAATAAAATAGAGATCTAAAGTAAAGTTGAATAGAAACGCTGATAATTTTGAACGTTAAACTGCACTCTGACGCACCTAGCTATTATCATATGTAAAGCTGACGAGCTGTAAAGTATTCGGTATATTGCGGTTAAATGTATACATGAATATTTTAGTGAGACATCGTTGACTATACTGTTCAGTGTTGTATTCCGAAGTACATACAGATATGTTCCAATATCAGTTTATGATTGGGTGGACCCATATATATACATTAAATCAACAAGCTGAAGTATTGAACGTCATAACGATAGTGGACAATCCGGTCTCATTCTTACTGGACCCTAAACTCCTGCATAATTGTAAAACCAGGAAAGAGGATAACGATTCCGGGCGTGGTTTTGCGACGACGATAATTATCATAGGCAAGCGCGAGCACGATGTACATGTAGGCCTACTCTTCATACAAATACATGTACATTTAAATTCCAGTATCATCTATCTCGATTCCTAATGCATGCACAAACAAACAAACAAACAAACAAACAAACAAATAAATAAAAATAAATAAATAAATAAATAAATAATAAATAAATAGGCCTAAAAACAAAACCATTATCACAGCTGTTTGTGAAAGAAAACAGGTAAAGTACATGTATTTGCCATTTTCATATATCAAAGAAATGCAAGATTATCTGCCTTTTCTTTTTATGTGTTTTTAGAAAACACAAAATTCTATATTTATACAATAGGTTTACCTGATAAAAATCATATAAGATTAATTTTTGGTTATAAGGAGGGGATATAACAATTTATTGGCAGATAAAATCCTGATGATTAAATGGTGATCCATTTTGAATAATAATTAATAATCCATGTATTTAAATCATATACAAATATTGACATATCAAAGAATCAATATCAATCAATCTAAAGGTAGACACAGACAGGTACCATATTCTTTCAATCTTTCATTACAGTACAACCCTTTCTATCTCTTAACCAGATAATCATTCTTAATGACCAATCTTGATCTGCAATTATTTATAAAACTTAAATTAAATTAAACTTTAATTAATAGGCTGATCCTAAACAAAAAATAAGAGCATGCCACTTAGATAGCCAGGATTGAAAGGGTTAAATAAGTAATTGTTTTGTGATAGTAAACAAAGTGTTTATCCTTTTTTTTTAAAAAATAAAATAAATAAACAGACATAAAAATGTAATAGAATATGGACAGCAATACAATATTATTGATATCTTTATTTAGGGTAAAATTAAATGTTTATGTGATATTGAATAAAACTGTAAAATAACACAAAATGCAGACTTTTGCTTAAAACTTATGAATAAATTTTACTGATTAAATATATATAAATATTGACTTGAAAAATTCAAAAATTGTAAATTGCTTTGCCACTCATTAAAGTTTCCTATACAGTCCTTCGAAATTTAAATAGATACACATGGATATATTTGTCAACTAAATCCGATTAATTAATGGGGTAGATCTAGGGCTATGAATTCAAGAAAAATGTTTAAAAAAAACAACAAAAACAAGCAAAGCAAAATAAAACAAAAAGCACACCACACAGATATAAAATAAGTAACATGTTTATGATGTATTTTCGGGTGATGGGCATTTGAATTACGGATGATAATAAAATTATTTTTTTAAATTCAACAGTCCGGTATCGTACGGCCACATTCAAGGGGGAGGGTCCCTATGGGTAGTAAAACAAGAAATAAACAAAGAAAGTAAATACTGACCATATGTAGGATATGCAGTCTTAGGCCTCTGGTATCCCTGAGATTGCTCCACTTCGGTCCCGAGTCTTAGTGAAGTTAATAACTCCAAAGTTTTCGCTTTATCTGCTGCGGAATTAGTTTTGTCATAAAACGCCTCTAAATCCCTTGAGAGCCCCGGTACTAAGACTTCGTCGCCAATCTGTATTAAGAGAGAGAGTGACAGTGATTACAACTTTTCTATACCTGTAATTTAAATGAGTTGTCGCGATTCTTAATTTATACAAAGTATACATACTCTGGTCTCTGTATTTACAAATGCCATCTTGGGGGTCGGAATGGATCGTCCCGTGTGTATCGCAGTCGCCATTTTGACACTACAATATTTATCTGTCACCCCTGATTGGACAAAGGCGGGCATGTGATACTTGAGACCTTACATGTTGTTACGGAACGGCGTCCCTGTCGTCAAGGCAGTTTAAATCGATTCTTTCATTCATAATTTGTTATATTTAAATGCTCTAAGAGCAAAAGGAAAATATATTTAAACGGATACGAACTTAAACGCCTGCCTAAAGATAAATAATGTATGTTTTTCAAGAGAAAACATTAATCAAAGAAAATGATAGAATACTCTTGAAAATTGTTGTAATTTTATTTTGTCCTATAATTGGTCTAGATCTGGTTATTGTTAGATTCTACTAGGCCTAGTCCTGTACAATATACTATGTAAATTTTTATAAATACCAAAATGATGTTAAACCGTAGCCCACAAAATCAACTTTTTATCATGTTCTGTGCATTGAATTCATTAATATACATGCCATCTCTCTTTTAATCATGCATTTATTGACGGCGAAAGTGACAGTTAAGGAATCATTTATCAAATCATTAGTTATAAAGTTTGATAATACTTTTCGCTGCTTCTATTCAGACCAGTGTTAGGGCGTTTAAATGGAAGAATTTTAAGTTAAGATAATAAACACACCAAGCAATACAAACAAAAGTGTATTCATGTCTTACTTTCTTTTCAGTTTAGCAAATAATCTCTTTTGTGTTAAAATGAACTTGAATATTGACAGACAGATTAAAACTGTAGGATTTAAATAAGGAAAAATTACTTCAAGGTGTTTTGCGTTTACTTTGACACAACATTTACCATGACTGAACGCTTTATGTACAAAGTAAATGTTCAAAAGAGAGAAATATTTTATTGTGCACATGTAGATCTTTACCTGTGAAATGGAAGTCCGTCTTGATATATATATATATATATATATATATATATATATATATATATATATATATATATATATATATATATATATATATATATATATATATATATATATCAATGATGACGTGAAAAGGGGGTCTTCCGGACCTATTTCGGCATTTTATGCTCTTGATATGATATTTACACTATACATTAGCATAAAAAACTATAGATTTATAGTCTCGGAAATGTGGAATAAATAAAATTTAGACTTATAGTAAATATTTCTACGAAAGGTAACGTCGAAATCGAAGAATCGGGAGAACACGTTAGACCATTTGCGTCGCTCACTGTTATATATAAAAGTAATTTGGAAATTTAAATCAGAATTAAAATCAATGTATCACTATACTATGAAAAGGTTTTATTCACTGAATCTATTTTTAAAAATGTGAATCCATTCATCGTCATCATCATCATCATCATCAGTAGCAGCAGCAGCAACAACAGCAGCAACGACATCATCATTTGGGACATTCGGAACACAAGGGTATCTTTTTATAAAATGGTCAATTTCACACAATTTTAGAATTATATATCATTTCAATACAATTTTTTTCTAAAATTTAAAAAAAAGATCCACCATTGTCTGAAGCACAATTTTACCCGTATGTTCGATCCAAGGATAATTTGGACTCCTGGATCCCCTTTTCTGACCTTTGGGATGGGAAATTCCGTGGATGACTTCAAGAAGTTCTGTCGACAAATTCCAATCCCAAAACTTGGTGAGACACTTAAGAGTTCTCCAATAAATATAAAACTAAATCTGGCTTACCTAACAATCAGTATCTCGTTGTTCTCAAATTTCTGTACAATTCTAAAAACTCTACAGCCTATTTATCCCGTTGTCGTGCACTTGGTACAGACAGATTGATATGCTATGTGAGACTATAATGTTTCTTAGTACACACAATTATTTATTAATGTGTTACTAAGCGCTCGTCGTTAATAAAGTAATGAAATAATCAATTCTTATTGGGAGAGCAAAGGACGAAGCGCCAACGAATCTAATCGTAATCCTGTCAGCCATGAAATGTTTCGTGTCTGTGATGGGGACGACTGAACTTCTAGAGACGCGAATACATTTGTTCTACCGGTATACAAAAATATCAATCGCTTACACAGAGTTGTCGGTCCTTGCACTGTCGATCAATCGAGAGTGCAAGGGCCCACAGCTCTGTGTAAGAGATTGCAAAAATATGTGTGTTTCCGATAACACATGTCCGATGTTTCAATATTCGATGAATTAAATATGGTCTGAAAAGGTAAATATATGGTCTTCATTTTGGTAGCCTATACTATATATTATCATATTCAAAACTTGTAATTGATGAACTATATGTCACAATAATTATTAATTGACAAAATACTTGTGAAGAAAATATAAATCAATTTCTTAATTCGAGATTTGTACATATTCTCGTTAATATGAGAAAAAGTCAAACTTTTTTTAATGATAATAAATTATAAATCAACATTTTCTTTGATAAAAATGTTCCCATGTATTATAAATGAATCAATCTCTTTCACGGAGTCGTTGGCCCATGCACTTCGAGGCAATCTCTGTCAACGTTTAGAAAGAAGTATCAAAACATGTGGTCATGTAACCCAATCTCTTACACAGAGTTGTCGGTCCTTGCACTCCTCAACGTATAAAAAGAAGTCCCAAACCGTGGTCATGTAACCCACAGAATGCATATAAAACCATATTACACAGAGTAAGGAAACTTTTCGCAAAATATAGTCCCTTTATTTATATCCATTTTAAAAAAGTATTTTCACCTCAAATAGTATCCTTTTCTATGTCAGCACTAAAAATAAGTCAGTTATCAGCATTTTGCAAGAGTTATTTCCCTTTTATTTATTATGCGGCAGCATAATTCCTTGATAAATTAACCAAATTAAATGAAGCGTTCTTGTAAATAAATAGTTTGAAAAAAATCTTTTTGGACAGAAATATTTATTTCAAGTCTTCATTGATTTAAAGACCTAGTTTTGGTAAATTTATTTTCATGTCCCCTTTACTAATAATATTAATCCAAATTGGTTGCTTAAAGAATGACTATCAAAGGGGAATAACTCTCACAAAATACTGTGTTTGCGACTACTCTGTTTCACTATGTGAAATGTTGAGTTGCCTTTTCGTTGGCGGTTGTTGAGACGTCTGTACCAATTGTGACGAGGATACACTCCTCACGTGTTTCATTGGACTTGACTGTGGACTCACGGCGGGTGTGACCGGTCGACAGGGGATGCTTACTCCTCCATGGCACCTGATCCCACCTCTTGGTTTCCAGAGGTCCGTGTTTGTCCATTTTTACCGGGTTTGTATCTATGTCCTGGACATCCTATTGATTTATACTTTGGTATCTGAGATTTTTATATATTAACTGAAACTCATCTAAACAATCAGGAAGGAAATATGAATGCAAATCATGTATCTACCTTTTAAGTCCTTATTACTCACATTACATTTTTGCATCCATATGTCATGTTCATATTTTGAATTTATTTAGTGTGTTTTTGTATTTAAACCCATCCATTAACTGAATTCAAAATCTACAGCATGATACATAGGAGACATATAATTATTTTTCATCATTCACATATAGATTTTTGCGTCACACTGATGATTTTTCTGTTAAAAATAAATAAATAAATACGTTGAGTACGGTATTCAAAATTTGAGTACGTACTTAAACAATTTTTAAATATTTTTCTTCAAATGAGCGGATCATTTTTTACTATTGTATGCCGTCAATATACAAACATGTACAGTTAGAAAAAAAATATTTGCGTGTTTTTGCCTTAAAATCAAGAAAAAATAGTCAGACTTGAGTAAATTTGGTGACCTTGGTCCTATTATCGAAAGTTTTAAAGTGTCATATACTCAACTGGCGACCCGAAAGGGTCTTTTTTATTTTTGATAAGTCACTGTTTTGCCGATCTTGCATGTCTCTTAATAAAATTCTCATGTGATGGAAGTCTTAACTAATAAATAGAAAAATAAATTTCCGTATTTTGGAAATCCTTTTATACAATATTCGTGAGATCAGTTACTACGTTTTCCAGTATATAATTATGCCTGCAGCTGAGAAGAAAAAAAAAAGGTTCTTACGACAAAACCAATAAAATGTGAGCAAATAAGGAATTCATAATATTTCTGAATTTGTAGATTTGTCGCGCTGAAAACAAACATTTGTTCTCGCCTGTGTTCATTCTAATGTTGTATTTTCTAAATCCAAATGTGTTCAAGTTCGAGAAAACATAAAATTCACAATTTCCCACCAAATAGACATAAGGACACTTTTCTCAATCCCTGGCTCAATTGTAATACATGTACAGTGTGAACGTTTGTGTATTTATTTGCAAGTATTCGGGCAAACTTAACCCCGACCCCATGATAAATACTGTCCTGCCTTCCCTCTTCTTGAATTTGATGTCCTCGGAAACAAATACATGTATATGTAGCCTATATTTTAACCTTACTTTACTGAATCTGGCGGTGCAAAGTTTCAGTGATATTGACGTGTTTCAATATTGAGTAAAAATAAGCATTTTCTTTGTTCAATTTTGGTATATATCTCACGGCAAAATATTTTTCAATTCAGTTATATAACTTATACAATGACACAGGGCCGTAATTACTTATGAGGCAGATGACATTTTGCCATTTTTTAATATAAATTATGTCATGAAAATGTTATGTTTGGGAATAGTATTTTTTTTCATCTAAATTTTCAATTTTCTCCATACGGGGGAGGGGGGCATAAGCACCATCAACTTAGGGGACCTCAATCGGCCGCCCCAAACCCCTGCCTCATCTATTTTTGGGTCCTGTATGCAATATATCTTTCGACACGATTCTATATACGCAAATACGTACATACGTACGTATCATTTAGCAAAAAATATATTTATGTTATGTTATTAAATTTTTACACAACAATATGGTTCGAATGGTAAAAGAAAAGAAAAATCAGTCTTAGTAACGTAAAACTAGATTCTAAAAATAACAAAGTCGTCATATATGGTTGTCCAGGTATATGAAGGTCATATATTTATCACCAGTTATCAGTTATGCCCACACAGGATCACAGATCGAATGTGGCTCAGCCCGGTGAAAGCCGGATAGTTTATTTTTCTGTCCATCTTTACTGAACAACAGAAAACAAGACAATTGTGTAAGTAGACAGAAAGCTAATAAGATGATTTATAATTTGTTAAACAAAGGAATGTCTCGTGTTTTTTTATAATCAGACAAAATCAAAATTATAATAATTTGATTCTAAATGAAAATTAAATGCAGCGGTATCCTCGGTTAGAAACCTATCACGTTCACTGTGGAAAAAATATAGATGGATATTACATATATTCCAAATATTATACAATTATTTACTTTAGTTGATGGTGACATAAAGATTTATCAGGACATACAGACTTATCAGTCCAAAGAAGCAATATATTGACCGAGGCTAAGACTGATAAATCCTTATATGTCACCCGAAACTAAAGTCAGAAATTGTTTTATTATATGACTATTCAGTCAAAATTTGCCGAAAAAAACTTTTAATGTTTAACTCCTGCACAGACCGATTTTTCAAAATCTTTAGGCTGTCCTTTTTCATGAATGGTTAAGAGTGATGGTTAAATCAGAACCGGTTTTTCATTGGATTATGCATTTGTTTCATCCAGTCATATTCGCTTACACGATTAGGAAAAGAACGGAAGCACGAGAAGGCGAGATAACAATCCACGGCCCTATGGACTGTCGAATGAATGAAATTAGCCTAGCAATCTTTAATTGATATCAATACAAATTGCCATAGTTACAAACAATCAGTGGACAAAAATTCCACAAGTCATATAATATATATATATATTATTGAAAGAAGAAATTTAAACGATTCTGAAAGTATTTTCCGGTAAGACTTTTTGATTTGACCAGAACGATTCTAAAAGTACTTTGAATCACTTCCGTTTCCGGTTTCGTAACACATGTTTGGATTTTGTTGTAGTCGCTATATTTCGTAATACAAATTTCATGGTATGTATTCTTTCAGTAATCGTAGATTATACATGACAACAGAATGCTGATATATTTTATACAGCTTCTAATTCACACATAGGTATTTTATCATATACTCATGTTATAATTTGAAAATTTGTTTATTTAAATCACTGCTTAAAAAAGTTAAAATTCAAGGACATAGGTCTTGCTATAGCCCTACTCTATAGTCTTGCCTACATTTATTACAAGAATGCGTAGCGTTGATGTAAGAATCAGTTATATATTCACTTGTTTGAGAATTCTGTATTTCTAGTGACATATTAGCCTAGGATTGAATAATTGAACTTTGTTATGTTTATTTCAGGATTGTATGATTTGCATCAGTGTGCATATATGATAATGATGCAACATGTTTGGAAATTTGTATAAATATCAATATCAGATGTATGTGATTTAAGCCTAGAGCCAGATTTTAAGCCTAGACACGCCTAGAGGGCTCAGGGTTATCTGATGGGTATCAGGTAATTTTGGCACTTGCAAGCAAGTATTTTTGGCTCTTCCAAAAACGTGTGAAATTTTTTTTTTAGAAATTTAAATAAATCATGAGATATTAATAAATTTATCATAATTGATATTACCTGTTCAAGTGTCGAAAATACTCGAAGCTGAAAATATAATGCCGAAGTTTCTTGTACAAATGCCGAAGTTACTTATACAAGTGCCAAAATTACTTGGTGCTTATATAACTTGATGCTGAAATTAATACAATTCACCTGATGTCACAATATATATATCATTTTATACTGTAACGGGATGAGAGTTCTTTACTGAATAGGCTACACAGGGCTCTACAACACTAAAAAAATTCATTCTTCATTTGGCCAGTGAACCAGAAATTTTACTAGACAGACAGGAACTTTTACTCGCCAATATATATATATATATATACTTTTGATTTCTGGCTCGGGGAAAATACTGGTCGCAATGTGGCGACTTGATGAGGATATACACTCGCCATAATCTAAAAAATTGTCGCATTTGCGAGTGATTTGGTCGCATTGTAGAGCGCTGCTACAATATGTGCCAATACAAAGAATCTTAATCAATACCAAATCACTAAATATGTATAAAAAGGCAAATGCACTATGCTGAGGTAGATCTTATCTGACATTTGCATTAATTTATGCCTAGGTGAATAACCAAGCAAATGCTCTGCAACTACACCTACATGTAGCACAAGGTGCATCTACTGAGCAATGCCCAAGAACACAAACACACTTGTATATGCTACAAGTTGTTACATGTATGTTATACATGTAGTTACCATATACACAGGGGTGGAAATTAACAGGTGCTCGTTCGCTCGAGGTGACTGAATTTATGATTGGGCAAATTGTTTTACATATGAATTGATTTCAGTAACTTTTTTGCCACTTTTTGGGGCCAATATTCGGTTCACTTCCAGTCGGAAATAGTATCTGTTTTTTCTCAATTTTGGTACTTAAAATTTCCAATCTGATGAAGCTAAAATTTTGACATGTTAAGTTCGAATGTCCGCTTTTATCAAAATGAAAGTAGAAGTACAACCATTCTGCATTTGTCATTTCAAAAAGCTTAAGTTTCGAAAGTGATTCATTTCCTTCTGTTTGTAGTTTAAATGGATTGCTAAAAACCAGTACTAAAATAATTTTGACAAGTAAATACATTGTCTTTACCTCGGGGCCAAAAATGTTACAGAACACATTGTGTGTTGACTGTTGTTGCTTGCAGTTTACGGAGGAAATGGAAGTTGGGTGTGTGTAATAAAAGAACCGATGATAAAATGATGATACATATATAGGTAATACTATACATTGTAAAAAATGTTATAAAATCTTAATTAAATGTAGGTGAATGATAAAAGGAAAATAAGTTGTTGTGAATAAAAGTTTTAATGAGTTACTTAAAAATGGATAGATATTGTTTTAAAAAATAAAAACTTTTGTAATTTGCATAAATTTAAACACACAGTAGTTACATATATTTATTAAAATAACAATAAATTAATAAAACACAAAATTGACTCATATTTTTTTTATTGCGGGCAACCAAATTTTCATGGCGGGCAAGCACCATATCAGTATAGCACTTGCCCTGCTGAGCAATTGGTTAAAAATGTTAAGGTCACAAACTGGTTACAATTTTGTCAAGTAAATATGACGGGCCCCCAAGTTTAAATCTGGGCTCCCAGAATTTAAAACTTAGGAGCCTGAATGGCTCCTGAGGATTTTTTCTCAATTTCCATTTTCAAATCTTATGCAAGATATACATGTACACATGTATACATGAAATAATATATATTGAAGTCTTCAACTGCTCCGCTGGCTATACATTTGTATGCATACAAAAACTGAATAATTCCAGCTTGAGTTAGGTCAGGGTTTATATTAATAATATACATATACCTACATGTTTTTGTAACGTGACTCACATGGTAACAACGTGCCTGTCAAATAACCATTTATCACACTGTAGTTTTATTAAGCAACAAAAAACAACTGTTCGGGATATATCTGACTCCCCTCCATTGTTTTTAAGCATGGGGTCACATAGGTTACATAAGTCAATTATATCTTCCAAATCATCATTAGGAACAGGGATTGATAAGATTGCTTATCAGCTCAGCTTGCCCTGGCCTATTCAGCCCACTGTTAATCACTTCTCCCTCTTATTACCTGCTGTCACTTTTCCCTGTACCACACACCTCTGATCACTTATCCAAGATATTTCCATAGATCTCTGATGGATTTTCCTGTTCTGTCCACCTTATCAATTTTCCCTGTTCTGCTCACCTCTAATGACTTCTTCCTGTACCACCCACCTCTGGTAACTTCTTCATATACCACCCACTTCTAATTACTTTTCCTTATTCTATTCTGCCTACTTCTTATAACTTTTCCCTGTACATGTATCACCCACCTCTAATGACTTCTTCATATACCACCCATTCTGCCTACTTCTTATAGAGTCGACTCTTGATCGTGAATTCGTGAGTTCGAGTCCAGACGGCGGCAGGTTGGTTTCCTGTCTTTCGGATAAGACAGTAAAAACCGAGGTCCCGTGTCACAGTAGGTGTCGGCAAGTTAAATACCCTCACTGCTCAATGGCTGTAAGTGCCGAGCATAGGCCAAACTTTGAATCCCTTCACCGGCATTTGGTGACGTCTCTATATGAGTGAAGATTCTTGAGTGGGACGTAAAACAACAATAGAAGAAGAAGAGTACTTCTTATCACTTTTGCCTAGATACATATATCACCCACCTCTAACCACTTCTCCATGTACCACCCCACTCCTAATTACTTTTCCTTATTCTGCCTACCTTTTATCACTTTCCCTGTACATGTATCACCCACCTCTGATAACTTTTCTGTACCACCCACCTCTAATTACTTTTCCCTCTTCTGCCCACCTCTGGGTCTAATCACTTTACCCTATTCTGCCCACCTCGAATCACTTTTGCCTATTTTTCCTAACTCTAATCTCTTGCCTATTCTATCCACCTTTAATCACTTTTGCCTATTCTGTCCACTTCTAATCACTTTTCCCTATTCTGCCCACGTCTAACAACTTTCAATATCTTGCCCACCTCTAATAAATTTTTCCCTGATCACTTTCCCTATTCTGCCCACCTCTAATCACTTTTGCCCAACTCAAATTACTTTTGCCTATTCTTCCCACCTCTAATCACATTTGCCTTATCCCTATTCTACCCAGTTCTAATAATTTTTACCTATTCTGCCCACCTTTAATCAATTTCTCTATTTCACCCACCTCTAATAACTTCCCTATTCTGCCTACCTTTGATAAATTTTCTGTATTCTGCCCACCTCTAATCACTTTTGCCTTTTTTGCCCACCTCAAACCACTTTTGCCTATTCCCACCTTTAATCACTTTTGCCTATTCTGCCCACCTCTTATAACATTTCCCTACCCGCCCATCTTTAATCACTTTGCCCTACTCTGCCCACCTTTAATCACTTTTCTCTGTTCCACCCACCTGTAATAACTTTTCCCTATTCTGCCCACCTTTAATAATTTTTTCTCTATTCCACCACCTCAAATAACGTTTCCCAATTCTGCCCACCTCTAATAACATTTCCTAATTTTGCCCACCCCTAATCACCTTTCCCTTTTCTGTCCACCTCTAATCACTTTTGCCTATTTTGCCCACCTCTAATCACTTTTGCCTATTCTGCCCACCGGTACATTCTATCACTTTTGCCTGTTCTGCCCACCTCTAATCACATTTGCCTATTTTGCCATTTAATAACTTTTGCCTATTCTGTCCACTGGTACATTGTACAAATGTACCTTTAATAACTTTTTCCTATTCTTCCCAACTCTAATTTCTTTTGCCTTTTCTGCCCACCTCTAATAACTTTTTTCTATTTTGCCCACCTTTAATCACTTTCCCTATTCTGCCCACCTTTAATCACTTTACATGCATAATTAAGATACACATATATATTTTTCCCTTTTTGTAGGCAAAACATATTGTAGACATTATAGTAGGAGCAACTCAGATAGTCGGACGAGCATTTGCCAGAGCCCTGCGACATGAAATTCAAGCCAGTCAGAATGCAGCTAAACAAGCAGGAGGGGGTAGGTCAGGGGCTAAAAAGGCTGCGGCTGACTCGGTAACAGGAATGTCACTTCAGGTAAGTTACATTATGTATATGTGCAGTATAACTGAAATTGAAATCTTATCAACATATGTATTTTATAACATTTAGAAATCAGGTAAGGCCTAATTTTTTTGTTTGTTTGACCAGACTAACTCGCCCAAAAACATGTGTTTATACAGTTTTGTATACTTATTTTTTTTTGTGTTATCAGAAATCTGAAATTTTAACCAATAATATAAACACGTCAGAATTCAAAATAGAATAAAAACAAAACATTTGCCAACCAACTTGAACCAACACACTGCTAAAACTACTAATTAGGACATATAAAGAAAATTATTTTCTAATGATTTTGAATTGAATGGTGTCATACATAAACCTAGTACCTGGTCTTTTGGTACCAGCTGATAATCTTATACAAGTACTAAAGTAATATTTGGCACTGATAACACTGTTTTAAATTCTAAATTCTTCTGAAGCTAAGATAGCCATCTTTTTACAGTGGTTACTCTTAAACGGATTTCGGCTATACTTTTAGATTTATTATTTGACCTTGTATGATACAACTTTCTCTTTAGAAAATACATGTACATTGAGCTCAACTGATGAAGTCTAATTGACAGAAACAATCGTCTTGAGCATTACAACTTTGGTATTATGTTTTCAATATTTAAACACAACACAGCATTTTTTCAGTCATATGGCGGCAGCCAGTTTGAATGACGTCTGAAACCACAGTCTGAAAACCACTTGAATAAATAACCCTTTAATTAAACCTCTTTTGATGAGAGATGGCTGTCATTAGAGACCACATTTTGGTGACAGATTGGGTGCAGGGTTTTTTCTGTCAACTTTGGAAATGTGCCATTGGTGACACAATTGGGAATTTTCATGTGAATTTTTGTCAAATTGGGGAAAAAATGTTTGCACACATGTAAATCTAATTATAATGAATCTCTTTTTTTTTATAATTTTTAGCTCACCTGCACCATTATTACTTGTACTGTTAGTATTATTTTGCATGTTTTGTAAGTCATACACAGCGTAAATACAATATTACACCATTTTTAGGAATACATGTACTGATGTACTTTCTGTTATAATCTTTTTCAGGAGGCAAAACAGATCCTTAACATCAAGGAGCATACAGATGTTGAAAATCTTCAGAAATCGTACGACCATCTATTTAGCGTAAACGATAAATCTAAAGGCGGGTCACTGTATTTACAATCAAAGGTAAAAATAATATACTAAGTAAATACTGGAAGAAAGTGTAAGGAGGTACCGGTATATTGAACTGATGAAGGACCTTGACCCTGTGTTGTCAGATAATTATTCAACTATGCTTTAGCCGATTTTGGAATGTTATGAATTTTGTAAATATGGTGCCGATTTAAAAGGTATTCTTTTGGCAGGGTCAATTTTGTTTGACTGAAACTTGTATTTTGAGTAGCGTAATTATTTTGATGATTTGAATGTAATAACATTATCATCAAACAATGTTCTTACATGTACGTAAAAATAACATGGAAATTAAACATCTTGAATGCAGAAGGCCGTTGGCAAAGCAAATTCAACACTCTCAATGAATGCTTTTTCCTGCATTTGTAACACAAGGAGCTGTACTCGCGTTCATATTAATGGGATACAATTTTCAGATCAGCGCATTTATTGATATCTACATTATTCAGGGAGATTTAATAGAAACATATTATGATATAAAAATAAAAAATCAAATTTGACGAAATTTTGTGAAAGAGCACCTTTGAATATCAACTGAATTCAGTTTTGACCAGTTTCAAGTTTATATTTCAAAGTTAATGTACCTTGAAAGCTGGAGTAAAATAATTTCTCTTTTAGGCTAAATTATCAGGTGTCTTGTAAGAGCCCTTAAAGAAGGTATTGTCAAATTCTGAAGTGAATCCTGTTTGGTTATAATCACTTTTCTATTCATAATCAGTGTGCTATATACTGTAAATCTGGTTTTATTCGTGAGAATTTTATTTATGCGTAATTTGGTGAGAAAATAAGATTATTGCGTAATGAAGTTTAAAAATAGTATGAAGAAATGGACATTCAAAATTGTGACAATATCATCTCGTGAATAAATTTAGAATTTGTGTATTGAGAAAATAAAGTCCGGCGAAAATTTCCAGATTGACAGTAATGAATCACTTCTGTCATTGTACATGTTATAGTAAATGTTTTATATAAGAGTGATAAATCTAAGGGTGAATATGTTTTCTGTAAAAGGGCGAAAATAGCTACAGGAAGGGCCAAATTTCCAGGCCTACATACAGTAAATTAAGTGAAACTTAAAGTACCGATTGTGATGGCACAGGGCATTGATTTATTTATTGAAAAGACAGAAATTCCAATACTTAAATATCAACTTTCAAGTGACTGAAATGTCTGTAAACTAAAACTGAGGTAAATGTGAGTGTTATTCACAGTTTTGTTGATTTGGATGTGTTCAAAAAAGAAATATCGTTCAATGATAAAACACATGTGGACTCCAAGTTGATAATATAGAACAGGGGTGCAGAGGTAAAAGATAAAGGGGGTGGGGAGGTAATAGGAAAGGGACTTTTATTACAGAAATTGCAATATATTTACTGGTTCTCTCATTTTCACTACCTCATTCAATTTGTTTTCTGAAATATTAAAGACATATATTACTTTTCCATTTGGCTGATTTCTTTTGTTGTCTCAAATTATTTTTGGCGATAAGAGAGACATTCAGTTGCAGTCATGATCATGGTCTTTTATTACAACTCTGTTTTTTCTGACTTCAGGTAGTTAGAGCAAAAGAAAGAATTGACATGGAATTGACAAATTCAGGAATTTCCTCACACCAAACGCCAGAAGCTGGAAAAGATTCTTCAGACCATTCTCGATCTTGACCTTTATTCCATGGATAGACATTTTGTGAATAATAATTTTTATTGTTTGAATGATTTAAGATTTCTCTTGAAATACAGTGTTTAAGTTGGCCTGTTCATTTGAAATCTTACTATCTCCTCATACTTGCCAGGAGCTACATGTTGAAGAAACTATCCAAAATAATACTGGCACAAAGTTTGTTGTGTGAACTTTCAGAAATGTTTTAATTATCGTACAACCGCAGGTTTGATGTAAAATAACAAATCACCAGAAAGAACAAATCTGTTATTTACAACATACGTGGACATGCAGTGTGTAAATATGTGTAGATGTATCTACACAGTATAGATATGTGTGTTTATACTGGCTTACATAGTGAATGAAGTAAAAGGAAAAACGGAATATTGAATATTATTTCTATTAAAAGTAAGGGATATTGTGTCAAAATATGCTAGACTATGTGTAATACAGGATGTTAAGTTGTACCTGTATGTTATTGTAAACAAATAATCAATGAGATTTTCAGCCCACCTGCATTAAAAACTTTACCTTCAAATCTATTTACCTCTATTAACCCTCTCAACCCTGCAGGTAATAATGTACTAGTCTAAAACAATTGGACAGAACATATCATTTAGTTATTTAGGGGTGAAGGTTAGTGTTCTCAAGCAAAAATCTTCTCAAAAGTCATTTAGAATTTTAAGACCAAATTTGCAATGGCTTCATGTGTCCCAAAATGTTTTATGGTAGAAATTATGATTTGGATTGTTTCTGTTGGTTAACTTGTCAACCCCCAAAGTCACATTTGGACCAACCCATTTCAAAGAATGGTTAAGTCCACTGTCAGAATTCAGGGGTGAGTAATTTAGAATTAAAAATTTATAATAATTTTACATGCTATATGAACTTGTTCACCCCTGAAATATGACAGTAGACTATACTGTTTATTGATTTGAGCAAGTCTAAATTTGACTAGATTGGTTGACAAGTTACTATAAAATAAGTTAGAGTGTGTCCTACATATAGAAATCATTTGTTATTTTTCTACATAATTATCTGTTTATTTTGTTTACAGAAAGTAAAAACAGAAAATTAAAAATCAAACTTTTTTTAAAAAAATTAATGAGTTAAGTAATTTTTAATGTGCCACATACTCAAGGCTTGTGGCAAAAATTAAGACCTACTGTGAACTAAATGTATAGGATTTTGCTTTGTATGGTTTTGAGAGGTACATTTAGTCTTAATATTAACTTTTACAGCTAAATTGAAAACAGAGAATTATGAAAACTTTATAAATGATTTATTGAATGCTGTTGTTTTCATATAGGGACCGACAGTCAGTAAATTCATGCAATACTTAAGCAAAACTTGCAATCTATGGTTTCACGATAAAACAGAGAATTTTTTTTATTTGTATATATTATGTGTATGAATTTGAATAAAAAATAATAAATATCAAGAAAAGAATTTGCAAATCTTGCATACCATACTGAAGTAATATTCTTTTTTCTTTAACTTATTCACCCCTAAAGACACATGTAGACTGGTCTTTGTCATTGATTTACAGAAGAGACCATTTTTTTCAGGGGTTGATGAGTTCAGAGAAAATAATAACTTTCGCCCCATGTTTTTGATGATGAATGAAATAAAAAAATAATAATGCTTTTATTAGTCAGTCATACGTAGAAATTTTACGAACAACTTTTCCACTACAGTGATCAAATTAAAAGTTGTGTTTGAGTGTCAAGGGTGACTTTGAGCTCTGATATTTGTAAAAGTGATAATGAATTAAAATGTTTGACTTGACATAATACATATTATGTTATTTTGTACAGTGATGTGATTTATGATATGCTATAGAATTAGACATTTGTCTTTGGGGATAAAATTTCATCAGTTTATAAATTAAAACTTATGCATTAACATCAACTTTTTGTTGAAATAAAATCATGTTTTTACTACAAACACTTCAAATTCAGTTCCACCAAATTTGTGCTATTATTAGGCTAATATAAAAAGTCTCAGATACCAAAGTATAAATCTTTCGGATATCCATGATATAGGTACAAATCTGTTAAAAAAATGGACAAAAAATGGATCTCTTGAAGTCAAGATTTGGGATCAGGTGCCATTGAGGAGTAAGCATCGCCTGTTGTCCGCCGTGAGTCCACAGTCAAATCAAAATGAAATATGTGAGGAATGAATTTCCTTCACAATTGTTACAGATGTCGCGACAACTGTCATCGGACAGATAACTCAATATTTCACTTAGTGAAAAAGAGAAATTGCAAAGACAGTTTTCGATATTCCAGTGTCAATGATTTGTCAGTGTTAAAAGATACAGAGATTGAATTCAGGTGCCCGTTTTATCAAAATGTTGCAAGTCTTACCAGTTTATCAACTCTAGCCTGATGTCTCGAAGAATATATGTACATTTTCAATTAAAATATTGATTGTTTATGAACATTTATGCCTGCTACATTTATAAAGATGATATCTGACGCAACAGATAATTTAGTTCTACGCACTGTCTCTGGGAAGTCATAAAGATCTGACCTGATTTGGTTGTTAGTCACAAGTCATAGCTCTTTGTAAAATGGTTGCCAGTGTTCTTCTACAGCCAAGTTTAAGACTTAAGACCTTTCATAAATCAGGCCCAGGAGTAAAATGTTTTACGAAAACAGGCCTGTGTGTATCACAATATAGATTCTGATGAGATACAGTTGGCACAAGGCGTACATACAAGACTTTTGGTCCTTCAAACTTCGTCACAATGGACTTGTACATATGTTAATCTAATTGACCTATCGCCAAATGACCGACAAAGCACCTTTTTGCGAACTTTTCCATTATGAAGTCCCGTCAAACACATCATAATCAAATGACGCCAGAAAAGTGAATGATCTTGGCCCGGCATCATAAAACTTGGGAATTTACTTAAGTCGGAGAATATTATCAACATCGTCTGCTTATCCAATCAGATATCAGGATTAGCCAAATCTGAGTAAAACTTTTATACTTAAGTTATTCTCAAGTTTTATGGTGCCAGACCCCGATATTTGTTGAGGCTTATCAGTAAACTGTACTGAAAGTGAACACAGGTTTTTATTCACAGCAACAAGTTCACATTTTGATCAGTTACTTCCAGCAGAGGTACATACAAATGATGGACATGCAAATAAATGGACAAAAAAAAAAAAATCCAACACCGAATGATTACAACTGTTTAATAAACAAAGTACAGTTTAAAAATTAATCCTGTTTCTTGTACATCATCGTGTAAACAAATAATTTGTAAAACTTACAAACTCGCTGCAGTTGTTAAAATTTATTCCGGTATCATACTTTTCAATTTTTTAACATTTGCACATTATGATTTTCCATTGAATATCATTGGTCAGTTTAGGACACGTGATTGTCACTTTCACTTTTGACATACCCTGTTTCATATACCAAAATGTACTTTTAAAGCGGCATTAGCTGTGATTTTTTTTTCCATAAAATTTATTTTTCCTTTTTTCTACTTAGATTGATATATAATTATTGTTTTTAATACTTATACATTTTATAAAAATTGTTCAGGTTTGGCACTCTTGATCAACTCAACTTTACTATTTGTATATACATACCACACTGGACCTGACCTTATTTTCACAAAATATATAGGAATATCAGACTTTTTATTTCTGTATATAGCTTTTATTTGTTATTGTACATCAAGTACAAGTAGTAAAAGTAGAAAAAATCGAAATAATTATTTTTGTAAACACTGCTAATGCCCCTTTAATACATTCACCCATAAATAGGCACTCGAGTATTTTTTATGATAGTCAATGATTCTTTGTTTATAGAACATAATTTCATATACACATATTGTATGATAAAATGGCTAATTATATACCTGATTAAATAGTAAGCTACAATATATATATATATATATATATATATATATATATATATATATATATATATATGATAGTCAATGCTACATAATTTCATATACACATTGTATGATAAAATGGCTAATTATATACCTGATTAAATAGTAAGCTACAATATATATATATATATATATATATATATATATATATATATATATATATATATATATATATATATGTATATATATATATATATATATATATATATATATATATATATATGATAGTCAATGATTCTTTGTTTATAGAACATAATTTCATATACACATTGTATGATAAAATGGCTAATTATATACCTGATTAAATAGTAAGCTACAATATATATATATATATAGATATATATAATATATATATATATATATATATATATATATATATATATATATATATATATATATATATGGAACCTCGCTATTAAGACCACCTAACTGACTGACTCAGTGACTCTGTACTTAATAAATATTTATCAAGAGACTGAAAACTTGTCTTAAATGTGAGGTGGTCTTTAGGCGAGGTTCCACTGTATATATACAGTAATACCTGCTTTTGTGACCACCTGTGTATAAAGACCACCTGGTCATAAAGACCATTTTTTTTGCTTTCCTCAACAGTACCAGTTGTGTACAAATCGACCTCTATATAAAGACCAACTCCTTATAAAGACCGTTTTTCTTGTGTTCCTAAGGAGGTCATTATATACAAGTGTCACTGTATTCAAATAAAATGAAAAATTTTCACCATATCACGAATCTCCTTATTTCATTAGGTAAACATATATATCTAGAACTGAAAAGATCACTTTTATGGTTCCTTAAATGAATAAACTTTTTCGCTAGATAAAATTGTTTTTCCCCTTGAGGTTAGTATTGAAATTTAGATGACTTAATGTATGTATATATATACATACATATATATATATATATATATATGAAGAAGAATTTGTGGGAGAAGAAGATAAGTGATTGGTGTCTTGTCCTTTGCAATACAAAAACCCATACCTTATTATACAATTTATATGAAATATTTAAATCTGTGTAAATACCAATTACAGAAATAAATAAATAAAAATACAACAATATGAATGACCAGAGAAATGTCTGAACAGAATTGATATTATTCAGGAATTCACAAAGCATCTTGGACGTTATACATGTAAGGCTTGAGGATTCAATATTGAGAACAAGGCAGTTAGTGACGTATTTCTTCAGTACATAGAAACATTTCATGTTAGATGATACTGTATACTGTAAAAAGGTTTAATATATATATTATGAACACAATACCAAACTTATAGTTTTCAGTTTGGCGTAATCGGTATTTAGCGTTTTTACACATTTAATTCTAATACAAGTATAAACTATGCGCTAAAATATCATTTTTCAGTTTTACAAAATCTGTGAATGTGCTGCTTTAAAACAAAGTTCTCTCTCTCTCTCTCTCTCTCTTTCTCTCTCACACACACACCCAGACAATTTGTTGGTCTCAGAGTTTTGATCTACGATAAATTTCAGTTTATTCTTATGGAATTAGATTCCATTTTTAAGGACCAGATTAGGAGAAGATTAAACATAGGCAACCAGACCTGCATTGCATGGTGGACGGATATATTTCTTTCATTTAACATTTATGAATAACAATCTGGCACATGCAATTCATAGCTGCCTTAAAAGTTTTCGTTTGTCATAATTCTTTTGAAGATCATGAATTAAGAACATCTCCGAGAATCGAATAAGTGTGTTGTGTTAACTACATGTTGTTAAAGACAGCAGATGTAAATACAACTAAATGACCCAAAGAACGACTATATATTGGGCTCTCACCAATGCTAAGTTGCTTTATGCTCAAGAGTTAGGTTTTTCCCATGATCAACGACTACTGTCGCGGTGGGCACTGCAAAAGCTAAACCGACGATTACAATTTCCAAAGACATAAAATTTTCAGAATACGATTCGAAAAATATTCCGAATCCGTAATAGTTTTATTGATAAAAGCTGAAATAGTGATAACTTTGTTTGGGATAATTATTTATACATTATAGCAAGGCCTTAACATGTTAGGCTTTATATATTGCTGATAATAGTTAGACTTCTGGAATTCTGGGAATGAAGCAGAAATTGTTATGTATTTTTTATAGGTATTTATGTTTATTTACAAGGTCGACTAATTCAACAGCTTACAATGCGAGTATGACAAGACGAAATTTAAAACGAATAAAACACATGCATATAATGGTTCCATAACCTAATGTTTAAGGAGCATAGCCATGACGTCTTTCTGAAGGATACATTTTAATTTCACAGTAATACCATTTGGTATTGCATTTGAATTCCTGTCTACCGGAGAAAGTCAAATGTGGCCGTGTAAACCGTTTCTGTATTGACTGGATCGGAAGCAAACACTTCAAATTCAGTTCCACCAAATTTCATCTGAACAAGTATACTGGCGCCTTTTTGCCAGCCTCCTTGTGGAGGTTGAATTGTTATGGCGCCTAATTTTGAACAATCTGTAGTAGTAATTGGGTCTCTTTCACAAGATGTGAAGATTTGAATTATCAGTGGAGAATGTTGTGTTGTGATTCCGTACTCGTTTCTAAAGACTTGGTCAACATCTACACTCTGTCCTATTTCCACGAATTTGCTGAAGAGATCTTTGCACAAAACTTCTCCGTTTTTCACAACTCTTTTTTCCTCTGGGTGTCTGTCTGGGTTGAATGTGCCTTCTGTTGCTATTCCATATGTGAATTTGCAAACACGAGATGCTATTGTAAGTGGGTCATGGCCATACAAGACCGCACCCTTTACGACGGCTAATTCCGGATCTGGTGGTACAATGACTGTTAGGTTTGTAAATTCTTTTTCCACAGCTTCAGCGATAATTTTGGCTGTTGAGAACCCACCAACCATCAATATAACCGACACACCGTTTCCCGACGGTTCATCCAAAACATGTTTAATATGATCAATTATCTTTCGCTTGGTATTTTCAAATAAATTTTCCATGATATTTCTAGAAATCGCTAATTTGTTACCTGGTTTTATTGCTATACTGTCACCAAATTCGGACCCTGCTACTCTGTTTTTTAAGTCTTGTCCAGTCGCATCTCTGAGTACATCGCAAAGGGTTGCCGGAATAGAAATAATAGTTGGTCGTGGTTTTCCTTTTGTATCATTTGTTATGGTTCTCTTCTTCATCTCAAAATCTCGTAAGAATTCCAAAAGTTCTGTCCGCCTTTGTTGCTGAAATGTCTGCATGACCTGATCACCCAAAATAGATTTCAGTAAATGTATGTATTCTTCATCAATGCGAATTCCTCCCCAAGCACCACCACTGGCAATGTGTAATTCTCTCAGCGAATCAGGACCTATGACTTCATGTACGGTGACATCAACTGTTCCACCTGTAAAATGAATATTTACACGTATAAGTTTATAATACAAACATCCTATAATTTGACAATGAATTTCCCTACTGTTTCGCATATTTCCACAAAATTATCTAATTCTGAAGAAATAACTTATATCTTAAAATCACCAGTTAATTCTTAAAAATTATAATGTATTTCTTTAATGTCTAGACCAAAGCTTGAAATTGTATGAAATATAAAAACCTCAGATACCAAAGCATAAATCAATAGAATGTCCAGGACATAGATACAAATCCGGTAAAAATGGACAAACACTGACCTCTGGAAACCAAGAGGTGGGATCAGGTGCCATGCAGGAGTAAGCATCCCCTGTCGACCGGTCACACCCGCCGTGAGTCCACAGTCAAGTCCAATGAAACACGCGAGGAGTGTATCCTCGTCACAATTGGTACAGACAACGGCCAAGGAAAAGGCAACTCAACATTTCACTTCGTGAAACAGAGTAGTCGCAAACAAGACTATTATACCGATTGTAAAACTTGCGGAACGTTGACATTAAACGCGGTTTTCGATATCCCTGTATCAATAATTTGTCAGTGAGTAGTTTACCTCTGTATATGAAATCTTCATATATTGTGCACGCTCTGGCATATCGGATCATTTGTGAAATATAAACTCCATATGCGGGTGATTGAGGGATATTACTACTTAAATGTGGAAAATTTACGATGGGAAAGCCGAAATCGTCGCGTTTATTGTATAGCTTCGTTGCTAATTTCCAGTCTGTGTTTATATTAAGTAAAATGTCTAAGTATGAAGCGTGTGTGCTTGATTATGTTGTATCTTTAATTTCTAGTTCGCTGAGATATATCGCATTGACATCTGTATGAAAATTGTCATTATTAATTGACAAAACATCGTAGATATATCTAAATGTCAAATTAAAGGACACCGTTAACATTTTCTTCTTTTGATTCAGTAGTATCTGAATGAAGTCTGCTTCGTATGAATAAAGGAACAGGTTGGCCAATAAAGGAGCACAATTGGTTCCCACAGGAATGCCGACAGTTTGTTGAAAGACCACGTCTCCGAACATTACAAATATATTGTCTATTAGAAATTCTGAATGACCAGCATGTTTTTAATATCAACTTCAGTATATTTATGTGTAGAATCAGAGTGGTGTTTGACGAAATAAGTATCCTGATTGCCAGTCACTAGATATTTAAATTTTCGGGTACCATCTTTAGTGCAAAAGCAGTTGTCTATGATGCTGAAAAGTCTTTCTTTTAATTTTTTTATGAAAAAATCCTCATATGTCTTTGTTTTGCTGTGTGTGTGTGTGAGAGAGAGAGAGAGAGAGAGAGAGAGAGAGAGAGAGAGAGAGAGAGAGAGAGAGAGAGAGAGAGAGAGAGAGAGAGATGCCATGTATTCTTACCACCAAGGTCTAGAATCATGTACTTTGTGCCTACTTTGAAAGGCACAAGATTCGTCATTTCATCCTCACATCTTTCCACTGGATAGTATTTGCAAAACAAAGATGCTGCCTCTGGTTCCAGTGCTAGTATCAAGTGTTTTTTAGGTATCCCGGCCTGGAAGAAAATAATTCTTAATTGCCCTAAACATATGGAATATGATTTTCTTTTTAAATAAGATAATATACAAGCCGAAAACCAATCAAATGACATTTGTGTGAATTACTCACATGGAAATGAACTCAATGGTTAGCCCTATTTTCAATACAGGATTACACTAGTTATTAGTCTATTAAATCCTCTCGTGACAATCATCATCATCATCATCATCATCATCATCTGTAACAATGTAGCACTGGTTGTATTGTCATAAATCAATTTTGTAGTAAAAACAAAAAAACTAGTCAATATTATAACTTACTTGCTCGGCTGCCTCACGCATGAATTGTTTTCCGGCCTCGTTCCAGATTGCTGGGACTGTTAGAACCCACTGTATATCACTGTCATTGATGCTCAACTTACGTTCTGATAATTTGTCCAGAAGATGTGTTTTCAGGTAATGAATGGAGTGCGAAAAGACTGTTTTTGCTGAAAACTCGTTACCTGCACTGTCTTTTACCGTGATTTCTCTATTGACAGTCTGTGTGAAAAAGCACGAGAAGATTACATTTTAAAAAACGTTCCAAGGTAAAAAGACGGCAAAACTGCAATAAGGAAAATATCTTTATTATAAATGTATTTAAGTCATAAAGTACTTTAAATAATGAATGTCAGCATAAATATTTCGTATAAGATGAATAAGTGTATTATGTTTCATTACATATAACATACAGTTTTAAGTTTTATAAGGATACAGTTATAATGTTCCAATACCTTTGTAATGTAGTTTCTTATCATCAAAATTTGAAAATATAACACAAATAACATGGTATCATTGTATTTAAATGATGAATAAACCTCACTTACTCGCACACACACACCCACATCAATGCAGAACCTTTCTGTGCATGTAACACACACACACACACACACACACACCTCCCAAATGCAGTAATGGAAGTACCTTTCTATGCATGTGACACACACACACATACACACACACACTCTCTCTCTCTCTCTCTCTCTCTCTCTCTCTCTCTCTCTCTCTCTCTCTCTCTCTCTCTCTCTCTCTCTCTCTCTCTCTCTCATATTACCGGTTGATTGTGTAGTAACATTTTAAACCGTCTGAAGTAATGGTAGTCTTTATGTTCGTCCAGTTCTATTAACTCATTGTATTCATCTTCTGCCAAGTAACCAAAAGAATTGAATGTGTAATCTGGATTAAGCAGAAGAGTTGTAGGGGTTTTCCATGATGCAGCTCCGAATCCACTGGGTTTCCAGGACACATTGGTATATATATTCAGCTTTTCCGCTTCATAATCATGACGAAAAGAGAATGCATATCCGGAATATGTTGTGCCAAAATCAATGGCGGCACAGAGAAGATATTTAGTTTTGGATTTTCTCTCTGAAACGGTTCAAATACATTTATTTAAGTACATGCATATTTACTCGAACAGTTACTTTTAGGAGGTCTTTCTTGGTTAAGCAATCTATTGGTACCAAAAGATTTAAATGTACTGTGAACATCAACAGGAATAATTATATAAATTATCAGTATTTATTGATATGTATCTTTGTGCTGACATCATACTTGTATGTGTCATTTCTACTTCATCACCATCTAGCAAATGATTTTTTAACAAGAGGTGAAGCTGATCTGGCTCAGTCGGTAGCGCGCTCGACTCTTGATCGTGATGTCATGAGTTCGAGTCCAGCCAGCGGCAAGTTGGTTTCCTGTCCTTCGGATGAGACAGTAAAAACCGAGGTCCCGTGTCACAGTAGGTGTCGGCATGTTAAAGAACCCTCATTGCTGAATGGCCGAAAGTGCCGAGCATGGGCTAAAATCTGTAGCCTTCATTGGTATTTGGTGACATCTCCATATGAGTGAAAAGTTGTTGAGTGGGACATTAAACAACGATAAAGAAAGTAACATCGAACAAGAAGTCAATACGCTTGTCTTTTGATATCGACATGCTGGAGAGTAATCCTTACCACGTTACAATATCAGTTGGGGCTCTGGTTTGATGGCAAAGTTTGGTTTTGTGACGGTATCTTTACACATCCGTGCTCTTGTTTTGTTTGCTTTTTTTCTTCAAAAGGTTATGTCTGGAAGATGAGTTTGTTCGTTCATCATTATAGTAACTAGTCACATTGGTATATATAGTTTTCACTGCGAGTGTTAGAACAGCGAGTGAAAAGGTTTATCAGTGACAGCCTGGCAAAATGATGTTCTATAAAGTTAAAGATGAGATAGCGACAAAAGATGAGTTTTACTACATGGTACATGTCCCTCCAGCAGGTTTCCATACCTATGCAATCGAGGAAATGTAGTTATTTTATTATTATCTTGGACCATTGGGGAAAAAGAACCTCAACTAATTTGATTATTGGAAGAAGAGAACGACAGATGTAGAAAGAACAGGTTACACGTTCGTATAAAGTGTTTGATTCAGGTAGATCTAAAAATTTTATGGAAGGCATTCTATATTATACACATAATACCAAAGTTATAGTATTGCAAATATTGGGCCAAAAATACTCAAGAGGATCGTTTCTGTCAATAGGAAATCGTCAGTCAACGGTCTGACGAAATGTTCCGAAACAGAAAGTTGTATCAAACAATGCTAAAAAATAACCTTAATGCATCCCAAAATCCACCAAAGAGTATCCACTGTAGAAAGATGACTATCTTCACTCTTGAAGAGTTTAGAATTTAAACGGTGCTATCTATATAGCTAATCGAAATATTACTTTAGTACGCAATAATAATCTGGTACCGATATACCATTTACCGGGTTTATGTATACACTCGGGGACTCAAACGGTCAACCAGCAGTGACAATAACCCCGTGGTTGTAAATATTGTATACACGTGACATCAATGTTAGAGTGTTGAAAAAGGGACCAAAACAAGTGTTCGAGACAATATTTTCTGTCACTAAGACTTCGTCAGTTGGGTTCTAATTTAAAATAAATTTTCCGAAAGAAAAAAGTAGTATCCCCGATAGATGATGACTATCTTAACTGCAACAAATGGAATGATTAAATAGAAACTACAAACACAATCGGTTTAGCCCTTCCACCCCTGAATATCCGAATGGTATGCTTTTTCCATTGTTAAAGACCAGTCTATTATGGTCTGTGTGATTGAAAGGGTTAATGTATATATTTTTTCAAACTACAGAATAAAAAAAAAATCTTTGTACACCGACAAAACTTTATTGTCATAATGTACATCAAATCACCAATAAAAAAATCTCAGATACCAAAACATTAATCCCCATGATGTCCACCATACATACAATGGGGAAATGTTGACTAAATATTTATGATGGAGGCCTGACTTCGAATCTTGAGTGTGCTGGTGAATCTAAATCTGAATTACTAGTATTGATAGATTCTACTTCAAGTGTGTGATGTATAACTGCTTTTTGGGACGCTTTATCTTTTGTATTTTACTTTTGAATACCTTTGTCCTGAATTAGCAATAAAATACCATTATCATATTTGCACATACAGTACAATGTTGCACAAAAAAGACAGTGCAAAATGTGACACTGCACATGTAGCGATTCTGACCCTACTCATCACTGGGGCAAAGATGATCAGGCCTCTCGAGAGTAGCTAGATTCATCACACATAGCGTTTGTCAGAGATTCGGGCAATTTAGTCCCGGAGAACCAAGGAGTTCAGTTTCCTCCTATAAAGCGCTAGATGCTAGAGGAATGAAAGAAACTGTCGCAAAATGGAATTTTTTCTATAAGGTAGAAAATTTCAAACATTCATCACAATGACATACTGCAATTATAAAAATTTCGAATGGGTAAAATTGGTGGGGAAATACGATCGCCTTTCGTCGAATTGTTATAGGATGGTTTATCATCCAAATTCGACCTATGGGGGTTGATTGGTAAGTGCTGAGCCTCTCATGTAAGGATTTGTCTTTTGGGAGACGTATTGCACTATTCTCAACATAATTATTTCCTTTAGTGTCTATACACTTTTGTCAGGGATGTCTTTTTAAAAAAATCCCTTTTCTTGATTGTCCAGAAAGTCCTCCACTGCATGCATGGCATCACCATCTGTCTGGAAATGGGTATTGGAGATGGTGACCTTGTTCAATTTTGGGAATAGTTGGAAATCTGGTGGAGTGAGAGCAGGTGACTAAGGGTGGTGTTTAATCAACTGAAAGCCACAATCATGATTGGGACTCGTGACTCGTGAGCAGGGGCATTGCCCTGGTGAAACAAAACACATTTATATATGAGCTTTACGTGAGCTTTTCTTTTAATTGCCTAGCATGCATAACATATCACTCATAACAATATCATGAGCTTTAGTGAACAATGCAGGAGTTGTCACAGTGACAGGCCTTCCAAGACGGGGGTCATCCAGAAGGCTATGCCTTCCTCTCTTATAATCTGTCATCCACCTTTTTAGGGTAGCATATGAAGGGGCATCCTCTCCTATAAAATATAGTATTGTTACCATGTCAGCATGAATAGCCTTAGGCGATAAACTTTTCATGAATAAATATTGAGTCACTGCTGGCTCTCTCTGCAATTTTGTCCATTTTGCTAAAGTCACTTGCCCTCTTTACTGGGGCAACCTTTTATTTTTTTTTTGGGGGGGGGGGGGTAGGGGGGTAGGATTAAATTATTCGTCCTGGATTTTTTCCCTCATAAATTACACTTACCTGTCCTGAATTTTTTTTTTTTTTTTGGGGGGGGGGGGGTACCCTTAAAGGAAGGAAAAATTAGCAATGCCAGTATTAAAACTGCTTTGAAGAATATACATATATAGATTGTTAGCTGTTAAGAAATGTTAATATGGTCTTTCTAATGCAGTGGCGGATCTAGAAATTGTTCAAAGGGGTGAGACTGGTAATATGAAATTGAATTACATTTGAATTTAAAACATTTAAAAATTTTAATACATTAACTCACTGCATATATTTCTAATTGATTATTTGTAATGCAATATTTCACTATGGTAGCTGGTAACATGCATCTTTCAGAAATATTCTGAAATGTGGAAGCTCGAAAGGACATTTGTCAGCCTCCCAACATAAAACCATGCCTATTTACCAACTATTCTATCACACAGCGTTTCCATATCAAAAGAAGGTTGTTTCATCAAGGATTTTCCTAGGCCATTATTGGGTCCGGTTACAGGACCCATTTCCAATGCAAAAATGGCTTGTCTCCCCCCCCCACCCCATCCCAATTTGGAGTTTCAAAATGAAGAATAAAATACCTTTAAACAAATGTTACAAATCAAATAGGGAAATAGCATATAGTAAAAATAATACAGAAAAATTCAGAGAAGCTTGGGGCAACTGGCTCAATATACTGTAATATATATGTTAATGTTGTTGTTCTTACTTCATTTGTAACAGCTATATAGACTATCTACTTCTGTATTATATGTACATGTATTACATAATAACATGGTCATGACACATGTAGTAAATTACTTCAATTTTTTTTTCAGGTATTAAATCCTTATACAGGAAAAACTATTTGACATGTATATACATCATAATAAAATGATGACCAATAAGATTATGATGCAATTTTTATATATGATATAAGTATCGTATCAGCTTCTGAGTAACAGTATACATTTGTTATCAGTAAAAGGATTAAGAAATTGTGTTATTGTCTTGTACATGTATTTTATCTTTCCGCCTACTGTTGTAATAATGAATATATATGTACATGTATGTATATTTAGGGTAGGCAGGGTTTATAATTTGTAAAAGTACATGTACCCCTGTTGTAATAATGAATATATATGTACATGTATGTATATTTACTTCATGTATTTGAAAATATCTTAGAAATGTTCAAGTTCATTTGAATTATGTACTTCCAAACAAAATATGTTATATATGGATTGTATTTTTCCATTTTGTCCATTATGTATTTACAAATTATTAGACAACCCAGAGAGTGAATGTGGGTGTGAGTGTGTTTTGTAACAAGTTTTTTTTCAGAGTGAATGTAGTTTTCTGTTCATAACATATTAATTAAATTGTAACAACATATACATGAAAATTCAATAAAATATTTAAAAAAAGCCCCCCCCCCCCCCCCCCCCCCCCAAAAAAAAAAAATCAAGTTCTGGTTATATATATATATATATATATATATATATATATATATATATATATATATATATAAAGCGTCAGAAGCAAATTGAAAGTGGGGGGCTAAAACAACTTAAAACACACACTCGCCAGAAACGTCTGGGGCTAAGCCCCAATTTTCAACACCTATGTCTATCTTTGCAAAAATGACACCCTTTTCCCCCAAAAAGTGTTATCGTTCTGTACGTGTATATATAGATCTATCGCTGACTGAGTAACCTCACTGATCTAGGCCTGCAGTAGGCCTTTTGCAAGGTTGTTTACTTGTCTCATTACTAGGAAATTCAATATTTATAATCCATACAAAGTGAACTAGTTACTTGTCCAAAAATTATATAGCAAAATCCAAATAACCTGGCGGGCGGAGTTTTGTGACCCCTTTCTTGACCTGGACAAGTTTAAATTTTAGGTAATAAAGCATTACATTTAAATTACAATGGTACAGAAATTGTTCATGCTTGTCACAATAGATGAGAGATTATCCATTTAGGGATCAAACTTTTTCTCGTGCAGCTTGTCATAACCGAAAAGTTAGTAGAATCATCCGTATGATAATTAAAAGGTTGTTCCGCCCCGCCATCTTATGTAAATCGAACAATATCTAGGTCAAATGGACACTAGCTTTATAGGCCTATATACGGATCCGGATCCGTATCTTGACCGCTGATAAAAAGTCAGTCACAATCCTTACCCGATGTATCCATTAGAATTCTTCTGTTGTCAGATGGTCACAGTGCTGCGGGCTTAAAAACAGATGATCACAGCGTTCAGCAAAATGGCAAGGCACAGAGAAGGACAGGTAAGTTTACAGGTAAATCGGGTGTGTGTGTGTGTTTCCCACCCTTGATTTTCGTGGAATCGCATTGCCTATTAACGGTTCACTGGAGCACTAAACATGATTCGCCTGCGTTCAAACCGAAAGTAGGAATGTTGGCAATCGACAGACAAAACGATAAACCCAAAACAGGCCATATTAAGGTAGCGTAGCATGTTCGACAATTATTGTATAAATGTGCAGGTTTCGCAAACATTTTATAGAATTATTTAAATTTCATTAATAGTTTCAAAATTTTATTTTACTTGTAGTGACTAATTATGTATTTAAACGAATTAATATTTAGATCTATCAGTGATCAACTTACGTAGGCCTACACCCATTTCATAGAACTTTGCCAATGACAACGAAGAAAATGTTTTACTATTTTGATTTTTCTTTCTGAAGAATGGAAAAAATTAATATATTAAAATACCTTCTTTGTTGATACTGTAACTATAAGTATAACCTGTTTTAAATTAATGTTTATTTAGATATATGGGGGCTTAATTCAGTTGAATTTACAAGTTAAGAAACAACAAATTCAGTACAAACAACCCACATATATATCCAAAGGTAGTTAATTTTGGTCCTGTCTGCAAGTTCCTGTGCATATATCATATATGATCATATATATATATATATATATCATATATCATACTTTAATTCATAGACAAAAAACCTGAATTTTATAGATGTACACATAATAGAAATAATAAAAGTTACACTAGTTCCAGACGGCACTTTCTCTTTGTATTTTCTTTGCTTTGAGCTGTTGTTCCGAATTATTCTTTAACTATTTATTCATTTTTGTTCAGTTAATTATTTTTTTTAATTCATTTATCACTACATGTAAATTATACCAACAGTTTTTACCCGTCGTTTACAAAATTTACGACCGAGTTTATCCACAGGAACCTGAAATTCTGTCCATATAATATTGATAAACAAGTCATTCATACTTGCACTCCTCTGTGATGAGGGGGATAAAACAGAGGGCAGGCTATTATAAAAATGAAATGTTTATCAACATATGGACAGAATTTCAGTCTCCTGTGTTTTATAATAGCATCTGTAAATTTTTATATAAAATGTTCTAAATATTATGATTCTGTTTTTCTTTACACAGACAAAATCATGAGAAGTGAAAATATTGCAAGAGTTCTATAGGGTCCTTCATTTAGGGTTGCTGAGTCAGATGTCTGCAGTTTCATCTGCATGCTCTGGTTTAAAAAAAAATGAAACAGTGACTTGTTTCAATCTTATAAGGTATATAGCTTAAATACAAATTTTACATTTTGTGGAATTTGTAAATAAGCCTACCGGTACTGATAATCTGTACATTATTTTAAATCTATGTATCATCAGTGGGCTCCATTAGGAATGTATGTGTGAAGAACAAATAGAAACAGAACCAACCAAAAGGCAAAACAAAACTAAATTGATATTTGACATATACATGTATGTACTCTAGAGACCAGATAATGATAAGTACATGTGTAATGTATATGTATATATAACTTCCTGTATAAAATTATAATAACAGGACACAGCAAGCAATCCATTTCTGATAACAAGTTGAAAGTTGAATTGGCTTACATTTGGAAATAGTAAGTAGCTGATACAAATCGCTCATTACATACATATTTTCATGCGGTGATTGGTTAGATTATTGTTTCCATGGAAATATTTCATTGTTTCATCTGTCATGCATTTTTGGTTTTGTTTTTGTTAAATACAATGTCCTTGTTGATAATCCATCGTAGAGTAATTGAAGATATGGGTCAGGCGATTTAAATACCGAAAACTCGTACAGTTAATTATCTTAGTGTAAAAATACCAAAAGTTAATTTTGGATGGCAAATTCAGAATGAAATTTACGATGGGTTACATTTGGCGAGTATATTCTTGTAATATGTACTTGCATTTATTCTTTTGACCACTAGAAATCTCTTTCAGATATACACGAGCGTTGATTGATTAGTGTTGACCCACATAGCTGTTGTCTGTTTCTGTCCCTTTTTTTTCAGTAACTCCATCAATACAAGGCTTCAAACTTGTATGAGATAAAAAATTCATAAATTCTACATGTAAAATTTCAGTCAGTGACAGCTCAAATTGCTTCAAATGTTAGGTATTGCAGGGATTTCCCACACTCTTTTGGGAATGGGGTCTGGGCCTTTTGAATTGGGAATTTTAGCAACATTTCATTGAAATACGGAAATCTAGAAATACACAAAACTATGTAAAAATACATTGTACAAGAATCTCACTAAATTCATTGTCATCTGACTTCAATTGGAAATTTCCACTGCAAATTGGGAAAAAATCGGTGCATTGGGAATGGAGGATTATTTTGGCCCCATATGATAGGGTGGAAAATCCCTGTGTTAACTCTGTGCTATTTTGAAGATAGAAAGCATCAGAAAATCAATATTATATTTTTCAATGCTGTAGAATCAGGAAGTTTTGTGGGGTTAAAACTTCATTGTTATACAAAAAACCAAAAAGTTTTGATATTTTATTTCATTGAAATTAAAAAAAAAATGTTCATAAGAGAACCTATTAATATTACTACCTGTAATTTATGTAAAGGAGACAGCCTGGCTCAGTCGACAGCACACTCGACTCTTGATCATGAGGTCATGAGTTCAAGTCCAGCCGTTGACAGGTTGGTTTCCTGTCCTTTGGATGAGACAGTCAAAACTGAGGTACTGTGTCACAGTAGGTGTCGGCACATTAAAGAACCCTCACTGCTCAATGGCCGTAAGTTCTGAGCATAGGCCAAAATTTAAAGCCCTTCACCAGTATTTGGTCATGTCTCCATATGAGTGAAATATTCTTGAGTGGGAGGTTAAACAACAATAAACAAACAATTTATGGAAAGGATTTGTTGTGGTTAAAATTTTGTTGAAAACAATAAAATAAACAATATTAAAACAACAATGAAAATTTCTGGTTCTACAATAGTAGAAAATGTTGCCGAAAAACTTTTTTTTTTGTTTTGTTCAAATGATTGAAGTTATTTTTCTAGTTTAAGGACAAAGTAAATATTTTCCATGTTTTTGGTGTTTTAGGCAGCAGGCTCTTAGTAACCTAAAAGATAAGTTACATGATCATCAGATTTGTTGCTTTTCCAAACTCCTTGACAGTGTGACAAGTTGACATTGTATCTGGCAAGTTTACTTAATGTGTGACAAGTAGCCATTATATGTGACAAGTAGACATTATATGTGACAAGTAGACATTATGTGACTAGTAGACATTATATGTGACAAGTTGACATTGTATCTAACAAATTTACTTAACGTGTGACAAGTAGACATTATATGTGACAAGTAGACATTATATGTGACAAGTAGACATGTGACAAGTAGACATTATATGTGACAAGTAGACATTATATGTGACAAGTTGACATTATATCTAACAAGTTTACTTAATGTGTGACAATTAGACATTATATGTGACAAGTAGACATTATATGTGACAAGTAGACATTATATGTGACAAGTAGACATTATGTGACAAGTAGACATTATATGTGACAACCTAATTTTGTATATTACAAATACATGTAGATATTGTATGTGTCAAGTTGACATTGCATTATATGTGACAAGTAGACATATGTGACAAGTTGTCATGACATTTGACAATTTGACATTACAGCCAACAAGTAGACATTAGACAAGTAGTCATTATATGTGACAAGTTGACCTTGCATGCACCAATGGCAGTGTCCACTGGGCACTATTTGTGTACTTTTAAACACGCATTATATGAAGTCATCGAGTGCATACCAATCAGATCAGTGAAGTGTAACATTGATAAGTGTTGACTGCTAACGTTGCATGCCAACACTTGACCAGAAAATGTGATTTACACAGGTAGATGAATAGTATTAAAATAAATCAGGTGTCCTATGTTCTGTAAACTGTAAATGCGTGTCCACTTTTGTACTTTCAGATTAAAATGGGTTCATGTGCAGTGGGAGGACAAGTAATTGAAAAATCGCCTTATCTTTCACAGATACCCGAAATCAACCAGAATGACGCAAATCCTGGGCCTTCCAGAAATACGAAGACAAAATCAAAAGAAACTCATTTGGAAAAATTAGAAAGTAGATTGCAAAGTTTGAAGAATTCACGTGAAGATACAGAGACAAATTTAAATCTTTTGGAAAAAATTATTGAGTGTCAAGTAGCACTGAATCAAAAATTCAAAGAGGTCAGTTTTTTCTTTAGATATTTATAGTCAAACTTGTCTATAAAGGCCTCATGAGTGAACTGGTAAAAATAGCTATGGACACTTGGCTTTTATAAAGAGGTTTATTCATTATAAATAGTTAACAAAGGTTATGTTTGAATGACCTTTCTAGGCAGGTGTCCTTTATACAGAGATGGCCTTTAATATTGACTACATGTATATCACATTCCTCTTTCAAAATGTGCTCTGTGTGTCTGTTTGTTTAATTGGCTCACCACATTCTGAAGATCACTTCATTCAGTAATTATTTAGATAAAGCCTCTCATGAGAGACCACCTGCCATGAGAGACAACATTTTAGTGGTAAAAAGGTTACTCTGCCCAGCCATCTTATGTGAATCAGACAACCAATTTCATTGTTGAAATTTTATTTAATCATTAAGGGTTATGCAACTTGTCTCCAAGGACAAAGACCAAGGAGCAGTTGTTTTAACTTTTTGTTGCACGACAGTTGTTAGGTCTTCAAACTAATTATCACAGTAATTAAATAATTAGTCAGTGCAGGTTCGATTCCCGCAGGAACCTAAGCTGATTTTTGTGAGAAGGTTTGCCACTTTACTTGTAAAAGGCCATTGGTCTCTTCTTGGGTACATTGTAACCTACAGGTTCTCTCCTCCACCATTAAAAACTGGTCATCTCCATATAACTGAGAAATCGTTGAGCGTTGTGTAAAACAAAGTTCAAATCACCGAGGGCAAAGTGAACTATTGCTTAGCTACAATGTCGGTCGTCTATTTATTAACATTTCTGTTTAATAATAATTTTTAAAAACAATTCCTCTCAAGAACCATTTGACAGACTCAAGCCAAATTTGGCAGGAAGCATGCTTATGGGAAGGACCTCAAGTGTATTAACAGAACAAAAGCATCCCCTTGTGAAGCTGCTTCAAGTTTGTGAAAGGTCTCAGTACCCAAAGGGGTAAAAATTTGGTTCATCTTAAAAAATTCTCTGTTCATGTACATGTACAACACAATGCTCAGTTTTCTGTCCTATTTGGTATACACAGAAAAACTTGCTATAGTGGCCACCTGTATATAAGGATTACCTGTTTATAAAGGCCAGTTTTTTCAAGTCCCTCAACTAAATTAAACCTGTGTATAAGGGTCACCTGTACATAAGGGCCAATATTTTCTGGTCCCTTGGGTGGCCCCTATATACAGGTTTTACGGTACATTACTTTTAGACAATTTCTTCTGTTGACATATATTATATACTTATTAGAAAATTGTAAGAAGTCTATGGATCACTCTGACATAGTTTCAGAATCATGCAATCGGAAGCCAAGGTGACAGACATTTAACCCGTTCACACCGAAAGACACATTTGGTCCAAGTCATTGATTTACATGTGATAGTCGTTTTTGTTTTCAAAATTATTTTTTATTAAGTTTGCATTGTATTTACTTACCTGTCCTCTATTTACTATGTATTTATTAGTTCCTTCAGTTGTTTGATGTCTACATGTAGATGTTACATTGTTGTTTCTTATGATAGTTTCTTCCGTTGTCGTATTGTTTGTTTTAAAAACAGAAATGTATAAGTTACACGCTAATCTTCTAATGATTCGAACAGATAAATATTTGTGAAAATTTACTATAAATCTTTGGGGCCAAGGTGGCTTTACCTCTGCACACACACAAACATTTGTGCACACACATACACACATACACACACACACACACACATGCATACATACACAACTACACTTTCCCTAAAATTCATTATACCCGATAATTGATTTTATCTGTATATTTTTTTTAATTGGTATAACATGCATTGTAGAGGCGACAAGATGATGAGAATGCAGAAGGAGTTGCTTTGTCAGCTAATGTCACTCAACTTCAAAATGATTTCAGAAAACACAGACAGATGAAACAGACATATTTGAACAAGTCAGTATAGAAAAATCCATACATTGGCTGATTCAGGTTGCAACCCCCCACCTACCTTTGAAAAATAAAACTTTACATTATCATCATATCCAATCCATAAAAAAGGCTTCTCAGAGCTTTTAAATTAGCCATACATAAGAATATAAGATGATATCCAGTGAGGAATAAAACATTCCCCCCCCCCCCCCCCCCCGGCAGCATGTTATAACCGAAAAGTGAGTAGAACCATCTGTATGATAATCAAAAGGTTACTCTGCCCAGCCATCTTATGTGAATTAGACAAGCAATTTCATTGCAGAAATGTTATTTGATCATTAAGGGTTATGCAACTGTCTCCAAGGACATAGCCCAAGGAGCAGTTGTTTAAACGTCTTGTTGCACAACAGTTGTTAGGTCTTTAAATTAATTATCACAATAATTAAATAATTGATACTGGTGACAGAAATCTACTCAGCATCTGTCTTTACATACATGTAGGTGAAAGTACTGTCTAATGAGGATTTGTTATCAGAAATGATAGAATTAGAGCAAAATGTTCTTTCTTAAACATAAAAAGTTTTGATGAAGCTTTGACCTTGACTCCCGTGTGGAGAATGAGATTACTTTGACATTGGAAACATTTTTGACTTATTAAACAGTCTTTTGAGTTGACCCATAAATGTTTATGTTTCATGAATCAGGGGTAAATAGACCCTTTTTGGGACAGGTTCCTGTACTCTTTCAATTAGGAATTTAAAAAGTATCATGAGCAAGAGTTACATTAAATCAGAAATTTTATATTTTTTATGTCTAGGGTATCAGAAATTGCTGGGGCTCGTCTGAAAAGTAACAATCCCGCCATTGCAGATTTAAGTGATACAAACCGTCCAAGCAAACTAGCGGAGAAATTTTCTGAATTGTATGACAATGAATGGACAGATTCGGTAGAGGAATTGACCCCGCTGATACATAAGAATAACCCTGACATGGACGATGAGAAGGCTGATCTAGTTGTGATTGATATTTTATGTAGTATAGTCACAGTAAGTACTTGTATTTGAAAACAAGGGAAATACAGTGAAACTTGTCTTGAAAGACCACTCTCATGAAAGACCACCTGTCTTTTGAGACCACATTCTGAAGATCACTTCGTTCAGTAATTATTTAGATAAAGCCTCTCATGAGAGACCACCTGCCATGAGAGACAACATTTTAGTGACAGAAGAGGTGGTTTGGTAAGACAGGTTTCATTGTACTTGTAATTTATAAATTTTGTATATTTCTATTTTTATACAGTTTATGTCTTCTGGGGCCTTCTGTCTGATTAACAGTAGATTGGACCCTTTGTCTGATTTACAGTAGAAGGGACCTTCTGTCTTATTTACAGCAGATGGGACCTTCTGTCTAATTCATGGTACAATGAACCTTCTGTCTGATTAACAGTAGATTGAACCTTCTGTTGGATTTACAGTAGATGGGACCTTCTGTCTTATTTACGGTAGATGGGACCTTCTGTCTTATTCATTACAATGAACCTATTGTCTTATAGATTACTTCTGTCGGTAGATGGGACCTTCTGTCTTATTTACAGTAGATGGGACCTTCTGTCTGATTTACAGTAGATTGGACCTTCTATATAGTGCACCAAAACGCTATATAGACCTTTTCAAAAATTGTTAGTTTGTGATGCACAAATGCATTTGCTGAAAATGAAAAGTCAATTGTTCCTGAGATATTTAGCAAAAAGTAACTGAATCCCATTTGCACACCTGTAAAATTCTCGCAAACAGCGTTAGGTCTGCCGTGTCATCAAAGAAGGATATCAGGCACTATAGGGTGTGAAAGCCAGCCTATTAAAATAGTCATAGTTAATTGGTGCGTTGTTCACAAATTTCCAAAGGACAAAAAGATAACTTAAAGACAGATGAGGACAAGATTTGTAAAATCATTATGTGCTGATTTGCAAATCTGTCCGGTTTCAGATGCAGCTTATTAAGGGGCATGTTTAAACACCCAACAGTGGATTATTGCATTTCCTAACACATATTTAAAAAAGTACCATAATAAAGTAAATAAATAAATAGAAAAATAAATGATTAATTAAATAAATAAATGAATAAATAAATAAATGAATAAATAAATAAATAAATAAATGAATAAATTAATAAATAAATTTATAAAACACCAAACAGTATATTTTTCTTCCTGAATTTCTGTAATTTTGGTTCAAAATTTATTTTATTTAGTTTATTATTACATTTTCTATCATGTTATATAAAGAAAAATATTTTATACAATTCACAGAAATTAAAAATACCACACAGTAAAAGTGTATCTATTATTGGCCATAAGTTTGCATAAAAATGCATGTTGTAAATTATGACAGTTTCTATCAAATCTTGTAAAAAATATTTTATATGAATGTTTTTAACAGAAATTAAAACAAAATAAATCACAGAACATTGAACTGAATAGCAGAATTTCATTCTTAATTTTCATGATTCTGCTTAAAATGCGTTATATATGTCGCTGATGTAATGTAAAATTGATATTTAAGTATTTTGTACACTCAGTTTTAATAGAAATTAAAAAATAATGAACACTCCATTAAAAAGAGAGAGAGAGAGAGAGAGAGAGAGAGAGAAAGAGAACAACTATATAGAATTTTGAAATGTTAATTTAGCACAGATTTTACTGACCATTGGTATGGCGATGGATGGTTTGAATTTTAGGTGACTTATTTTCTTGTTTTATTTAAAATCTTTAGTTATCAATATCTTTAATTAATCTTCAACACACGTTTGTAAAAATAGCTATACAATTCTCAAATGCATGTAAAAGAAATGTCACACTTTTATTTCAACATACGCCTGTTTAGAAACTGTCCTATTGATAATAAGTTTGTTTACAAATGACTGCTATTCCAAATCTAACATTTTATTTCACATGTCGTCTCACTGCAAAAGATTCCCCAACATCAGTGGGGATCAAAAGGTGTAGGTGCTGAAATGACAACATCTGAGAGATTATGTTTACGGGGTATTGTACACAACAACCAAGTAGTTGGGGAACACTGGACACTATTATTTCTATACACAGCATTATAAAGACTTATTAAGCACACACTTCTCGCAGAATTAATTATATTTATTGTAAATGAAACACTAAACATCTCGTAATTATCATGAGAATTTCTTTCATCGTCACTTCAGGATTGAGTAAAAAAAATCATCTTCCGAACTGAATTCTGAACTAGAAAATTTTCCTACTTTCTCTATACCCACCATGTGCTATTATATTGGGTGTTCCTTAGATGACATCACAACCATTAAAAGTTTTCAGCAATTTATCTTGATTGGTTTTCCCGCAGATAACAAAAAAACCTGGATTTGTCAGCTTATATCTCTGGAACGAGATGTCGGATTGACTTCAAATTTTCAACAAATGCATTTTTGTATCAAACTCTAACTTTTTTTGCAAAGTCATATATAGCGTTCAGGGAGCACTTTACGTTGACCTATCATGCTTCTTTATCTCTGGTGCCAAATTATCAATAATGTACGGCTATTTGCTATAAATTAGTGGTTTCTCATTGACACGTGGCGTCTTAAATATTGTACAGTAAAACTCTGATATAGAGAATTCCTGTGGACCTTCTATAATAATTCGTTATAAGCGTAATTTGTTATAAGCATAATTCGTTATACAAATAGAGTGACTCCGTAACTTAAATATAATGAATTCGTTATAAAATGGCTTAACCACTTGCCTAAAAAACTCCACTAAAACATATATACCTGCACTCACATTATCCTAAAGAATAATGACAGCTATTTCAGAGAAAAAATGTTTTATTCAATTAATTTTTATATAATTATATACAATAATTTATTTATTGTACTAATGAGAGAATGTAAATAGTTATTAAATACAATTGCATACTAATGCATCTATATCTATATGTACAGTTAGTTGTATACAGCGTGTTGTCAAGAAATTTCTCAACAAGAAGTGTTCGAACGAACACGATCGATACCCTTTTAAATATGTATTAGACTTCAGCGATATCATTATTCTCTCTAAAATTATAATGTAACGTGTATGCAAATGATAAAATAAATGTTAATAGCTTTGTAATTGTTAGTTATTTTGGATCCCCAAATGCAAAAAAAAACTATTAGAAATTTTGCATTTGATGTAGCCTTTTAAAAAGTTTGTATTGGAGGGGAGATTGATGAGGTCTTTAAAAATATGAAAAAAACTTCCGTATAAAATGTCAATTTTTCATGATATTTCAAAGTCAAGGGGAACAGGAATTACTTTGTTATAAGTGTAAATTTGTTATGAACATGGTCGCTATAGACGCAGAACTTTTGTACAGAGTGTTAAGGAATTTGCTGGAGAAACCAATTTCACTTCCCTATAGCTGTAGATTCACTAAATCCTTGTTCACTATATTCGAATTTTACTCTACATATTGGATGACATAGTATGTATCAATATAGGTCAAAAATGTGATAAAACATCTAAATATGTCAAAAATCTGCAAAATGTGTACCAAATATTACTTATGATACCATGACGATGAATTGTTACTGTAATAACAGTTAAAAGCATTTAGAAGACTTGTTGAAAACCAACGGATAATAATTAGATACCTGCATTATCAACTACCTGTGTATAAAGACCACCTGGTCACAAAGACAGTTTTTTTTAGCTATCCCCAAAAGTACCATTTGTGTACAAATCAACCTCTATATAAAGACCACCCCCCTATAAAGACTGGTTTTGTTGTGTCCTGAAGGTGGTCTTTATATTCAAGTTTCACTATATAGAAATAAAGATACTTTTAATCTGACGTACAAAGATCAATACAGTATGTTGATTTTTACTTAATTTTTAATAAATTTCAGAGAACCTTCAATTGGTGTAGCAATGAAGGACAAAAACAGTTCAGAAGGTTTTTGAGGACAGCACTGATGTTTGAGACTGAAAACGAAACACAGGAAGATGTATGTAAACTTTCTCTGACTATCTGGTACTGCTGTTGATGTTACATTTTTAATTTTTCATTAGTTTTTATTCCTTTAAATGTTCAAGATCTCAAAGAAAACTTGTACATGTTTACTAGAGAAAAAGATTCCATAAATTTGACCAGTTATGTAAGTGGTTCACAGTTTTTAGTAGCCCATGATGATCCCCGTATCATCAGGTGGGCTTTCATCTCAATGTGTTCAGGTGGTTTTTACCTGTCTATGATTCCCTTGTGAATGTGTGGGCTTGTAATGCTCATTATATCCATGTAAGAAGTTCTGCTTTCATTGGCTCATAATCTCCATGATACACTGTCAGCTTTCATAGCACTATATGAGCAGGTGGATTTTCACTGGATCATACTGACCATGTGATTAGATGCATTTTTATTGGATCAGGATCCGGATCCGGTGGATTTTCATTGGATCGTGCTGACCATGTGATCAAACAGATTTTCATTGGATCGTGATTACTATGTGATCAGGCAGCCTTTTTATGACCTCTCTGTAATTTTGAATGACCGGTGATATTAACCCCATTATTATTTGATTGGCTTTCAGTGCTTTCTTATAATCAAAGTCTAACTTGTATTGTGTCTAAAATACATAAACTTTTGAGCAAGTATTCATCGCATAAAAGATTCTGGATGGCTTGAAACTGTTAGGTATACATGTCAATGACATGTTTTAATTTGGCTAGGCTTGGGATAGAGATAAATCTTCCAAGGTAATTGCAGAAAGCTGATGCATTCCTACAACTACTGATATGCATATGATTTATACAGGGTTCACGTCTCCACCATTGAAAACTGGCAGCCACCATATGACTGAAATGTTGCATAAAAAGTAGCGTAAAACACTATTTAAACAAAACAAATATAAATGTGTATAACATAGAAGTTTTTCAATACCTTTGAGTCAGTATAAATGACATATCTGTATCTTGCAGACATTACCTGCGGAGGTGATGAAACGATGTAAAGAATATTTAAGAGCACAGTATGAGGACAATGTGATCACTGTCAGAAAGGTGAGTGCTTAATATGAGGACATGGTCACTGTTCGAAAGGTGATTGCTCAGTATGAAGACAACATGGTCAATGTCAGAAAGATGAGTGCTCAGCATGAGGACATGGTCACTGTCAGAAAGGTGAGTGCTTAGTATGAGGACATGGTCACTGTCAGAAAGGTGAGTGCTCAGCATGAGGACATGGTCACTGTCAGACAGATGAGTGCTTAGTATGAGTACATGGTCACTGTCAGAAAGGTGAGTGCTGAGTATGAGGACATGGTCACTGTCAGAAAGGTGAGTGCTCAGCATGAGGGCATGGTCACTGTCAGAAAGGTGTGTGCTGAGTATGAGGACAACATGATCATTTTCAGAAAGGTGTGTGCTCAGTATGAGGTCAACATGATCACTGTCAGAAAGGTGAGTGTGAGGACATGTATGTCAGAAAGGTCAAGTATGAGGACATAGTCACTGTCAGAAAGGTGAGTGCTTAGTATGAGGACATGGTCACTGTCAGAAAGGTGAGTGCTTAGTATGAGACATGGTCACTGGTCACTGCTCAGAAACATGGTGTGTGCTTAGTATGAGGACATGGTCACTGTCAGAAAGGTGAGTGCATTGGTCACTGTCAGAAAGGTGAGGCTGACATGAGGACATGGTCACTGTCAGAAAGGTGAGTGCTCAGCATGAGGACATGGTCAGAAAGGTGTCAGAAAGGTGGTCAGTGTCAGAAAGTATGTGGACAGTATGGTCACTGATCATTGTCAGAAAGGTGAGTGCTCAGCATGAGGACATGGTCACTGTCAGAAAGGTGAGTGCTGAGTATGAGGACATGGTCACTGTCAGAAAGGTGAGTGCTTAGTATGAGGACATGGTCACTGTCAGAAAGGTGAGTGCTTAGTATGAGGACATGGTCACTGTCAGAAAGGTGTGTGCTGAGTATGAGGACAACATGATCATTTTCAGAAAGGTGTGTGCTCAGTATGAAGTCAATCTGATCACTGTCAGAAAGGTGAGTGCTTAGTATGAGGACATGGTCACTGTCAGAAAGGTGAGTGCTTAGTATGAGGACATAGTCACTGTCAGAAAGGTGTGTGCTGAGTATGAGGACAATGTGATTATGTCAGAAAGGTGAGTGGTTTTGTTTATTTTTCCACTTCTTCTCCAGAACCAGTGGGTCAGTTTTAACTAAACTTGGCAGGAAGTATCATCCTTGGGAGCCTCATAGAGCTTATAAATGAAGCTAGGATCCAATTTGACAAAAAGGGTCAAAACATGATATATGTTTATAATAAAAGTTGTTATGAGCCATTGCTTAGCATATTTTCACTCAGTTGACAACTAAGACCCACCGGGCCACTTGTTACTACAGCAGAACCTGTCTTGAGAGATCACCCTATCTGTCATAGAAATATGACCTCTCAAAAGAGGTTTTAATTTTTGTAAAGGATTCTTTAATTAAGTGATCAGGGATTAATATTATAAACATGTGGGTCCAGTAAAAGGACCCATTTCCAATGCAAAATCAGCTATATTTTGAGCAAAAATTTCCCAGTTATGTTTAGGATGTACCTGACTTTTGATATATAGACAAAAATAAAACCTTGCTGAATTAATACTTTCATTTCTTCTGATTAGATCCACTATATCATTTTAATAAAAAGTTAAAGTAATCACAAGATTTGTATCTTTATTTTTAATTTTATTAGTATAATTACCATAATAAATGCTATTATTTATTACCAAATTTAACGTATTTTGACGTAAAATTCCCAATTGAAAAAGTAGAGGACATACCCTTTCCCAAAAAGGGTTTATTAGCCCCTGGTGGTTGTCAAAATGTGGTCACAAAAGACAGGTGGTCTTTTATGAGAATGGTCATGAGATTCTACTGTACTTGGGAATTTTAGTCATTCAGAACACAAGGAACATGTGTAAATCCCTATCACAATGATCTCACTGATTGAAAAGATATGTTGCCCTTAAAAGTGATAAAACGTTATTAACTGGTGAGCCAGTCATTTGACCTTAACCCTTTTGCCACCAAGTAGCTTAATGGTATGCTCTTTTCTGTTGTATCAGACCAGTCTACTATGGTCTGTGGGGTTGAAAGGGTTAATAATTTTTTTTAACTTATTTGTAAATCTTTATATTCGTTTTGGTTCCAGAATGTAAGCAGAGATATAGTTGGTCTAGTGTTATCCAAACACAAGTTTCCAGATTGGGAAAGTAATCCAAGCATGTATCAACACTTGAGATCTTTCTGTGATGTGTGTGCTTCACTGTGCTGGCTGATGGTGCTACAAGATCCGCCTGTTTGGATGGTGTGGGAGGAGTCAAGAACTGATATATTTCGCCCGTATACGAGAACGGGAATGTATGTTGACTATATTGTCTGGCCAAGTCTTTTCCTACATAAAGATGGACCAGTGTTATATAAAGGTGTTGCTCAATTTACCAAAAAGAAGAAGAATGTTGGAAATTCTAACACCAATAAATATAACGAGGTTTCAGATGCTACAAGTGGAATTTCATTGACATATATTTAAGTCAATGAAAGAAATTAAGATAATGCAGGGTTCGGAATTAGCAATAGTCTGCCACCTCGAGACCAGTAACTTTTGCGGCAGATTAGTGCTGGTTGTACTTCATCTAGTCCAGTTGTCTGGTGGAAAATCTGTATTGATTTTACAGTATGAAAATAAGCATGATTAATAAAAGTCTACAGCCAATATCATTAATATAGGACTTGACGTTAATGGTTGCCCATTTGCCCAGGATAAGTCAAAGTGTGAACTGAGCAACAAGACTGCAACAGTCAAGTCGATTTCCAATTCGGTAATTGTGCTATCTAGACAGTAAATGGGTATCAATATGTTAATTTGTCGTACCACCATTGAGCTAGTCATTTTGTTGTAGAATAAATATAATTTGCTTTCAACTAGTTCAACTAACTAGTGAGACGGAAATGCAAAATTCTAACCCATAAATGTATAAACTATAACTGTGATCGCTGTCTCAAGTTTTAATTCATGATCACTTGGATGTGTCTTTCAAATTAATGTTCAAGATTAAATGAGTAGAATGTTACTACATGTTTTATATAGGAGGTGCCTATAAGATTTTTGACTTCTTCTCAAGAAGCAGTAGGCAATTTTTAACCAAGCTTGGCATGCAGCATACCCATGTGAAGCTGCATAAAGTTTGCGAACAAAAATGGGCTAGGACCTAATGGGGCCACAAAAGGGGCCAAAAAGACCAAAATTTGATACGACTTAAAACAAATCTTCTTCTCATGAACCAATGATCAGATGACTTTTAAATTTTGTATGCATAATTGTGAAGTCAATATCTACAAAGTTTGCGAATGAAAATGGAATCTGTCAATAAACAGTCCACTAGGGGGCACTTGAATAACATAGGGTACAGTTTTATACAAATGGCTTAAAAACTCAAAACTTATTGACTTTTTGTAGACAAATATGAGAAAGTTGTTAGGAATTATCTAAGGATCATTTTGACAAAATTTCAAGGTCATGGGATCAAAGGTCAAAGTCACAGACACCTAAATAAACAGAAAATATAAGTTTTTTTGTCAAATTTTAGACATTTTTTACTTCTTGTCAAGAACCAGTAAACTAATTGACAGGAATTTTTTCTCAGGTGACTGTTAAGGCCCATTGGCCCTCTTGTTGTTTTTATTATTCATTTGATTATTTTATATTATTTAATATAATCGTCTAACTGGTCACCTGTTGTGATCATTTTTTGTCTGTCATTGTGTGTACACTTACGGGAATAAACATGTATTTGAAGCATGGGAGAAAAATTGTCAATCATGGGTGTGTTAACTTATCTACCCTTGAAAAACAATGGATTCTTCTTGAAATCAATGACTTAGTCCAATCCAATTGTGTCTTTAGGGGTGAATGAGTTAAGTGGAAAGGAAAATCCCAGCCCTCATGGTAAGATTCTGAAAGTCCAATCCTCTGGAAACCCTCGGATTGGAGAACCAGGTTTTTACCACTCAGGTGGAGATTTCCATGTCCAATCCACACACTGTACTGGCCTACAGTGGATGAAGAGTTTTCCACAAAGTTGAATTTATTATACTGCAGGGTTTTAGAATTCATAGAAACTGTTTCATTTTAGATGCTCAGGTTTGAAGTGTCAGAGCTTTAGGTTTACTTTTAATTCTTAAGTCTGATATGCCATGGTATATACTTTGTAGAACCATCATTGCATTGTCATCAATCCATATCACAGGTCCATACATTCTGGTACGTGACCTACAATTGGTAATGTACTGTTATGTCGGATCATTTTCACTTTCATCTTTTGCATCTTGAGCATTGGTAGTCGGTATATATATATATATATGAAAGAATATTTACCCTCTAATTGTATGTATAATGTAACTGTTTACTAAAAAGCATTAAATGATTGATACCTTAGTAATTATATACACTGTATTAGCCTTTTGACCAATCAACATTTGTGGCATATTATAATCTAACTAATGAGCAGAAAATGAAGTGGTAGGCTACTACACCTGGAATAAAATAGTTAAAAATAGAATCATGTGACTACATACAGGATGTGTCACATGATACCTAGGGATATAAGGTATATAAGAGGCATTTTACATTTATTTTGGTTAACATTTTGTCAGATCATATCTTATACTTTATGGTTATTTTCAAAGTACCTATATTTTTCATAAATAAATAAATAAAAAAAAAATAAACACTGTCATGTCTTAATTCAATTTTTGTCTAGAAATCAAACATGTATGATAACAATGTACCTCATATATCATGTATATAGTGTACATCTTAGATATTATTATTGTCTGAATGTTAATGTATGTAATGAAAATGTTGCCAGAAGTTATCCCCTCGCTCTCTCTCTCTTTTGTTTCTCATTCTCCTCTTTCTCTCATTTCACATTATCTCACCTCTCACTTTCTCTCTCAGTTTATACATATCACAGATTTTCCCCTTTGTCTTTTGTTAATTCAGTTTAAAGTAACTGTAGTGATATTGTCACGTGTACATCACATCACATCAAAAGCGATTTAAACATCATCTCAATCACATGCACACTGTGCTTGCTATCAGCAGTTATATGGGACAAAATAGCCTTATGTATTAAATCTGTACTGTGTTTATCAACATTTACAAAATATATTAGTGTCATACATGATAACCTTTGTTAAATGTATGTTTACTCCTCGAGATGTTTAGGTTAACGGATGCTGGAATAAACTATTATAAACGTTATGTTAACATAACCCAGGTCACTAATTTCAACATTTCGCTTTCTGGTATTTACAAAAGTGCTTTAATATCAACAACCAAGTCTTAGATGTCAACAACCACATTTCTGATGTCAGTAGTGAAGTTTTCTGTCAACAACCAAGTCTGATGTAAAGAACCACATTTCTGATGTCAGCAGTGTAGTTTGTTGTCAACAACCAAGTCTCAGATGTCAGTAACGAAGAATGTTGTCAACAACTTAGTCTACGCTATCAGCAACAAAGTCTGATAGCAACTATGTCTCTGATGTCAGCATCCAAGTTTGTTTTCGACAACAAATTCTCTTTTGTCAACAACGAGCCTCTGGTTTCAGCAGCCAAGTCTTTGTTTCCAGGAACCAAGTCCCTGATATCAAAATCCATGTTAATAACCATGTCTTGTAGTCGAACATCCCAGTCTTTAACTCATCGATCCCTGAAAAAACAATGGACTCTTCTGTAAATCAATGACTTAGATCAGTCCAAGTGTGTCTTTGTTCAATATTAAAATGCCAAACAGCTGGTGTGGTTGGACTAGTTTACTGTGACACCAGATGTCAAACAACTGGTGTGGTTGGACTGGTTTACTGTTACTCCAGATGCCAAACATATGTTTTACTTACAACAATTTAACAGCCAGGTCGGTACAATGAGTGACTCTTTTAGGTTTAAGATTTACAATAGGTAGTCGTACTATCTTTGTTTGGTAGAAATTGGTATTCTAAATACTCAGATGTTTTAACATATCGACTAATCAGAAATAGGCGTTTTATTTTCATTGGCTCAAGTATGAAAAATGTCATAAAGGCCAATATTTTCTGGTCCCTTGTTTGGCCACTATATACAGGTTTTACTGTATTTAAAAATGTGTTTATCAAAATAGTTCCTGGTCAGGTCTCATGTTGTAGGCTACATTTTGAATTTACGGGGTGAGTGTAAATACAAATTTGACTATTTTGTATTTACAGCCACCAAGTAAATTCAAAACAACAACATGACACAGGTATGATATTTTAACTTTGATTAGACGACATAGAAACTAGCAGATAACACTTCCAGGAAGTTAATATACATAGTGATACTGGTATCTAGTAGCTTAAAGGTTTCTTGACCACCATTATCAAAATTCAAATATTGGTATCATTTATATTAGATATCTACCTGGGACATGCATTTTATGTCTTTGACATAACTTAATAATTGCCCTGTTTTCTTTATCTCTCTATCTTTCTCTCTCTCTCTCTCACACACACACACACACCAGTAAAGGACATCATTTCTGCACGCTCGTGTGACTATTTCGATGGAATTTACAAAAATATGCAGTTTAAATTCCAACTAAACCAAGGTGCCCTCTGGTATAGCGTTGAATTTGTATATTAATCCAGCAATGTACAAACCAGGGACGAGGCTATAGGTATTTCCAATCACCTGTAGCTATGGTAGTGTGGTATTTTATTTATGATACTTGTATTTAAAACCACTGAGTCGCTGTCACTGCTGATGGCTTGTTTGAGATCACAGTTTAAAATCTGAACTCGCAAAAAGCCAAGATAATCATGATCTTAGTAGTTGTTAATCTTTGACAGATATAGCAATAGGTTGAGGTTGAGTATTTGACCTTGTATGATACCACTTTCTCTTTTGAAACTATTCATCTACTTTAAATTCGATCTCATCTGATGGAAGTTTTACTGAGAGAAACTTCGTGTTATGGTTATACATGATAGTACGATGATAGGGTAAACCTAGAAATGGCAGTACTTACAGACACTAATGAGAGAGGGTAATTACAATTACATGTCCTACCTCCCCTGGAAAATTTTTGAGGTTTTCACAATCATCAGTGTAAACAACATATATAATGTCAACGATCTTTGTTTCATTCAGCAGTGATAGGACGTCTAGCCTACTTCGTAATCCAGTATGTTTATAAAGCAAAGCTCGGAAACTATCAAGCAGTTAGGTAATCGTTATGGCCCATTGAGCCTCTTGTGTATGTATGTATGTATGTATATATATATATATATATATATATATATATATATATATATATATATATATATATATATATATATATATATCATAGGCGTCGGAACCGGGGGGCCTGGGGGGCTTAGCCCCTCCAACCCCCCCCCCACTTTTTTTGGAAAGAAAGACATAGGTAATGAAAATTGGGGCTTAGCCCCCAGACGTTTCTGGCGTGTGTGAGTATTTTAAGTTGATTTAGCCTCCCCCACTTTCAATTTGCTTCCGACGCCTATGTATATATATATATATATAGAGAGAGAGAGAGAGAGAGAGAGAGAGAGAGAGAGAGAGAGAGAGAGAGAGAGAGAGAAACTATCTATCTATATTTATATCGGTGATATTGACAACGCTGGTGTTCTGTGATTTTCTTTATCGCAGTTACTATGGAGTAAATCAATATTTATCTGAAGTCTATACAGGGTATACAACTAATTAAGGAGCTTTTAACCAACGCACATCCGATAAAGAAACGACTACTGGTCGCTTCTTAAAAGATATCTAGTTCCGAGAATTACACGATTACATAACTTGGCTGAGAGACGTAATATCCATTTTTGTATTTATTTAACCTGTCGGGAGTCTCTTTCGTTCTCCGAAACAGTTTTAACTTCCGGTTAAAACGAAAGTAGACTGATATCGACAAGGCCTCGGCCGACAGCACATACGGACTGGAACTGTTCATTACAGAAAGTACGGATAAACTGTAAGCATTTTCATAAATCTACTTGATTGAATTAATAAATCTAAGAAAATGAATTAGGTGTGCAGGATATACGAGGAAACGGAAATAAACACGGTCCAAATAAGCTTAAAATTGCACATTAATTTGATAACAAGGATTTTCCCAGATTTTATCACTGACACTGACCAAAGTAGTATTTTCATATCATAATTGACCTAGTCCTTGACCACGGTGTTCGACCGCCACAAGTCAGATGCGGAAAAAATAATGACATGCTTGGCCATTAACAAGAGGCGCGTAGGTCTTCAAATTCAAGGTAAGTAGAGAAACTATCGGCGATCTACAAAAATGTAGGCTATATAAAGCTAATGTTAGCTTTATATATCGCTGAAATATTTTTATGATAGATGTACAATGATAAAAAATAATTTTGGCTGAATTCTAAAATATTTTTTTTTTAAATATCATTTTGCTGAATACTAATTTGGAACGAACTTTAGTGCCATCGGACGACTCGGGCAGTATCTGAAACCCTGCACAGCAGCAAACGCTCTCTTTAGTGTCATCGGACGACTTGGGCAGTATCTGAAACCCCGCACAGCAGCAAACGCTCTCTTTAGTGCCATCGGATGACTTGGGCAGTATCTGAAACCCCGCACAGCAGCAAACGCTGTCTTAAATCATGTCCATTCTGTATAAACATTCACCGGTGTCAATCTAAATTTCACCACAATAAAGGAGAAATGCATGTAAGGTTAACAGTAACCAAATATATAACGTATGTTCATTAGGTTTGTTTATTTATTATTGTTTAATGTCCCACTCAAGAATCTTTCACTCATATGGAGACGTCACCATATGCCGGTGAAGGGCTTAAAATTTTGGCCTATGCTTGGCACTTATGGCCATTGAGCAGTGAGGGTTCTTTAACATGCCGGCACCTACTGTGACACGGAACCTGGGTTTTTACCTTCTCATCTGAAGGACAGGAAACCAACCTGCTGCTGGCTGGACTCAAACTCACGACCTCATGATCTAGAGTTGAGTGCACTACCGATTGAGCCAGGCCGGCTCATGCTCATTAAGTAAAAGTCACGACTGTTAGGTTTTACATATCACTGATATACACAGTGAATTATAAGCATAAAGTAGAGCTCAACTAGACAACGTGCTGAATTAGACGACATCATGATAACTGACCTCAAAAATATAAAGGACACCAACCTAAATAAAGTCAACCAGTCACCTGAATAATATAAAGGACACAGACCTACATGTAAATGATAAATTTGTCAGCCTGAAACCTGAATTACAGAACATCATCCTAATAACAAATGTATTTTACATCAGTGACCTGATTAACAGGACACAGATCCTAATAACAAATGTATGTCACATCAGTGACCTGATTAACAGGACACAGATCCTAATAACAAATGTATGTCACATCAGTGACCTAAATAACAGGACACAGATCCTAATAACTAATGTATGTCAAATCAGTGACCTGAATAACAGGACACAGATCCTAATAACAAATGTATGTCAAATCAGTGACCTGAATAACAGGACACAGATCCTAATAACAAATGTATGTCAAATCAGTGACCCGATAATTTGGTACTTCTATAAATCACATTCAGAATATATAGATTAAGGTGTTTTATTGTGTATTTTACAATCTGAAGACTAAAAGAAAATCATTGCAAGAAAAACATTGATTATTTGAACAAACAGAACTATTAAACTAAAATATAACAGAGTACAAGAACATGAAGTAAAATAAATGGAAAGTATTCAAAATTGTAAAAGAAAATACATCCTGTGAAATGCATTATGAAATTATCATCATATCTACACTACAAGATCATACCTACACTAACAGATCTAAACCTGCACTAACATTAACAGATCTAAACCTGCACTCCTATACTAACAGATCTAAACCTACACCTACACTAACAGATCTAAAACTGCACCTACACTAACAGATCTAAACCTGCACCAACACTAACAGATAAAACCTGCACCTACACTAACAGATCTAAACCTGCACCAACACTAACAGATAAAACCTGTACCTACACTAACAGATCTAAAATACCTACACTAACAGATCTAAAAGTACCTACACTAACAGATCTAAACCTGCACCAACATTAACAGATCTAAACCTGCACTCCTATACTAACAGATCTTAACCTGCACCAACACTAACAGATATAAACCTGCACCTACACTAACAGATCTAAACCTGCACTAACATTAACAGATCTAAAATGCACCAACACTAACAGATATAAACCTGTACCTACACTAACAGATCTAAACCTGCACTAACATTAACAGATCTAAACCTGCACTAACATTAACAGATCTAAACCTGCACTCCTATACTAACAGATCTAAACCTACACCTACACTAACAGATCTAAACCTGCACCTACACTAACAGATCTAAACCTGCACCAACACTAACAGATATAAACCTGTACCTACACTAACAGATCTAAACCTGCACCTACACTAACAGATCTAAACCTGCACCAACATTAACAGATCTAAACCTGCACTCCTATACTAACAGATCTTAACCTGCACCAACACTAACAGATATAAACCTGCACCTACACTAACAGATCTAAACCTGCACTAACATTAACAGATCTAAACCTGCACCAACACTAACAGATATAAACCTGTACCTACACTAACAGATATAAACCTGTACTAACATTAACAGATCTAAACCTGCACTAACATTAACAGATCTAAACCTGCACTCCTATACTAACAGATCTAAACCTACACCTACACTAACAGATCTAAACCTGCACCTACACTAACAGATCTAAACCTGCACCAACACTAACAGATATAAACCTGTACCTACACTAACAGATCTAAACCTGTACCTACACTAACAGATCTAAACCTGTACCTACACTAACAGATATAAACCTGTACCTACACTAACAGATCTAAACCTGCACCTACACTAACAGATCTAAACCTGCACCTACACTAACAGATATAAACCTGTACCTACACTAACAGATCTAAACCTGCACCTACACTAACAGATCTAAACCTGTACCTACACTAACAGATATAAACCTGTACCTACACTAACAGATCTAAACCTGCACCAACACTAACAGATCTAAACCTGCACCAACACTAACAGATCTAAACCTGCACCTACACTAACAGATCTAAACCTGCACCAACACTAACAGATATAAACCTGTACCTAAACCTGCACCAACATTAACAGATCTAAACCTGCACTCCTATACTAACAGATCTTAACCTGCACCAACACTAACAGATATAAACCTGCATCAACACTAACAGATATAAACCTACACTAACAGATCTAAACTTGCACTTCTTAACCTGCACCAACACTAACAGATCTAAACCTGCATCAACACTAACAGATCTAAACCTACTCTAACAGATCAAACTGCACCTAAACTCACAGATCTAAACCTACACCTATACTAACAGATCTAAACCGGAGCCTACACTAACAGATCTAAACCTACACCAACATTAACAGATCTAAACCTGCACTCCTATACTAACAGATCTAAACCTGTAGCTACACTCACAGATCTAAACCTGCACCAACATTAACAGATCTAAACCTGCACTCCTACACTAACAGATCTAAACTTGCACCTACACTAAAAGATCTAAACCTACACCAACATTAACAGATCTAAACCTACACCTACACTAACAGATCTAAACCTGCACCTACACTAACAGATCTAAACCTGCACTCCTACACTAACAGATCTAAACCTGTAGCTACACTCACAGATCTAAAACTGAGCGTACATTCACAAACATATCTAAATACATATGCATGTACTTGATTTTTTTATGTAAAAGGAAAACATATACACTGGTATAATAGCTTTAATTGCTCATTCTTCCCCATGATATGATTTAGGCGGAAGCTTAATTTCAACTCATATAAAATGTTTTCCCTATTTCCTTTTTTTCTGTGATAGAAGTTGGTCTAGTCATTCAGTGATATCAATATGGAGGAGCTTGATGATCTGTTCAGGGAGTGGCTGAAGTCTGCAGATAAATCAAGAGATAAAGAAGAATTTAAAAAAATAAATAATCTTCTGCAGACAGTTCAGGTACACTGAAATAAAAAAAATTACAGTAGAACTTCGATGAGTCAAAGTTCAAGGGACCACTTAGAAAAGTTCGAAACATCGGGACTTTGACTCTTGGATGGTAACCAAGAATCAAACTTTTTAGTTTCAGAGTTTCTATAAGGTGTTTATGACTACTTTGAAATCATTTAAGACATGTACGGTCATTATATTTAATAATTAGTGCTAAATTTAACTTAATGTTTGTGAAATTAAAACATTGAGTGTTTTTGAGATGAAGAAGAATTATCATGGGACAATTTCGAGATGAAGAAGAATTATCATGGGACAATTTCGTACACATGTAAATTTTAACTTTGAATTATATGCAGGAATTTTCCTTGTTTTTACAGGAAATGGGCCCAAAAATTTATTCGAAATATCGAGAAATTCGACTCAAAAAAGTTTGAATTAAAAAGTGTTTATAAGCAGCCTTAAATAACAAATTTATTTGGGACTTTGTGAATAGTTCGAAACATCAAGAAATTCGACTCATTGAAGTTTGACTCAAAGAAGTTCTACTGTATATAAGTAGTTTTAGATCTACTTAAACATATTGAATAGAGTTGCCTTTTCTTTCGCAGGTTGATTTAGCAGGATTTTACTTTTTATTGCATTTCACAACCAATATAAAGTGTGTCCACAGCTTTATATTAGGTGCTTCATATTTAGATCAGGCCTGGCATCATAAAACTTATGAAGTACGTAAGTCTAAAAATTTTACCCAATTTTGACTAATCCTGGAATCTGATTGGATCTGAGCAGGTCAGTTTGAGAATATTCTCAGACTTGAGTAAATTCTCAAGTTTTATGTTGCTGAGCCCAGTTCTATGAACTTAAAGTCAGTTAAAAGGAATCATTACCTGCCATAACTGGTGTCCAATGGTATTTTGACTTCATGGTAATTTAGCCCCAGGGTTAATCTACCATCTGGTATTTTAATCCAGGGTTTAAATTACCATGACTTTCAGCCATGGTGATTTAAACCCCCCCCTCCCGTATTGTAGATTACCCCCCTAACTTTTCTCCACTTATTGAAATAGATAACTGGTTATCAACTAAATAGCTAAGCTATAAATACTAATAGCAAATACAAAAAACGAAAGCAAAAAAAAAAAAAAATGTTAAGGGTGGGGGGATCGGTGACATGTCGATAGTCCGACGGTCCGATAGTCCGACGGTCCGATAGTCCGACAGTTAAATCTCATGGCTATCAAGAGGATTAAACAGAACAAAAAGTCACTTAAAGATTGACCCCAGTGTCTGCTTTGTCACCACGCAATTGTAATAACTTTTTAAAAAGCCATCTTATTGGGTTCAAACCCATCTTTTCTCCATTAAATTGGTCAAATTGTGTCTTAAGACGGTCATCCCAAACAAATTCCCTATTTTTAAAATAATTCTCTGATTTTGAAAATTTTTATTACAAATTGTGTCGTTATTACAAATTGCGTGGTGACACTGCTTCTCCTCTGCAGCGAGTTCATCGGAACTTGACGGGATATAGGGCAGCAACTAGTTTTCTACTTATCAAATATGGCCGCACTGGCTTCTGACTGAACATGCATGGATAGTGCTCAGGTATGCGACCCACATCCACTTGGGTTATCGAACCGTCGGACTATCGAACCGTCGGACTATCGAACCGTCGGACTATCGGGATGTCCCCGGGGGGATCTACTATGTCCATATCAACCAGAAACACTTATATTATAGTTCAGTATTTGAAAAATTAGAGGACGGGAGTTAAATTACCATGGCAGATTGCCTATGGTAGATTACCCCCTTCTTCATTTTTAGATTGAAAAATATGATATCATAAACATATTATAGGACATTGTAGCATAGCTACAATACATCAACCAAAAACTTTTATAAAGGTTCAATATTTGAAAAATTAGGGGGGGGGGGGTGTTAAAATACCATGGCAAATTGCCTATGGTAGATTACCCCCTCCCCCTTTTCTTATTAATGTTGGGAGGCCAGAATTTTAGTGACCTTTTAAATGTCACTTAATTACTGTTTGGAATATGCCAGTGGCATATAGGGCAGCAACAAAGGTTCTCCATTTCTGTCTGTCTTTTGCCATCTTCCTACTGTTCCCTATGTGTTTTTCATGGTCTTGTGTTCACTGTTTACAGTACATTCTCATGTTTTGTTTGGTCTACCATGCATGTGCTTACCGTCTGTAATCCAATGTAGAGAGGGTCTTCCGTGGCTGAGTGGTTAGAGCATTGCGCTTTAAATCACAAGGCCTCTCACCTCTGGTTCAAATCCCGCTAGGGTAATTTCGAATTAAGTGGGAAAGTTTGCCAGTTTTCTTGCGGAAGGTCGGTGGTCTTTACCCGGGTAACCGGGGTTCTCCTCCACTGATAAAAACTGGACGCCATCAGATGACTGAAAGATTGTTGAGTATGTCGTAAAACAAAAAATCTAACCACAAAGATTTAGTGACCAGTCAAGTGTTCTTGTACAGAAGCCTATTAGGGTCACTCTGCAAAGAAAAAACAAATATTTATGTCATTTTAACACATTAATTATGTTGTTTTAATGCGTTAACTTTCTCATTTTAACCCTTTAGTTATCACATCAAAATGCAATATGTTCACCATGTCATTAAAAGTAGATGATTTTCTCATTAAAACGTGTTAGTTATCTTGCTAAAACGTGTTTGTTATCTCGTTAAATCGAGATAGTATCTCATTAAAAGGTGATAGTTATCTTGTTAAAATGCGATAGTTTTCTCGTTAAAATGTGTTATGTCATTATAAAGCAATAATTATCTCATTAAAATGCAATAGTATCTGGTTAAAACACGTTGCTATATAACTTTTTGAATTTTCTGTAATTTATAATGCACGAAAGAGATAAATAATGCACTTTAGTGAGAAACTATCACATTTTAACAAGATACTATTGTGTTTTAACAAGATAACTAACGCATTTTAATGAGAAAACTATCACGTTAAAAGGACATAAATATATTTCTTTTTTTGAAGAATGACCCTAATAGGCTTCCATATCCTTGAGATGCACAAAATAAGAAGGAAACAGGTATAAAGTTTATTGAGAGTATAGCATTGAGAGGTTAGAACATTTGTCTGCTCAAATAAGTCTACTCTCCACTGTATGGGCAAGGGACAGAACATTGCCGTTGATAAATGTACTAACATAAAGTTTGTTCTTAAACGTATTGTATTTCATATGTACAACATTTTTATTTAAATAGACACATCTTGAAGATGAAATAAACAGACAAATACAGAAGGAAAAGAATGAGGCGGAGAATGTAAAACAAAGGTAAAATGTCAAAAATGTTGATCTAAGATACATGTACTTTGTTTATCATAAATTGATATGGCCTGACTCTACATGAGAAAGACATACAGGAGTTACCTACCTTTGTATTATATATATATATGCCTAGCTTCTTCCAAGAAACTAAATAGTAGGAATTTCCCAGTTTTACTTTTGTTAATTTTAATCTTTATATTTGTATATATATCAATATTTGGGATTATATTTGTTGTTTTTTGGCTATTTCTAGTAAATGTTTATTCTTATTTATGTTCAGTTATACCAGAAAATACTAAATATATATTTTTTGGACACAATACTTTCCCTCCAGTTACTAATTAGATGAATCATACAGTTATGAATGCATCCCTTATATATTGTTTATGTCACTGTTGACCTTTTTGACATATGGCACTGTTGACCTTTTTGCTGTGCATGTCACTGTTGACTTGTTGCTGTGCATGTCACTGTTGACCTGTTGCTATGTCACTGTTGACCTGTTGCTATGTCACTGTTGACTTGTTGCTGTGTATGTCACTGTTGACCTGTTGCTATGTCACTGTTGACTTGTTGCTGTGTAAGTCACTGTTGACCTGTTGCTATGTCACTGTTGACTTGTTGCTGTGTATGTCACTGTTGACCTGTTGCTATGTCACTGTTGACTTGTTGCTGTGTAAGTCACTGTTGACCTGTTGCTATGTCACTGTTGACTTGTTGCTGTGTATGTCACTGTTGACCTGTTGCTATGTCACTTGACTTGTTGCAGTGTTTGTCACTGTTGACCTGTTGCTATGTCACTGTTAACTTGTTGCTGTGTATGTCACTGTTGACCTGTTGCTATGTCACTGTTGACTTGTTGCTGTGTAAGTCACTGTTGACCTGTTGCTATGTCACTGTTGACGTGTTGCTGTGTATGTCACTGTTGACTTGTTGCTGTGTATGTCACTGTTGATATGTTGCTATGTCACTGTTGAACTTTTTGCTGTGTATGTCACTGTTGACTTGTTGCTGTGTTTGTCACTGTTGACCTGTTGCTATGTCACTATTGACCTTTTTGCTGTGTATGTCACTGTTGACTTGTTGCTGTGTATGTCACTGTTGACCTTTTTGCTGTGTATGTCACTGTTGACTTGTTGCTGTGTATGTCACTGTTGACCTTTTTGCTGTGTATGTAACTGTTGACTTGTTGCTATGTATGTCACTGTTGATATGTTGCTATGTCACTGTTGACTTGTTGCTGTGTTTGTCACTGTTGACCTGTTGCTATGTCACTGTTGACTTGTTGTTGTGTATGTCACTGTTGATATGTTGCTATGTCACTGTTGACTTGTTGCAGTGTATGTCACTGTTGACTTGTTGCTATGTATGTCACTGTTGACCTTTTTGCTGTGTATGTCACTGTTGACTTGTTGCTGTGTATGTCACTGTTGATATGTTGCTATATCACTGTTGACCGTATTGCTATGTATTTCACCGTTGACCTGTTGCTGTGCATTTCACTGTTGACTTTTTCCCTGTCTATGTTAATGTTGACCTTGTTGCTATGCCCAAGCCTTGTATGGTACTTTTAACTTTTTTTTCTGTATGTCACTGTTGGCCTGTTGCTGTGTTTATCACTGTTGACCTTTTGCTGTGTATGTCACTGTTGACCTTTTGCTGTGTATGTCACTGTTGACCTTTTTGCTATGTATGTCATTGTTGACCTTTTTGCTGTGTTTGTCACTGTTGACCTTTTTGCTGTTTATGTCACTGTTTACCTTTTGCTGTGAGTGTCACTGTTGACTTGTTGCTGTGTATGTCACTGTTGACCTTTTGCTGTGTATGTCACTGTTGACCTTTTTGCTGTTTATGTCACTGTTTACCTTTTGCTGTGTATGTCACTGTTCACCTTTTGCTGTGTATGTCACTGTTGACCTTTAGATGTGTATGTATTTGTTGACCATTTTTGCAGGATTGAAGGATTGTTAATTTCGTTGAAATCGGAAAATAAGTTTTTTATCATTTTAGACTTTGTAATTTTCATTCATTTTTAGCTCACCTGAGCCTAAGGCTCAAGTGTGCTATTGCAATCACTCCCCATCCAGCATCTGTCATCCGGCATCTGTCCGTAAACTTTTCATATTTTCGACTTCTTCTATGAAACCGCTAATGGGATTTTGACGAAACTGCTCAAGGTCCTTTACCAAGTTTGTAGTTTTCAGTCAGATTGGTCCAGGGGTTGATTGAGGGTGGGGGCAGAATAAGTCCCAAAAGGTACCCCTCTTTAAAAATTTTCTTCTCCAGAACCATTGCATGAATTAAAAAAGGGGGTGGAACCAGGGTGGGGCAAAAGTGGCCCTGGGTTTTAGAAATTAGAAATTTTCTCCTCCAAAACCGCTGCAGGGATTGAAAAACTAATTGTATCTGAATGATCTACATAGATTTGTGATTGAAGTTTGTTAATTATGTAGATATCAGAAAATAAATTTTTGATGTGTTTTTGGTGTTTTTTTTACATATTGTCATTTTCATTCATTTTTGTATGATTTCTTTGATTTTCTCCCCTTTTATTCATCATAATGCATTCATTTAAAGTGCTTTACATGTAATTAGGTAGAGAAATGATTTCCTGAAAGAATTTTTTTGAAATTTAATTTTTAATTTTTTTTTTATGAATTTTTGAAACTGCATAAAGAAGGAGGGAGCATTTTTCACATACATTTCTTCAAAACAGCTGAAGAATAAAGGAAGAGTGAATGGTATCCAAGTTACCCTGACAAGTTTATGTTTTTTTTACCAGATCGACTCAGAATGGGAACCAGGGTGGGCAAAATAGGTCTAAGAGGGTACCCCTCTTTGAAAATCTTCTTCAGAAATGCTGCATGGATTGAAAAACTAAGTGATTTATATGGATGCATTGATTCAATTTCCTGTTTTGGGAATAAATTGGAAAACCAGTTTTTGACATCTTTACCAGCTTTTTCATTTTTATTCATTTTTAAGTCTCCTCTACTCCTAAGGATTGTTAAAATAATTTGTAAATTTTAGATTCCCATATTTGTAAGACACCAACACAGTTCAGGTGAGTGATGTGACCAATGGGCATCTTGTTTTTTGGTTACCGGGTAAATCTCTTTATTTTGTTTTTTTTGTTTTTTTTTGTTTTGTTTTTGGATGAATATATTCATTTATTTGGTAGGCCCTAGAATTTTTTTTATCATTTTTTAACATTTTTATTAAAAAAAACCCATTTAATTCTTTCAATTGTTCTTTGTAAATCATTGCAACAATCACCCTTACTTAAAGACATAGTAGCTACGATTTCCTCAAATATTTCAAGCTCAATTGTTTGGGTCAAATATGTTAATATTTGGAGATAAAAAACGAAAAATTGTTGAATTAAAACACATAGAAGTATAGTTTTATTGTATTTCACAACTTTCCACGTTTTTTTTATTTTTTGTCGGTACGACAAAAATTCGTTTGCAAGCCCGCCCATATTCATATTCCAAAGCAAAAACAAATCGTGGCCGACCTGTTAAATTGACAGATTCAGCTAGAAAAAGAAATCGGAAAGAAGTTCTGGCGAAATACAACAAGACCAAGATAAATATTGGGAAAGGAGCATGATCGATGGATAAGCCTCAAGGACCGTCTAAATTTTATGTATAAATATCGATTGTAAATAAATCAACACGTGCTTACCTCAGCATCCATTGATTGATATGGATACGATCTAGGTCATTGCGTGTGCTTCTGGGATTGTTTCTGTGCATAATTAATGAGTTTGATTTTACAGACGACGACAACAAATCAGCATTTATCCGTTAATTACGCTAATTATACAAAAAAGTGTCGACGTGGAAGATCATTATTCAGTCATATCTTCGATATTTCCGCAAAATTGCCGACTAAAAAAATAACCATTTTCGTAGATACTATGTCTTTAATTTGTAAAAACTAAATATTACAGATGCGATAAAATAACCCCCTTGTGCTAAAATTTTATTATACCTGTATCCCTGATATCTTGACCCCCTCCCTAGTGTTCACATATTCAGAAATGGCGATGGTCACATGGCCATGAAATATTGACCCTAAATGATGAAACATACCAACTGTCAAGGAACATTTTAGAAAAATTTTCATAGGGAATAGGGGGAGGGGGGTGGGTTTTTTTATTGAAGCCAAAGTATTTTGAACTTAGTTTTCAAAAAATTCAAAAATGGTGATTGTTAGATGTCCATGAAATTTTGACATCCAGTGATAGTACATATAAAGAGACAAGTTTACAGAAATACTGCACAGGGCTTCATTTTATCATAGCCGTGATATATTGACCCCTTCTAGTAATCATTTATTCAGAGATGGTTATTGTTTCATGGCTATGAAAAAATGTCCTACTATGAAAATGAATGTAAACATATTTTTGCAAAAAAACATTTAACAGGAGGGTCTAATTTTGTTGCAGCCACGATATGTAGGCCCCCTGTAAAATGAATTCAGGGGTGGGGTGGGGTGTTGATATATCAGAAGGGGGGGGGGGGGAGGTCACGATGGAATGATTCCGGAGGTCACTTTATTCACAATATAAAAAGAATGGTCAAGTGACATACTCGGTGAAAGCTTAAGGTCAACAGTTATCAACACACAATGTATCAAGATATACGGGAGACAAACAGTATTTTGACCCCTGCGATAGAATGACCCCTGTGTTAGAATGACCCTTTTTACTGTGTATGTTACTGGGGCTTGTTTTACAAAAGTCTTAAGTCCTAAATCCTAAGTCTTAGTCCTAGTTGAAATGAAACTGACCAATCAGCGATGCGTTGCCAATGGTATAAAGAACTAAAAGTTAGGATTTACTTTAGGATGCAGGACCTTTCGTAAAATGGGCCCCAGGACGGTTTTTTTTTTTTGGTGTACACCTCTTGTTATTCATGTCATCGGTTTGTACATTTACTGCACTGTTGTTCACTGATGTATAATTGCCCTAGCTATGTAACTGTTATGCGGTGACTTAAACTGAGTTTGGTCGTATTAGCTCGCCTATTCAAAGAAATGGGGGGGCTCATACAGTCATATCGGCATCAGCGTTGCCAGGTTAAGGTTAAAGTTTTGGGACAATGTTGGAAAGTTCTATAAATCATTCAATATATGTAATAGGAGGCTGTTTTTGGTATGAAGGACTCTATGGGGGTAAAGTATCAATTAGAAGAGTAAATTCTGAAACTTTTTTGTAATAAATTCAAATTTTGACATATTTTGTGATTTTTTGGACTTAGTTTCTTGCAAAAATTTGCTCTGTTCAGATGTTAAGTTTTCATTAGGATTTTTTTTCTTGGTTAAAGATAATGTTAGAGCACTGATAAATTGGATGGAGGTTCCATTAAGGTAGAGCATCAGTGCTTATTGATGTGCATAGGGGTCTTTGGGGTATATGCCCCAGCCCCTTAAATTTATTCTTTTATGTATTTCTTGAAATGCCTACCCCTAAACCATATGTATTCTTGTTTGTTATTGGTAGACACATTTCTTGGTGTAGGATAGGGTCCTGACACATTTAGTGGTGCATATAGGGACCTGCCCCACCACCTGGAATATATATTTTAACTTATAACATGAAATACATTCACAATCCTGATTCTACTCTTATTAATATTGTATGTTACTCTGATACATTTAATGTCAAAGCAGGGACCGACAAGACATATAATTATGTGTAATTGTTGTGATAATTTGCGCCCATTTAGGCGAACTTTGTTGTCTTCTGACAACTCTTGTTTTATATCAGGTTACATCAAATGAAATCAGGACCAGATGGTAAGGCAGATACACAGTTACAAGGTAGATCATTGGTAGATATTTTCGACAGAATGTTTCAAAAAAGAAACTGTGCAGATTCTGTTTTACGCAGAGAAAAAAAAATGGACAACTCGGTTTTACTAAAAGAGGACGCACAGTTTCTTAATACAATCCTTAAAGTAAGTAAAGGGTGTAACGTAATCAGGATTTATGTTGAAATCATATTTTTACTTCAGCTTCTATATTTACTGTACAGTCAAACATATTTTCAGCAGCCACGCAAGGGAAATTAAAAATGTGGCTGCATAAGACAGGTGGCCTTTAAGGCAGGTTTGACTGTAGGGTAAAATAACGAAATAAAGGCAAAATTTTCATACAACTTTAATAAGATCTAATATCTATGTAAATGTCAAAGCATAACTTTTTACGGAAATCGGTACATTTCCCCCCATTTTGGTGAATATTTTATGCAATTAACAGGAATTCTTGGTTTAACCTTTGCAGTTAAAAGGAATATTTAACATGTAAGATATAGGAAATGGTTTTGTGTTATGAATTCTAATGCAATTAACAGGAATATGTTATTGTCAGGTATGTAATTAAGTGGAATCGAAGGTATTGCTATTTTCATCCTTAGATGAGATGAAAAAAATTCAAATTCAAAGCTAAATTTTCAAGCTACATGTTAATACTTGAAGCACAGCTGTACCTCGGTACATGTCATCCATGAGATATAGGGCAACTTTAAGATGAAGTAAATGTGCTTTTCGGTCTTAGAACATGTAAAGGGGCAAAAATTAACCAAAGGCATACATTTCTGAATATACAATATGTGACCACAATTACATACATGTATATTACCAGAAGTGTGGGGCCCATTTTTACGAAGTTCTAAGTCCTAAATCCTAACTTTTAGTCCTAACTACCATGACAATGCATCGCTGATTGGTCATTCACATGACATTAGGACTAAGACTTAGGATTTTGGACTTAAGACTTTTGTGTAAAATGGGCTTCGGGTTCGTTGCGATTGATATGTGAACAAGTTTTATGCCATTGAGATAGCATTGATTTAGACTTCACAAATACACAGAGACTAAAATTGTTCGTGATGTTTGTGACCTTTGACCTCGACTTGAACTTGGATTGCTATAAAGATAAAATGTGTATGATAAAGGTAACTAAATGATGAAAATTGATAAATTGTAAAATGTGAGTGTTCATGAAAAAAGACAATTTAAGGTATATAAACAACAAAAGAACAGAACACAACAATAATCTTCTTATACGTGTGCATTTATAGAGAGCCGTTACATTCTGTGAGGCTAAAGTTAAAGAGCAGCGGAAGGAATGGACCAACACTGTAATGCTAGTAAGATATTTGATATTTTGATATGGCTGATTGGTAAAATAATGTAGAAATTGTACCTGTTGTATGTCATATATCATTGTCAATGCACAACTAGTCTGAGAGATGTCATATGTATGCTTAATTTGAGAGATTTCACAATGTATGCAATGTCTGAGAGATTTTACAGTGTGTGCCTTGTCTAAGAATCTCACAATGTATGCCATGTATGGTAGAGTTCACAGTGTATGCCTCGACTGAGAGATTTCACCGTGGGCGCCTTTTGTGAATGTTTTCACAATGTATGCCTTGTCTCAGAGAGTTCACAGTGATGACATGTCTGAGAGATTATTTAGTGTTAGCCTTATCTGAGAGAATTTCACAATGTATGCCATTTATTAGAGTTCACAGTATGTGCCTTGTCCGAGTGATTTCACTGTGTGCCTTATCTTAGTGATTTCACAGTGTTTACCTTGTCTGAGTGATTTCACAATGTTTGGCATGTTTGAAAGAGTTTACAATGCATGCCTAGTCTGAGTGATTTCACAGTGATGTCATCTCTGAGAGATTTCACAATGTTTGCCATGTCCAAGAGATTTAACAATGCATGCCTTGTCTGAGTGATTTCACGGTGTATGTCTGCCTGTGTAAATCATGTGAATTTGAAAAAAATGTATATTTTATCTGTATAAACTGTAGGCTACATATAATTATGTTATGAATGTGTCATCAGCATGTATCATTTCCGACTCTTTTACTTCTTGGCAACAGGTGGACAGCTCTACAGATAATTCAATACATTTAAAAAATATGGAATACTTTATGGAAATGCAAAATAATCTGTCAGAATATACTGTACCTCAGCTATGCAAGGTAAGTTTTTTGTGCTTGTGTATCTCTGCCTGGTCAATTTACTCGGCTTGAAATCAACATTTTTTCCCAAGTGTCCTACAGGGCCTGTGAGTAGCATAGAAATCTGCTAGCCCCATCAAACTTCTACTGGCTCGTAAATAACTCAAAAGAAATAATTTTAGGATATACATTGGAATCTCCTTATGTTGAAATTGGATGAGTCGAAATTCCGGTAATAGAACCGGTCCTGATTTTGATAGATAGGTAAATAAACATTAATAAAATTTCAGTTATTTTGAATTCTGAATATCTCGAAGGAATAGGAGTGGTCCATTGAACTTCGAGACAACGATATTCTACTCTTTTTAGATAAAGAGACACCGACAGTAACACATGAGGACAAGACAGAATATTTTCAGTTAATATATAAGATGGGATTATTTTGTAAGTTTTACGTATGTGTAATGATTATAGAAAAAAAACTCTCACACTCTATCTTTATTTCTTTTACTGGCCAATGGGGCCATACAAATGAGAAATCTACTGACCAGTCCTATAATTACCGGTCACAGCCAGTGGACCAGTGCTAATTTTGAGCCCTGGTTTGGGTATCTTGTTCGGTATTTATTTTAAAACACTAGCTGCTCCGTTATTTAGCTCACCTGGCCTAAAGGACCAAGTGAGCAATTGCTATAGCCAAATGTCTGTTGTCCGTTGTCCGGCGTCTGTCGTCAGTCTGTTAACTTTTGCATTTAAACTTCTTCTCAAGAACCAGTGAGCCAATTTTAACCAAACTTGACATATAGCATCCCCATGTGAAGCTGCATAACTTTTGCGAAGATAAATTGGCTAGGACTCATAGGGACCTAAAAAGGGGTAAAAAAGGACCAAAACTTGGTACATCTTTGAAAGTCTTCTTCTCATGAACCAATGATCAGATGAGTTTCAAATTTTGTATGCATGATTGTAAAATCAGTATCGACAAAGTTTGCGAATGGAAATGAAATATGTCTGTAAATGAGCCACTAGGGGACACTTCAGTAACACAGTGTACATTTGTACTACAATTTGTTTAATAACTCAAAACTGATAAACTTTTTGTATACAAATATATTTAAGAAAGTTGTTAGGAATTATCTGAGGATCATTATGACAAAATTTTAAGGTCATTGGGTCAAAGGTCTCCAGAACCATTGGACCAATTTGAACCAAACTTAAAAGGAAGTATAACCATGTAAGGTTGCTTAAAGTTTGCGAATGAAAAGGGGCTAGGACCAAGAAGGCTGCCATGGCTAAATATAGAACAAATGAGTCAGTATATTTTTTTATTTAATACATGTATCTCCAAAATTATTATAGAGAAAGAACCATTACCATAAAATGAGCAACTTGCAAAAATCTACAAATATTTTATTTTGGTGGAAAATGTCGGGTCGACCTTATTTAAGTCATTTCCCCTTTTTTGTGGATTTTTCATGTTTTTGGATGTTTTTTGACATTATCTAGAAAAGTATAATAGGTAGAGTAAAAGTAAAAGAAGCAAAAATGTTCAGCATGCAAAGATCTACAAAAAAGTCAATTGGGCCGAAATTGTCAGGTCACCCTTTTTGGGAGTTATTTCCCCTTTTAGTGGATTTCTCATGTTTTTGACAGTATTGTCCTATTATCTGGAAAAGTATAATAGATGGAGAGAAAAAAGAAAGAAGCAAAAATAATCAGTATGCAAGGATCTAAGAAAAAGTCAACTGGAATTAAATAGTCAAGTTGACCCTTATGGGAGTTAATTTCCCTTTAAATGGATTTTTTTTCATGTTTTGGGCTGCTTTTACCCTATTATCAAGTGATCACCACAAAGATCTACAAAAAAGTTTATTGTGCAGAAATTGTGAGGGTGATCCTTGAGAGAGTTATTTCCCTTTTAATGGATATTGCATGTTTTTGACTGTTTAACATTATCTTGAATGATCTATCAAAATGTCTGCAAGGCAAGTCCACCCTTATGCAAGTTAATTCTCTTTTTCAATGAATTTTTTTTGGATTGTGACCTAAAGATGTTTGTTACCGCTATTTCTCAGAAAGGACTGATTGGATCTCATTGAAATTTGACATTAAGTTTTCCCTTAAGATCTAGTTGTGCATATTGCATTTTCAGAGAGATCAGAATCCAATATGGCCGACAGGTGGCAATCTTGGATTTTGACCATAGGAAGTTTGTTATTGCTCTTTCTCAGAAAGAAAGGACAAGAGGGATTTCCTTGAAATTTGACATGAAGGTTCCCTGTGAAGTCTAGTTGTGCATATGACATTTTCAGGGAGATTGGATTCCAACATGGTTGACAGGTGGCCATCTTGGATTTCTCAGAATGTACTGAAGGAATCTTTTCAAAATTGATTATGGAGGTTCCCCCTGAGGTTTAATTGTTCATATTACATTTTCAGAGAGATCAAAATTCAAGATGGACACCTGTCGGCCATGTTGAATTCCATTCTCTCTGAAAATGTAATATGTTCAGTTCAAGTTCAGTTTCGCTATAATCGTGTGAAAAAAAGTATTTCACATAATTATGGATTTGAGTTCAAATTGAATGTTGAGACACAATATAAGAGAAAAGAAGAGAAAAGAACAGTCTGTTATAGATCAGAAATAGGACATTCCATGGAGGGCGCCAAGATCCCTCTGGGATCTCTTGTTCTGTTTGTTATATTTTTAGTTATCAAGTCACCCTTGTGACTAACCACTTATAGCAGGCAGTCCTCATTTGCTAATCCATAAATACTGTATGTGTATTTGAATTAGCACACTCATATTATAGCGCTCTGAAGTGGTGTAGACTTATTAGCGCAATCCTGAATTCATGCAATTACGATAGACCATAAAGTAATCATAATGGCATACACTGAACTATGGACATGATAGATATTATTTTGTACTATAAATACCATTAGTTTTATCATGTATACAGAATGACAGAATGGAGAAATTTTAGAGCTGCTTTTGAATTAGCGCGAAAGGCGCTAATATTAGAATACCGCTAACATAAGTACACATACAGTATTTGAACATTTTTAAACATCTTGACTTCTTTGCCAGTCATCTACAAATTTTGTAAAAGCTTCTTTAGGAAATAAAGATGAACATGCATTATCAATTTTTGTTAATCTTGTTTGCCCTGGGAATTTAGGTGGGATCAAAACTGGCAAATCTTTTAAAATCTTCTACTGGACTTCTGCACATCAAGGACGAAAACTCAATATAAAGGTGAAAAGATAAAAAATGCACTACTATAAAAACTGTTATTTATAAAACAGTGGTAAGGATTCAGTCCCTTGGCTTTGGACCAAAAAAGAACAATGTAGTGATGATGCATTTTGTCATAGAATATCTATGTCACCAAGGATCTATGTATAATAAAGAAAATTTATAATTTTAGAAATGTTTATCATTTGAATTCTTGTTGCTGATCTATACAATTGTGAGTTACTGTTGCTGATCTATACAATTTTGTGAGTTACTGATCTATACAATTGTGAGTTACTGTTGCTGATCTATGCAATTGTGAGTTACTGTTACTGATCTCTACAATTGTGATTTATTGTTGCTGATCCATACAATTGTGAGCTATTGTTGTTGATCCATACAATTGTGAGCTATTGTTGCTAATCTATACAATTGTGAGTTACTTAACTTCAACATTTTGGGTTACTATTGCTGATCTCTATAAATGTGAGTTACTGTTGCTGATCTCTATAATTGTTCATCTCTATTATTGTGAGTTACTGTTGTTGATCTCTATAATTGTGAGTTATTGTTGATCTCTGTAATTGTGAGGTACTGTTGTGATCTCTATAATTTTTCATCTCTATTATTATGAGTTATTGTTGTTGATCTCTGTAATTGTAAGTTATTGTTGTTGATCTCTGTAATTGTGAGTTATTGTAGTTGATCTCTGTAATTGTGAGTTATCGTTGTTGATCTCTGTAATTGTGAGTTATCGTTGTTGATCTCTGTAATTGTGAGTTATTGTTGTTGATCTCTAGAATTGTGAGTTATTGCTGTTGATCTCTGTAATTGGAGTTATTGCTGTTGATCTCTGTAATTGTGAGTTACTGCTGTTGATCTCTGTAATTGTGAGTTACTGTTGTTGATCTCTGTAATTGTGAGTTACTGTTGTTGATCTCTGTAATTGTGAGTTATTGTTGTTGATCTCTGTAATTGTGAGTTATTGTTGTTGATCTCTGTAATTGTGAGTTATTGTTGTTGATCTCTGTAATTGTGAGTTATTGTTGTTGATCTCTGTAATTGTGAGTTATTGTTGTTGATCTCTGTAATTGTGAGTTATTGTTGTTGATCTCTGTAATTGTGAGTTATTGTTGTTGATCTCTGTAATTGTGAGTTACTGTTGTTGATCTCTGTAATTTGAGTTATTGTTGTTGATCTCTGTAATCGGAGTTATTGTTGTTGATCTCTGTAATTGTGAGTTATTGTTGTTGATCTCTGTAATTGGAGTTATTGTTGTTGATCTCTGTAATTGTGAGTTACTGTTGTTGATCTCTGTAATTGGAGTTTTTGTTGTTGATCTCTGTAATTGTGAGTTACTGTTGTTGATCTCTGTAATTGGAGTTATTGTTGTTGATCTCTGTAATTAGAGTTATTGTTGTTGATCTCTGTAATTAGAGTTATTGTTGTTGATCTCTGTAATTGTGAGTTTCTGTTGATGATCTCTGTAATTGTGGGTTACGTTAATGGTATAACTGAACAGTATATATATATATATATATATATATATATATATATATATATATATATAATATATATATATTATATATATATATATATATACTATACACACAGTAAAAGCTGTAAATAGGGCCCACCCAAGCCCAGAAAATATTGACCTTTATGTGTAGGTGACCCTTATACATAGGTTCAATTTAGTTGAAGTATGCAGTCAAGGGACTTGAAAAAAAATGGCCCTTATAAACAGGTAATCCTTATATAGAGGTGGCTGCTATAGCAGGTTTTTCTGTATATATATATACCATGTGTACATAGACCATTGTTTATTTGCAGCAATATGAGGTTAAACTCTTGGAGGACATAAAAAGGGAGAATAAACATATATCAGATGAAGTATATAGAAAGAAGGAAGTATCTGAGTACAGAGACGCTTGCATTGAACTTGCCTGGGAGTTAGCAATACAGAAACAAGAACACAAACTGATTTGGGAAACTACAGACATATCTGTGAATTTCAATGAAAAACAGTTATTTTATTTTGATTCTGAAAAGTATGAGGATGATGACGAGTTGCGTGTGGCTAAACCAGCCTTGGTATCTAAGAGTGTCATAAAGCAAGGTCTTGTTAATGTGATAAAAGGTAACAAGCATCCAGCCATTGTTAATTGATCCTGTCATTTAAAAGAACATTAGCTGTCTTTACCAACAAAAAAATTATTTATATTTTTTTCTACTTTATACTTGATGAACAATAACAAATTAGAGCTATATATAGGCATAGAAAATCTTATATTCCTATTTATTTTGTGAAAATAAGGTCAGGTCAGGAATTGAGAACTTCTGTGTCTGTGTTTATCTCTTTTTATGTCCCTCAAACTTCATTTGGGAGACAAGTTGTGTTTGCTCGGTTTCCTCTTTTATCTTCTGCTTTCCATGATGAACATGGCAAACCTAGGTTTCTGATTGGTAGAAATTTCATCATAGTCCGATTTAAGTAAAATTTGGTATTTATGGGTATTAAGGGATAATGATTTCAATTTTATGGGTTTCGTTGCCATTTATTGTAAATCGAGGCTTCTGATTGGTTGAAATTTCAACATTGTCCAATTTTGATGAAGTTAAGAATTTATGAGTATCTAGGGATTTTGATTTCGTCTATGGCAAACCTAGGCTTCTATTGGTAGAAATTTCAACATTGTCTGATTTTGATAAAATTTAGAATTAATTGGTATCAAGGGATTGGGATTTCAGTGATATGGGTTTTTGTTGCCGTCTATAGCAAACTGAGGCTTCAGATTAGTCAAAATTGCTACATTGTCAGATTTTGATGAAATTAAGAATTTATGGGTATCCAGGGATTGCAGTTTCAGTGGTATTGACTCCGTTGTCGTCAATGGCAAACCAGGGCTTCTCTTAATGGTGGAATTTAAACATTGTCAGATTTTGATAAAAATTAATAAGACCAGTCAGTCCCTGAAAAACATTGGACTCTTCTGTAAACCAATGACTTGGACCAGTCCAAATGTGTCTGTAGGGGTGAATGCATTATAGCTTGTATCTTTACTTGTAGTCCCCATATATATATATATATATATAATTTGTATAAAATCTTCCATTAGTGGGACTGTAATTCTTTGAAATAGCCTTGTTTTTTAGTTAAAATGATTTCCAGGGAACAAACTATTTTGCTTTTTTATCTTTCCATTAACCATATGAAATACACACTTGTATTTGTCAGGAGATACCACGAGCCTTTAGTGCTCATGATTCTTGTTTATTCTAAAATACATAAGGGCCTCATTTTAACAGATGACAGATCACTTAATATGATATTCTCTCAATTCTAGTCAGCATGGGTTAGAACGCCTCTGGAATATATGCTGAACTATTATTAATGGACTCTACTGAAAATAAGTGACCTAGGCTAGCCTGAATGTGTCTCTAGGCTGGATGATTTCAGCATTTTATAGAGTGTACATCTGCTTATTTTCTTGCTGAAGGAGATTGTTCTTTCCAGTGTACACCATGACCAGGTTGTCATCTCTACCATTTTAGCAACCTGCTATTTTGTAAATAGAAATTTCTACCATTAAAGTAGCCTGCTATTGTTTAATTGAAAACTTTCTACCATTTCAGTAGCCTGCTATTGTTTAATTGAAAACTTTCTACCATTTAAGTAGCCTGCTATTGTTTAATTGAAAACTTTCTTCCATTTAAGTAGCCTGCTATTGTTTAATTGAAACTTCTACCATTTAAGTAGCCTGCTATTGTTTAATTGAAACTTCTACCATTTAAGTAGCCTGTTATTGTTTAATTGAAAACTTCTACCATTAAAGTAGCCTGCTATTGTTTAATTGAAAACTTCTACCATCTAAACAGCCTGCTATTGTTTAATTGAAAACTTCTACCATTTAAGCAGCCAGCTGCTTTGTAACTGAAAACTTTTGAGACAACTTTAAGAAATGAATCATCATGTATGTCCGACACATTTAAAGGGGAATAAGCTGTGTCTACCAAAATATTATTTCATTTTTTTCTACTTTTACTACTTGTACTTGATGTACAATAAGATATGATGCTATATACAGGCATAAAAGCCTTATAATCTTATAGATTTGTGAAAATAAGGTCATGTCTAGTCTGGTATGCATATACAGATAGTAAAGTTGACTTCATCAATTGCAATTTAAAAAGTGTCAAACCTGGATTTCTCAAGCAATTTTAACAAATTATATAGGGAGCTAGGAATTTTTATGCCTGTGTATATCTCTTTTTTTAGCTAACCTGACCCAAAAGGGTCATGTGAGCTCATGCCATCACTTGGCATCCGTCTGGCGTAAACTTTTTAAAAAAATTTCTGCTCTGAAATCACCAGGCCATATGGAACCAAACTTGGCCACACACATCCTTAAAAATCTTCTGCTCTGAAGCCACAACACTATATGGAACCAAACTTGGCCACACACATCCTTGGGGTGTCTAGATTATAAATTTTATCCAATATGCTTGTCGACCATCCAACATGGCCGTCATAGCTATAAATAGAACATAGGGGTAAAACTGCTATTTTTGGCAAATAGCTCAAAAACAAAACAAAACAAGTCAAAACTAATTCACCAGAAATGATCGGCAGGACAAGATCTATCTACCCTGAAAATAATGGATGATTCAAATGACCCGATTTTGAGTTATTGCCCCTGAAATGTTGATTTTTTTAATGATTTTCGGATTTTTTCACTATTTTTTCCAAAATGATACAAAATGAATCAAAACTAGCTGGCCAAAAAAGATCAGCAGGACAAGATCTACCTGTTAAAAGTTTTAGAAGAATCTAATATATTGATTTTGAGTTATGGCCCCTGAAATGTCGAATTTTTAGCGATTCTCATAGTTTTTGGATATTATCTCCAAAACTACAATAGCTAGTTATATAAATGGGTGGATTGGAGCCATACTTTACACAAATGATCCCCATGTACCCTAGATGTGCCTTTTGGGGTACTAAGGCCTGTCTGACATACTCACTGGAAACTAGGTAGCAGTTACTGAAACTTGTTCACATTTCGTTTCTGGAGCAGAAATCCTAAACTACTGGGTGGATTGGAACCATACTTCACACAAATAATCCTCATGTACCCTAGCTTTTCCTTTTGGGTAGTAAGTGTCTGACCTACTTTCTGGAAACTAAGTCACAGTTACTGAAAATCGTTTCTGGGGCAGAACTTCTGAACTACTGGGTGGATATGGTCTGCCTTCGCGACCAACTATTGTTTTAGCTCACCGGGCCAAAGACCATTTGAGCTTTTGTCATCACTTGAGGTCTGTCATCTGTCTGTAAACTTTCACATTTTGATCATCTTCTCCATCTTCTTTGTCTGATCTGCCAAAAAAAAAAAAAAAACATGGCTACCAATGCACGATATACCATAGTTTAAAATTGGACCCTATGGAAAAAACATAATTTGATCATCTCCACTAAAACTATTGAACCAAGTTGAACAAAACTTTACAGGAATGATGCATTTAAGGTAATTTAGTAAGATTGCTAAAATTTTGCCCATCCACCAAAAACATGGCAATCAGCCCAAAACATGGTTAAACATTGAACCCAATGGAAAAACACATTCAGAGATGTTCTCGACCTCTGAAACCACCAGGCCAGTTGGAACCAAACTTAGTTACAATAGTATTTGGTTGGGCCCCTGTAAAAATTATGTTCAGCAGGTCCACATCCCATCCATGAAGGCTTCCAGTGGATAACATAGTTTGACATTAGATCCTATGAGAAACACATCTGAAACTGCTTTGCAAATTGAAACTGTTGTTGTTATGGGTTGTTATGTAATAACAACCTATTATGGGTTTACTTACACTTTTCAATGAGGGCTATCCTGTTAGCAGTGAAGTGTTCCTCATAGATCTAGGCAAGGAAATATAGTCTGATGTTTGAATTGAATTTTTACAGAAGAGCAAAATATTTTGTTGGAAATGAAATTCAGTTAAGTTTGAATAATCTTTTGATAAAATACAACATAATTGGACTTATTCCTGCCTTTTGAAATACAATTATCTTTGTACTTCTTTTGACACTATGTAATTAACATCTGTTGACATATACGGATTCTCGGCAGAGCTAAATTTAGATTCTGATATCAGTAAATAGAAAATGATCAAAGTTGTATCCTTCCACCAGAAGTATAAACAATGTAACAGAAGAGCTCCATAGAATAAACAGATTAAAATGGACATCATTTTATACTTAAAATATAGTCTTTTTCAGTAAACAGTATTTGAAAACTATTGTCAGTATTGTTTTTGGACATTATCTGTCACAGGTAATGCTGAAATCTACTTTTTTTATTCCTAAAACCCATTTAAAATATAAAAAGTATGCATTTTCATTTCATTTAAAGCATGTTCTTATTTTTAAAATCTACTAAAATATGAAAAGATGCAATTTCATTGGTTCTTGATATCATTTCAACCAATCGTAAGCATTTTAACTTCAAGCTATACTGCCATGGATGCCAAAACTTTCCAACGTGATTGATATTGTAATACAACAAAAGTATAAACAAAAACATGTCGAAGACGTCTGAAGTGGAAGAGTCTGCATATGAATATAAATGGACAATTTTGCTATCTCTCTATAAGAAACAAATCCCAATGGAGTGATATTTTGCATGTAAACAACAAGGATATATTTACACACATGTAATCCACAGTACCAGTTTCACTTTCGTAAACAAAGTTCGTTATTGTAATTTTCTTTTATAAGTTAGGTTTCTGATGATTAAGATTTTTTTTCTTAAATGTGACATTGTCTTAAGAATAATGTATTTATTGCCTTAGATTCAAAGAAAAATTGTAATATTTTTGTACTTGTAAGTTATGTTTGGTTTATCATGTCAAATAAAGACATCAGAACTTCTGTAACACTGATACATTTTACTGTTGTTAAGTTTACAAATGTATGTACATGTAAATTGTGATGAGAAATTGAAATGTTTGAAGAAGTGGTGAGCCTAACTTAACTGTCTTATGCATATATGGTAATGTATCTTTACTTTAATTTTACCCTGCCTTTTTTTCAGAAATATTTTTTCTTAATCGGAAGCAGTTAGTTTGAATCCAAGAGTTATTTTGTCAAAATAACAACCCATTTCAGAACTTTCCGTATTTTGATTGTTGTATTGTTGTTCAATGTCCCACTCAAGAATCTTTCACTCATATGGAGACGTCACCAAATGCCAGTGAAGGACTTCAGATTTTGGCCTATGGCTTGGCACTTACGGCCATTGAGCAGTGAGGGTTTATCAACGTGCCGACACCTACTGTGACACGGAACCTCAATTTTTACTGTCTCATCTGAAGGACAGGCAAATTGAAAACAAACTTGTTCAGTATAGTCCAGCTGAGCCATACATGCTCCTGGGAGCCTCTAGTTGATATTGTATATTAATTTAAGTAGTAAAAAAAGTTTCATTATGTTACTAATAAGTGTATAGTGTTTCATTTTCATTCCTTGATATATTCAAAGCCCCTTACCTTCCATGAACATGTTTCTGTCTTAGTTTATTTTGCATAATACTTCAAAAAAGATCTTTGAGAATTGTAATCTTGTAATATCCAATCATTTATACAGACACTTTCAATTTCCAATAAAATCAATACGAAATATTACTTTTGTCGTATCTTTTTCCCTGAAAAGCAATGTAAAATCATGTTGCATTCAAGCTGACACTATTTAACCAAAAGCTCAGTAAGAGTATTAAATGGAAACTTGCTTTTAAGATCATTGGAACCCCACTATTAAGACCATCTTACTGACTGACTCAAAGTTATCTGATTAGTGAGGTTTTGCACTGGAACATCACTGTTAAGACCGTCTTACTGACTGACTCAAAGTTATCTAATTAGTGAGGTTTTGCACTGGAACATCACTGTTAAGACTGTCTTACTGACTGACTCAAAGTTCAATGTGAACACTCAACTCACTGTTAAGACCATCTTGACTGACTCAAAGTGGCCTGATTAGTGAGGTGTTTGCAATGGGAAGCTCACTTTTAAGACCATCTTACTGACTCAAAGTGGCCTGATTAGTGAGGTGTTTCAATGGAAGCTCGCTATTAAGACCATTTTACTGACTGACTCAAAGTTATCTGATTAGTGAGGTGTTTCAATGGAAGCTCGCTTTTAAGACCATTTTACTGACTCAAAGTGGTCTGATTAGTGAGGTGTTGCACTGGAACCCCACTGTTAAGACCATCTTACTGACTCAAAGTGGTCTGATTAGTGAGGTGTTTCAATGGAAGCTCGCTATTAAGACCATTTTACTGACTCAAAGTGGTCTGATTAGTGAGGTGTTGCACTGGAACCCCACTGTTAAGACCATCTTACTGACTCAAAGTGGTCTGATTAGTGAGGTGTTGCACTGGAACCCCACTGTTAAGACCATCTTACTGACTCAAAGTGGTCTGATTAGTGAGGTGTTGCACTGGAACCCCACTGTTAAGACCATCCTACTGACTCAAATTGGTCTGATTAGTGAGGCGTTTCAATGGAAGCTCGCTATTAAGACCATCTTTTTGACTCACTCAGAGTGGTCTGATTAGTGATGTGTTGCAGTACGTGGATCCTTGCTATTATGACCATCTTACTGACTGACTCAAAGTGGTCTGATTGGTGATGTTTTACAGTGGAACCTCATTATCAAGACCATCTTACTTTCTGACTCAAAGTGATCTGATTAGATTCTGTTCTTATTGCATTACTCTTCAAGAGAATTGTATGGTCTTGAATTCAAGGTGGTACTCTAAGTGAGGTGGTATTAAGGTGAGCTTTAAGTTTATATATTTGATTGACATGTTAATTAGCAATGATACAAACATGGAATCACCTATGTAAAGCAATATAGACAACAAAAAGATGTGAATAAACAATAAACTGTAGAAGAAGCAAAGAAAACCAAAGATATGATTTGGTACCCTTGATATGGTCTGGTACCAGTAATGTAAACCAAAGATATGATCTGGTCCCCTGATGTAAACCAAAGATATGATCTGGTCCCCTGATGTAAACCAAAGATATGATATGGTACCCTGATGTAAACCAAAGATATGATTTGGTACCTTGATATGGTCTGGTACCAGTAATGTAAACCAAAGATATGATCTGGTCCCCTTCTGTAAACCAAAGATATGATCTGGTCCCCTTCTGTAAACCAAAGATATGATATGGTACCCTGATGTAAACCAAAGATATGATTTGGTCCCCTGATGTAAACCAAAGATATGATATGGTACCCTTCTGTAAACCAAAGGTATGATTTGGTGTACCTTGAAAGATATGATATGGTACCCTGGTACCAAAGATATAATGGTAAAAACCAAAGGTATATGTACCTTGATCCCCTTTTAATGTAAACCAAAGATATGATCTGGTCCCCTTCTGTAAACCAAAGATATGATCTGGTCTCCTTCTGTAAACCAAATATATGATATGGTCTCCTGATGTAAACCAAATATATGATTTGGTACCCTGATGTAAACCAAAGATATGATTTGGTCCCCTGATGTAAACCAAAGGTATGATTTTGTACCTTGATATGGTCTGGTACCAGTAATGTAAACCAAAGATATGATCTGGTCCCCTGATGTAAACCAAAGATATGATCTGGTCCCCTGATGTAAACCAAAGATATGATCTGGTCCCCTGATGTAAACCAAAGATATGATCTGGTCCCCTGATGTAAACCAAAGATATGATCTGGTCCCCTTCTGTAAACCAAAGATATGATTTGGTACCCTTGATATGGTCTGGTACCAGTAATGTAAACCAAAGATATGATCTGGTCCCCTGATGTAAACCAACGATATGATCTGGTCCCCTGATGTAAACCAAAGATATGATCTGGTCCCCTGATGTAAACCAAAGATATGATTTTGTACATGTAATGTAAACGAAAAGTATGATCTGTTATCAGTAATATAAACCATAAACCAAGATATATTATCTGGTACATGTAATGAAAGCCAAAGATATGATCTGGTACCGGTATTGTAAACAAAAGATATGATCTGGTACCGTTAATGTAAATCAAAGATAAAATCTGATACCAGTAATATTAACGAAAGATATAATCTGGTACAGGTAATGTAAACCATGATATGATCTGGTACCGGTAATGTAACCATGATATGATCTGGTACTGGTAATGTAAACCACATATATTATCTGGTATCCCTGATGTAAACCAAAGATATAATTTAATCACATAAACTAGAGATATGATCTGAAGACGTAAACGAGAGGTAAAATCTTGTGGCATGAACCAGAGATATAATCTGGTAATGTTAATTCGTGATAAAATACTATGACATGAACCAAAATATACAATCCGGTGCCATAAACCAGAAATATAACTCCGAGGAACAAACCAGAGATATGACATAAACCTTGGTATGAACCACAGATATTGTCTAGTTTCATAAATCAGTGAGAGATAGAATCCTGTGGCTTGAACCAAAGATATGATCTGGTGACATAAATCCGAGACTTTGATGCTAAATCAACATCCCCTGTGTTATGACAAGTTCAGGACATTTCAATAGATAAATGTCAATTCTAAATGGAATCTTGAGTTACATGTAAGCGGTTGCTGTCTGTACAAATTGTGAGAAGAATTTGTTCCTCACTTATTACATCTAAATTTGACCGTGGACTCGCTTTGGGTGTGACCTGTCAACAGGTGATGCTTACTCTTCCATGACACCTGATCCCACCTCTGGATCTTCAGTGTTCACCATATTTGTATATTATTTCCTGAACATCCTGAAAACTAATTGTTTGGTATCGGTGGTACTTATAATTCTATTGCTAATTTATCCATTTATACACTCAGAACAGGAGTTCACAGTGGAGTGCAACGTTTCTTTTACCGATAGATCTCGGCAAAATAAAAAAGACACTAAGTTTATAAATTATGTTTTATGAATAATTGTACAGTTCTGAAGACAAAATCGATCATAATACATTTGCCTACGCGATTAAGGTATTCCTGCGATATCCATTTTTGTCGCACACGTGTGCGTGTGTTTGTTATTGTCGGTCTCGAAGAGTTCCTGCGATTCTGTCTGGACATTTTACCGAAATAGAATCTAGCTGCTACCAAAAATATGGTTCATTGTTTTTAACTTATAACAAAAAGTGGAATTGATCTGGATACAAAGACTGGTAATGAAGATACAGTAAAACCTGCTATAGCGGCCACCTTTATATAAGGATTACCTGTTTATAAATGCCATTTTTTTCAAGTCCCTTGACTGCATACTTCAACTAAATTGAACCTGTGTATAAGGGACACCTATACATAAAGGTCAATATTTTCTGGTCCCTTGCGTGGCCCCTATATACAGGTTTCACTGTACTTAAATGATGAAAATTGAGAGAAATATCTAAGAAAATATTTCCTGAAATCGTATCGTCTTGAGCAATATAACTTTGGTATTATGTTCATAACATTTTTAACTACTAGGTCGTTGCCACTGCTGGTGGACCGTTTGAAACACCAAGGGTATACGTAATCGTAGTACCCTGTACTTTGGTACCAGCTTATCATCTTATACTCTTATAGTAATATTTCGCACTGATAACGCCATTTAAATTCTAAATTCTTCAAAAACTAAGATGATCACCATTTTACAGTGGTTAATCTTAGACAAATTTGGCTATGCATTTAGATTTATTATTTGGCCTTGTATGATAGCAGATACCACCTTCCCTTTAGAAAATATATTTTAAATTCGAGATCAACTGATGAAGTCTAATTTACAGGAACGATGGTTTTGAGCATTATAACTTTGTTCTTATCATCTTATATTTATAATATTTTTAGACATAGGTGAAACATTATTATAAATTCGTATGCGCCAGGCTTTTATTTACAAGTAGAATCTCTACATGGATTTATGCATGTCTTAACCTAATCATGCAATCACTTTTAAATAGTTTTGCGAGTAAGAAACATAATGCGCTGTCCCTGTGATGGATTACGATGAGACGCATTTCTCCGTGTATTCCAGAGCATGGTACTATCCCTTCAGCAGATCTAACAGGCATTACATAATCAAGCTATATCATTCGTCACCACGTTTCAGTACTTTCTGCTTACAAACACGGCTAGTAGTATACTTTATTGCATGTGTAGGTGTAATCGTTCAGGGCCCGAAGTCAGCAAATTTACTCAGTACTTAAGCTCAACTAACTTTTCATGAATTTAAGGTTAAAACACGCAAAATTTATTCTGTAACTGGACATGTTTGTATATTGACGGCATATACATGTAAATAATGATCAAAATCATTGCTCATTTGAAGAAAACTTCCGAAATGTTACAATATTGTTTGAGTACGCACTCAAATTTTGATTACCGTACTCAACATATTTATTCCTTTTTGTCAGGAAAACCATAAGTATGACGGAATTGTTTATTTGTTTATTGTTGTTTAACGTCCCACTCAAGAATATTTCACTCATATGGAGACGTCACCAAATGCCGGTGAAAGGCTTATGCTCGGCACTTACGGCCATTGAACAATGAGGGTTTTACCTACTGTGACACGGGACCTCCGGTTTTTACTGTCTCATCCGAAAGACAGGATACCAACCTGCCGCCGACGGGACTCGAACTCACGACCTCATGATCCAGAGTCGAGTGCGCTACCGACTGAGCCAGGCCGGTTCAGTATGACAGAAAAATTTTGTATGTGAATGATAAAACATAATAAAATGCTTCCTAATTACTCAAACCCAAAAGTTTTACAAATGATTGTATTGTCAAGATAATGAAATAAAAGTTGAGATTTAGTATTGAGTAAATTTGGTGACTTCGGACCGTAATACAGAGTAAATGGGACACACACACACACACACACACACATATATCTATATATCACTAAAACCAACAACACTATAATATACCCTAGGGAGTCGGATCTAAGCAAATAGATTACGAAAAGAACTATATAAAACACTAAAATGACTAACGACACGGACAAAGTCAAATTTTCGGGACGATCTGTTCCTTCCTCAGGACTAAAAGATTAAAATGAATATAAGGAAAAAAACCAACAATACACACATACACACTAGGACTCTCTCTCTCTCTCTCTCTCTCTCTCTCTCTCTCTCTCTCTCTCTCTCTCTCTCTCTCTCTCAACACACTGGAGTATGAATGAGATGCTACATGTTATAAGAATATTAAAATTCAAATCAAACATGTGAAAAACTATAAAGCTAAAACCAAACTTCCAACGAATTAGAGAAATGTGAATGAAACAAAATAGAAAAAAAACAAAGTGAAAATAGCATAAAACTACAAAGTTAATTAAATCTGGTGGATCAATACACGTTAAATTTACATGTAATCAAACATGAAGCTCAAGGCGATACGGTATATCCACAGGTGTCAGCTTTAACGCAAGAAATTAAGAATAATGAAAAACACACACATATATATATATATATCTTCTATGCTATGTATATGTAAATGATGGGGATATGAAATATGTTGATGTTTAAAAATTCGCTTTCATGTTTAAAAAGATATTAAAGTCGTTTGATAGTTCATCATCTGAAGTTGGAAAGAATGACTGCTGGGAAGGATGTATATCAGAGAGCTATAGTATGGGTTTTGATTCTCCTAATACAAGTGAAAGGTAAACAAATAATCTATGTATATAAAGATAGATAGCTAGATGGATAGATACAGAGATAGACAGTATAGCGTTTTGTCCTTGATAATGGTATATATTTTTAGCGAGAAGGAATCACCCCAGAAATCTGAGATTTATTTGCGTCGTGCTATTAATCATGATTAACTTACACAGTATAAATTATAGCAAAGCAGTAAATTATATATGTAAAATCATATGGATGAATTTTATCTGCGATGCAGATTGAAATGTTAGCAACATTCTGTTTTAGCAATGTCCACATTATTGCCAATTATACCAAAATTGAATTCTCGTTAAAAATTCTGCTCATACGGTATATATTGATTACAATTTTGTCCATCTCGTTAGTCATTTAGTGCTTTATATAAATCGTTTCGAAACACGAGTATTTTATTTTTTCTGACACCTGTGGGTATATTGTATACCTTGTAATTTTTGCCCTTGTTTACTTATGCCCCTGCATATTTTCGCCCTTTAACGAAACTAAAAATGTTCACCCGTCTTGAATTTGCCCTAAATCACCATAGTCTCATGGATGGCAGCTATTTTAAAAATATTGCTTTCTTTCTAAATTTTGCTTCTCTCGTCTAAGGGTGAACATGGCGAAATTTAAACAGGTGCGAAAATTATATATATATATATATATATATATATATATATTAAAAATAAAACGATCAAGAAAAATTCTTTTGCAAAAGAATTTTTCTTAATCATCATGTTTTACTGTGCAAAAGAATTTTTCTTGATCGTTTTATTTTTTACTATAATGGGCTTTCATACGGAAGTATAATATATATATATATATATATTGTCAATACCCTCCTGTTACCGAGTTCGGCGTGTTTGATTTTTAAAACATAACTAAAACAAAGCAATAGAATTGAAAATGGTTATTAACAATACCAAACTTATAGTTTTTACAAAATAGCCCCAAATAGCCAAATGCTTAAAACGATTGTTTCTGTCAATAAGACTTCATCAGTTGAAGCTCTAATGTAGCATATATGTATAAAAGTAGTATCATACAAGGCCAAATAATAAATCTAAATGTGTTGCCAAATTTGTCCAAGAGTACCCACTGCGAAATGAATATTTTGGCTCTTGAGAAGTTCAGAATTTAAGTGTTGGTATCCGAGTGAAATATTACTTTAGTATAAAATGATCGGCTTTTACCGAAGTATACCATACAATTTATGTATACCCTGGGAAAAAGTACAAATAGAGTTTACGGTTAAACGGCTAAAGCTTTCACGGATAAGATCAGAAGTTGGATAAAACTCAACATCAACTGTGTTTTTGGTATTTTCCATCACACCATAAAACTCAACATCAACTGTGTTTTTGGTATTTTCCATCACACCATAAAACTCAACATCAACTGTGGTTTTTTGTATTTTCCATCACACCAAAAAAACTCATCATCAACTGTATTTTTTTTCCATCACACCAAGTATCAACTGGAGTGCCACGGATTTTGATCCGTGTTAGGAAATGGTGTCAATGTTTTTTCTATTACCCGAGGTGTGATTTAATTGGACAAATGCATCAGGAGTACGCGTTTGTATGTTTACAAGATCAAAATCTTATCGTGACTATCATTCCGATTGAGAAGACATTTCGTTCTACATTCCGCTTACTTGGTGACGGCACACTAGTATCATTGGTGTCGACTCCAAATCGTTTGAGGGCTATGATTTAAATACGAATAATATGTATTTGCACGCTGAAGTTAGTCACTCTGTTGCCACTACTGTTAAAGTGATAATACCACATCGTTCGTTGACTGATAACCTTAAGCTCATATTTCTATTAAAAACGAGAAGATTAATTCTGTAATACAACATATAAAAAATTTCAGATACCAAAGTATAAATCAATAGAATGTCCAAGACATAGATACAAATCCGGTAAAAATGGACAAACACGGACCTCTGGAAACCAACATGTTTTAATATCCCCCGCTAAAAAAATCAAATTGTAATTTCGCAAAGGATTAGGGAATTTCCCTCTGGAAAATGTACAATAATTGAATGAAAAAAACCCGTCACTTTATTATCGAACCGGGGTGCCCGTTGCATCAAGCGATACTCACTATCCCAAAGACGGTTTCGGTACCTTTTTATTTGTCAATTGAGTAGCTGCCCAATGTGTGCAGTAGGATTTTCTGTTTGTAGACATCTCTAAATGTTTTAGGAAACCTGGATTCCTCTAAACTTTCTTCAAATGTTTGCTAGATGTTCATTTCGTCTAAAATTTCATCAAAGTAATGAAACATCACTATGCCATCATCATACATCATAAGACAGGAACGATACTTTTAACTTAGATGGTCAATCTCACAGCCATAACCTTTTTGACACATCGTACAGCTTGTTAAATACGGCTTTTGCGTACACCATGTGCCATTGACTACCAATAGATTGATTATACCATGCATAAGATTGAACTTTGAAACACTCAAAACTTTGAAACAGATGGTTGGGACAAAAGGGAAGATAACTGTATAAACTTTATGGTTGGGAAAAAGGGAGATCACTCGGTATAGACTGTATACACTGTCTGCACCAAAGAGGGAGGTTGGGTAGTGAAACCGGAAGTATAGGGAGGCCGCCATTTTGGATATGAAATCATGGGTTATCCAGTTTTATGGGTAGACATGTAAGTAAGTCTAATGGGGATTCTTCGTTGTATATGAACATAGGGGAAACGATCGCAACAAACTGACAACTCTCATGACAGAAGTCCGGGAGACTCATGCTTAACATCGTTCATTGCCCAGGTTTCATGCAGGAAATCGCTTACGTATCAGTAAAGTAAACAAACATGATGAAATTTGCAACTGTTCAAAGTTGTAAAGTTTGAAAGCGATGAAGCAAAGTTGTAAAGGTTGTTAAGTTCCAAGATGTAAAGTGACGAACCAAAGTTGTAAAGTTTGTAACGATCTATCTACGAATGAAAGTTGTGAAGTCTCAAAGTTCAAAAGTTACAAAGTTGTGAAGTATGAAGTTGTTCACTGTTCTAGCTAACACAGATGCAATGTTCGATATGTTCAGTAGGTTATAGAAGTCAATGTATTTGAAGTCTGGGATATCTTATATAGGACCCCTGTAAAGCATCGTTCATTGCCCAAGTGTCATGCAGGTAATCGCATACGTAGCATTAGAGTAAAACGTACCGTTTTGTGTGTTACTGGACTGTTTCAAAGTTATGAGTGTCTAGCTAGGCATTAGCATTTTATATTATTTTATTGATCAGAAAGTCCTATCATCGAATGTAGAGATTCATGTTGATTGTTTTGCTAGATATGAGCAATTTTCATTATTCTACTGACCAGAAATGTCCTATCATCGAATGTAGAGATGTATGTTGATTTTTTAAATAGACATTAGCAACTTTAATTATTTTGTTGACCAGAGAGTCCTGTCTTCGAATGTAGAGATTCATGTTGATTGTTTTGCTAGATATGAGCAATTTTCATTATTTTCCCTTGCGCCTTTTTCGGTTTTTTGTCCTCACTTTTACTCCTAACTCACCTCCCCCTTCCGCGCTTTCTCTGACCGCCGCCTCAACTCCATGTCTCTTTCCTCTCTTCCACCTCCTCCTGCTAACTGTTTTCTGTCCTGGTTTTCTGTTCCTGGACGTCTTTCTTGCGTCTAACCTCTTTTATCTCTCGCCGCACAACTCCTGCCTTGCCTCCTGTCTTTCCCCTACCGCGCCCGCGCTTTTCCTACCTCTCTCTTGCTAGCGTTCATGAACCTCTTTCGTTATAGTGCCGCTTCTCCTGTTTTGCTTAACCCCTGTGCTTCTGACTGTCTTTTTGGTCTCTCTCCCTCTCGTCTCCTGTTGCGTGTTACCCGTCCCTTCTGTCTGTTGCGAACTCGTCACCCTTGGTTTTCGCTCTTGCTCCTTGTGACTGGTGTTTCCCTCTCTGTGCCGTTTGCCTCGCTCTCCGTGCTGTCGTGACCTTCTCGCAACCTCCGTGCTTTGCTGAACGTTCTCGTCGTCTCTTGTCCGTGCGTTGTCCTCGAGTCTTCTCTCCTCCGACGTGAGCTTCTCTCGCTTTGCCCTTACCGCTGGCGGAGTGCCGGCTTGTTGCTTCGTCTCTTTGCTCTCCCTTTGCTTTTCTTCCCCACCCCCCCCACGGCTCTGACTGCTCTCGTGGCTCTCTTTCTCCTAACTTGCTAACGCAACTAACGCTCGCTTGCTTCTGGGTTTCGTTTCTCTTCGTTCTCCGTTCTTCCGTCCTTGGTGCTCGCTCTCTTCTGCGTGTCCGTGGCCTCTCGCTGCCGTGTGTGCTTCAACGCTTCTCGGTTCCGCTTTTGTTCTCCGTTGCTAAGTTTTCTCTTCGTCAACGTTCTCCTTGTTCTCGTACTCGTCGGTTTGCTGGGTCCGCGCCCCTCGTCTCTCTTCCTTGTCTCCATGTCTTCGTACCGTCTCTCAACTAACTCTTGTATCGTTCCAAACCTCGTCTCTCTCTCTTCTCCCCGATCTTTCTTGTCTTCGCTTCGTTTCCCGTCAAACTCTAATCGTCTCGTGCTCGTCTGTCCAACCAACTTTTGTTTCTTCTCTCCCTCGCCCTTCCGTCCCCTTTTTTTCCTCTCCGCTGCTTACTCTCTCTACCTGACCACTGTCGCTCTGCTGCTTACTACTCCTTCTTTTCGTCCGTGTTCTTGTCGTCACCTCTTCCTTCGCCCTCCTTGCCTTCGGTCTCTCTTTGTCCGACCGCTGACTCTTGCGCATCATCTCTTTCCTCTGTGCAGTGCTCCCCCCCTCCTTTGCTGTCTCTGCCCCTCGATGTCTGTGCTTACTCTCTGCTTTCGTTGCTCTGCCCCGTGAGTACCCGGTCTACGTCCGTCCCGTTCAGACTTGTTCGTCTCCGCGGCGTTCGGCCTGCCTTACTCGCCGGCTGTCTGCTTAGCTCCTTTACGTTAACCCTACGGACCTCCTCACTACGTGCGTTACCAACTGCCCCTCCGCTCCGCCATTCTCAACGGACGCGCCGTACTCCACTTGATCCTCCCCCTCTCGCCTCTGCTCTCTTTGTCTCGTGCCCTCTCTTTCTTCTTACTCTCCGGCCGCCGCACTTTCGCTTTTTGTCTTTCCTTCAACTCCTTTCTCCTAACTTCCTTTACTCTTTTTTTACCCTCGCCTCCGCGCGTTTCTTCTCTGTAGCGCTCTTTCTCGTTTGTCTCGAGCTCCGCCTTAGTCGCTTGCCGCTTTCTCTTGCTTCGTTCTCGCCTGCTCCCCAGCCATCTTTCTGTCAACTCCTTCGTTACGTTTCGTCTCCTCTCGTCTCAACTCTCTGGCCTCTAACCCGGCTCTGTCTCAACGTGTGTTCTTCCCTTCTCTCAACATCCCACTCTCCACGTTCTCCTCTCTCCTCGCTCTTCCCTTCTCTAACCTGCTTTGCTTCTGCTTTCCTAAACTCCTAACTCGTCGTCGTCCTTCCTGCCCACCCTGTCTTTCCTCTCGTCTCTCTTCTCTCCTTTCCTTATACTCATACTTCATTCTTCTTCTCTCTCCTCTCCCTCCTCTTGTGCGCGGTGCGCGTTTTCCTCTCTACCTCCGACCCCCTTCCCTTTCTTCCCGTCGCCTCTGCGTGTCGAACTCCGTCCTGCGTCGCCTCGCCTCTCCCGCGTCCCGTCGCTCCTTCTGCGAACTAGCTAACGCTGTCCGTTCCCTTTTCGACTCTGCTGTCGCCTTCTGCCTACGCAACGTGCGTAACGACGACCCGTCTTCGTATCTTGCTACCCCCTTCTTCTCTATCTCTGACCTTCCACCGTCCCCTGCTCCCCTCCGGCATTCACCGACTTTTTCCTCCGCACCCTCCTCGTGTCCCTTTTCCCTCCTCTCTCCTCTCTCTCCCTTCCTGCCTTTTCCCCCTGCTTCTAACCCTCGCCCCGCTTTCACCTTGAACCTTTCTTCCTCTCCCTTTTTCGCTCCTCTTCTGCCTTACGCGGACCTCTCCTTAACTCTACCCTCGTCTCGGCTCGCTTTCCTCTCGTGTCCTCTGTTAACACTTTGTCTCCTCGTAGCTCCCTGCTTGTCCCTTCTTCCTTTCTGCGTCCGTCGCTCCCGTCTCTTTTGTCGCTTAACGTGTAACCCAACCTTTTTTCGCCTCTGCAGCTTCTGATACCTCCGACCGTGTGCTAACTTCTCTACACTCAGTGAACTCTACGTTCTACGCCCTCTTTCGTTTTCTCTCTTTCTTTACTCTCCCTCCACGCCCCCCTAGACGTACCCTCTCTTCGCGTCCGCGGCCTACGGAGGTCTTTCTCTCTTCTGCTCGCTTTCCGCGTCCTGAGCCGCGCCCTCCTGTCCTTTTCGTCGACTCTACTTGTTTCTTCGCCTCTCTTGCTGCTTTTTTTACCTTCTTGCCTTACCCTTTGTGTTTTTGTCTCCGCTTTTCCCCCTTTACTCTTCAGCTCTCTTTTGTGGCCTCAACTTCCTCGGGCTTTGTTTCTCTTCTGCTCTGTGTCTGTGGTCTGCCGTGGCGGTCCAACCTACAACTACTGTATTCAACGTTCGTCTGTTCTTGTTCCGCTCGCGTCGTGTTCTCCTTGGTACTCTCGTCTCTTCTCTTTTGCCGTCTTGTTCTCTTTCTTCCTTCTCGCCCTCTCACGCTTCTCGGTCCTCGCCCTGTCTTGCCTCGCTTCCCACCCACCCCCCCCACGACTCTTCTCGCCCTCGCCTTTCCTCCTGCTTCCCTCTTAACTCTCTCTTTTAACGACTTTCTCTTTCACTCTTCGGTCTTTCGGCTTTCGGCTTTCTCCTCGGTTAACGCTTTGTTTCTTCTTGGCCGACTTTTTGGTGGCCTCGCCCTCCGCGTCCTTGGTGGTTCCTTCGCTCTTCACAACTGTTTTTTGCTTTCCGGCGTTGCCTGCGTCCAACTGCTCTCTCCGCTTCATCACTGCTCCCGCCTGCCCGTCGTCTTCTTCCTTCTCTCTCGTGTGCGTCCCGTTGTTTGCCTCTTCTGTCTCTAAGTTGCGCGCTCTTTTCGTGTTGTCGGCTGCGCTCACTGCGTTTTTGTCACTTTACCTTTACCGCTTCTTCGGTTCTAACACTAACGGCTGTGCGAACCTTGCGTCCGTCGTCTCCCCTCTTTCTCCGTTTAACCCTCCTCTCTCTCTACTCGCGGGCCGGGTTAACTTGGAACCGTGCTCTCTCTAGGTTAACTTTTCCCCCCTTCCACCTTTCTCTTACTTTCTGCTCTCGTTGCCTCTTGTGCAAACGCGTCGTGAACTGTGTGCATTCTAAACTCTAACGTACTCTTGCTTTCTCTTCTTTCCTTCTCCTGCTCTCTCTCTACTCTTACGCAACTTCGCGCCCTGGCTCTGCGGTCGCTCGTAGTATCTGGCTCTTGCTTTTCTCGCGTCTCTGGCGCTCCTCACTCCGTTGCCTGTCAAAACCTCCTGTCTATCCCGTCGTCCTCCCACGTGCTCGTCTGCTCGCCCCCTTCCCCGTACTTCTCCTCGGTCCCTCTTTCTGGCTGCCGCGCCTACCCTTCTCTTTACCGCGTGTCTGGGCCGGCCGTCCCCCCGCTCTACACCCGTCTCTTCTTTTCGTTCTCGTCTCTTCCTCGCCGGCCCTGAGTGTTGCTCTACTTGCTTCAACTATGTCGCCTTCCCTGTCCCTGGCCCGGACTTCGTCTCCTCTGTTGGGCTCTCGCCCTCTACTCCTCCTTTGTCTTTTTTGCCCTTCTTCTCCCCTTCTCCTTACTCTCTCTCCTGTGTGTCTTTGGTCTCTTCCTCTTGGGACCCTACCCTTCGAACTGTGTACTCTCTGTCCTCGACCCCTCGCCCGCCGTTCCTGCGCCCTGCATCTCTCGACAGCTGCGGCGACTCGTCCCTCAACTGCCAGTACCCTTAACCCTCTGCGCTCTCGCTCCCCTGCATTCTGCTCGTTCCCTACTGTTCCTTCTGTATCTCCTGCCCGCCGCTCTCGGGGGGCGGTTTCTTCCTCCCTCGCCCCTAACGCGCTTCTCAAACTTCCCGCCTTCGCTTCTCGACGCGTCGTGTTCCCCCCTTCGTCTTACTGTCGTTCTCCTTCCCTCCCGCTACTTCCTGGTTGCCGCCGGGTGTCGTGCCAACGCTAACTTTCCCCTGACTCTTTTTCGCTGCCGGTTCGTTCTCTACTTATCTCCTCCCTCTCTTCTCCGCCTTGCAACCCGTCGTGGTTCTCCTCCCTGTCCAACGGCGTTCTGGCTCCTTGCCGAACTCAAAGCGCTCTCGCTCCGTCTTTTTTCCTCTGTATAGCCTTGCTACTCGTCTCTCCTTTGCCTCTTCTGTTCGTCTCTTTTCTTCCTACCTTCTCGCCTCCTGCCGTTCTCTTCTCGCGTTCTCCTGTTCCAACTCCTCCTCGGTTCTCCGCTCCTCGTTGTCTCCTGCTTCTCCTCCTCCGTGGCTTCTTCGCTGCTTCTCCTACTACTTTACCTGGCCTGGTCGATCACTCTTTCCTTTCGCCTCTGCTCTCTCGTTCTTCCTCTGTGTTCTCCTCTCTCGCGACTGCTGTGCCCTCTTTTTTGGTCCTTTCCTCCTCGCCCCCTCGTTGCGTCGGTTCCTCTCTTTTTCGCCTCGGCCCTCTCTCCTCGCCCGCGTCGTTACGCTTGCTGTCTCCTAGCTCCCTCCAGGCCGGGCTCTCACTCGGTCTCCTTCGCCCAACTGTTCTTCACGCCTGACAACCCGTACGTTAACTCCTCTCGCACACCTTCTCGCTCCCCCCGTCCTCCGTTCTTACCCGCCTTCCCTGCCTGTTCGTGTCGCGTGGCGGAACTGCACCTCTCTCCTGGCGTTGTTGTCGCTCGCGCAGCTTCTGGTGTCTCTCTATTCCTTAACTCTGATTCGAACTCCTCCTGCGGCTTCTCCTTCTCCTTCCTCTAACCTCTCTCTCTCTTTGCGTTTGCGTTACAGTCCTCGCTGGCTCATCCAACCTCGTTTCGTGCCCCTTCCGGCCCTCTTGCTTCCTCTAGCTCTCGGTTCTCTCCCGTCGACTCGAACTCTCTCAACCTTCCCTCTCCCGGGCGTCTTCTTGTCTCGCCTTTTTGCGCCGTTTTGCTGTCGTAGCCAGTCTACGCTCTCCTTGTCACTCTCTTGTTTGCCTCCGTTGCACACTTTGTCTCCCTTCTTCGCGTCTCTCTGCTTTCTTAGCGTCCTGAACTAGTTTTTGGACTTGTTGCATGCTCTTTCTCGTCCTCCTATTGCCTCTTTTGTTGCTGCGTGCTCCTTCGTTGCGCGTCTCCCGGCCCTCTCCGTCTGCTTCTCTCCTGTTCCATCGTCTAACTCTTCTCTACTTCTTCTGTGTCGTGGGCTCGGTTCCCTCTCTTCAACAACTCCCTTCTGTCCTGCTTCCGCTCCCTGCCTCTCGCCTCTTTGTCCTCTCCGACTGCCTGTCGGAACTTTTCATCCTCTGTTCTTGCTTGCCTTTTGTCTGCCTGCCGTCACCTACTTTCTCTTCGGCCTGGGTCGCTGTTCTCCTGCTCTGGCGGTTTCGGCTACTCGCCTGTTCTTCTGTCTCCTGTCTCCTCTGTGCGGCTTCTACACAACTTCGTTCGCCAACGGTGTTGGCTCTGCGATCCCTCTCTCCGTGTATCCAACTCCCTTATCGCTCTTGCCTTCTGTGCTGTTCTTCGACTCAATCTGTTTTCTTCACACCCTCCCTGTCTTGAACTTTCCGGCGGCTTTCTCTCCTTTTCCCCTCGCTTGCTGCTTCACTTCGCCGTCTCGTTCCTGGGTCACCCCCTACCCTCGCTCCTCCCGGTACTCTTCTCTCCTTAACCGACGCTTCTCTGACCCCTACATCTCTCATTTTGCTGTCCACTAACCCTTTCTGTATTGCTGATCCTGCTTCTCTCACTCTCCCTCTTTTGTTTCTTCTTTCCTCTTGCCTTCGGCCGTTCTCGGCTGAGGAACGCTGCGGTCGGCGGTCCCGTGCTCCTTTGTTTTGCCCCCTGCCTTTCCTCGGGCGTCACGCTTAACTCCCTTCACTCCTCGTCTTTACTCCTCCCACTCCCTGCCGCTTGCTCCTGTCCCCCGCGCCCCTTGCGGCTCACTCCTACTCTCTTCCCTGCTCGTCCGCTTCTTCTTCTGCACCGCGTGCTCGTCGCCGTCTGTTGCTCCCGTGTCTCTCTTCTCCGCTCTTTTCCTGCCCTCTCTCGCCACGCCTCGCCGGCGCGAACTTCCTTCTACACTTTCTCTGCCTCCGTTTTTCGCGTGTCCTCGCTTTCGGTCTTACTTCTCTCTCGTTCCTGTTCCGCTCTCGCTCCCTCGCTCTTCTTCTTGCTCCCGTCGGGCGGCCTTTCGCGCCCGCTTCGCTTCTTCTCGCGTTCGTTCTTGCTTCCTCTTAAATCTGGTGCTTCCGGCTCTAAACCCTTGCCTTTCTCGTTCCCGCTTACTACCCCGCGCTAGACTGGTTGTGTCTTCCTCTGCGTTCTTCAACGCGTAAACTTCCCTCCTCTACGCGGCCCCTGGCTGCTCCCTAACTCTGTCTTTGTTCTTGTTCCTGCGTCCTCCTAGTTCCTGGTCCGTGCCTACTGCCCTGCTTTTGTACTTCTTCTAACGCTTGACTTTCCTCTCGCGCCTTTGCTCTTCTCTTGCTGTTGACGTCTCGCCCCGCTCTCCCTTTCCCTACTTGTTCCCCTCTCTCTCTAACTCCGCGAACTCTTTCTTCCTCCCTCCTGTCGCTTCTCTGCTGTCCTGCTCGTTTCTCCTCCTCCTTCCGTGACGCTTGTTGCCTCCGTCTTCTGTGTCTCTCATGGTCCTTGTCTCCCTCCTTATGTTCACGACTCCGTGCATTCCGTTTCTGCTTCTTTTTCTGTCTATGTTTCTTTCGTTCTTTCCTTCTTTTCGCTCCCCTTCTCTCAACTTCCGCTCTGGGCCTGCCCTCCTCTCTGCCGTTTTCACACCTGAACTCTGCTTGCTCTTTCCCTCGTTCTTTTCTGTTTACCTACTGACCTTTTGCCCCTCTCCGCTTGCCCTGTCGTACCTCCTCACGGCTTCCTCGTCCTCCTTGTCTTTTACCCCCGTCCTTTCTGCCCCCTTCCCTGTTTCTCCTCCGGACCTCACGTGTCACTTTCCCCCTCTTTCGCGTTTTCTCTTCAGCGCTTTTTCTCTCCTTTTTTCCTCCTCTGTCCTGTCGCCTCACGCCGCTCCTCTCTGTTGTCCCGTTTTGCCGCTGGACCGCTCGCTCCTCGACCTGCTCGCAACGGTTCCCCACCCTTTCACTCCCGCTGACCCCGGCCCGTTGCCGTGCCCTTGCTGCCCGTTTTCTCCCTCTTAACTCTTCCCTCTGCCACTGTTCTTGCCCAACGCTTTCTCTCGCGCTCGTTTCTCTTTGTCTTTCCCACGTTGGCCTCGACTCTTTTGCACTTTCTTCTTTTTTCCCTCTATACTGTGTTGCTCCTCCCATTTGCGGTCCCTGCTGCTGTGCTCTTGTCTGGCCTGCGCCACCTCTGTTTTCCCCCCTCTTCGTTAACCTGTCGTTCTACTTTTCTAACCTCTGTCCGTGCTTCTGCGACGTCTTTTTCTTCGCCCTATACCTTCTACCTGCCTCGCTCCCTACGTGCTACTCTGTCCTCCGCGCTCCCCTCCCCTAACTACCCGTTTCTCGCGGTCCCACGCCCCTTTTCTCCCTGCCGTCTGTCTAACTGTGGCCCTGCCTCCAACCCTGCCCCTTCTACTCCTCCGAACTCCCCTTCTTTTCGTGGCTCTTTCCGTGTTCCGTCTCTGGCCGTCTATTTGCCACTATCCTTACTCTTTTCTTCCACTCCCGCCGGTGCCCTGTTGTGTCGTCTCTCCTCCCCTTTTCCCCTGCTTCCTCCTCTCTTCACTCCTCTCCTCAACCCGTTGCGCGCTCCCTCTGCAGCTCTCCGGTCCAGGGGTCAGCTTCGCCCACTCGCTCACGCTTCGACTTTCCTGTGCTTCTCCGTTACTTCTCGTCCTTTCCTTCCCGCTTCTTCTCTCCTGGCTTAGTCTCTCTCTTCTTAACTGCGTCTCCTCGGGGTCGTGCCGGGGCCTCTTTGCTGGCCGCCTTTCTGCTCCTCGGCTCTCCTTGCTTTTTGCCGCCGCCCGTCTTCCTTCCTTGCCTCTTCGCCGCTTCCTTCCCTTACTACAGGTCTCTCTCTTCTCTTCTATCGTGGTTCGTCGCCCTTCTCTTCTTCCGTTCTCCTACTTTCGCTCTTCCTGTCGTTTCTCTACCCCCCCCCCCCCCCCTGTGGTGCTGCCCCTTTTTCTGTCTGTTTCCTCAACTCCCTGCCTTCGCCCCTCCTTTCGTCGGTTCTCTCGCTTTCTCTTCTCTCGCTACGTCCGCTCCTCTACTTCCCTCTGGCTACTTTCTTCCTCAACGCCTCTTTCTCCCTCTTTTTTGCCTCCTTTTCTGTCGCCTTCTCTCCTCGTCTATTGTCCACGTCCGGTTCCTGGTTTCTTTCCCTCTGCTGCTTTCTAACTTTCTTTTCCGACTTCACTCCTGCGTCTACCGCTCCTATGGTCCTGCCGAGTCTTGCTCTACTTTCACTTTTCCTTTCTCCTTACTTTTTGCTCCCCCTTCTCTCTCCTCCTTACTGGTCCTCGCACTTTGGCTGTTTTTTTCTGCTCCTCTTCCTCTTCTTCTGTCTTCTGGTCCTCCCGCTTAGTGTCTCTACCTGACTTGCGGTCTTCGGAACGCTTCCCCGTTTTCGCGTCTCGTTGTCTTCCTCTCCGTGGCTCGTCGGCCCTTACTCGCCGGTCTCTCCCTTCCTGCCCCTTGCCGTTTTACCCGACCTCGCCTTGCCCGCGCTCTGTCTCGTGCGTTCTCTCCTCCCTCCTGGCGCCGCACTTCGTCTTCTCTCTACTCTGTCGCCCTGCTTTCTTGTCCAGCCTCTCTGCTCTCTCCTTCCCTACTCTGGACTCTCGTGAACTTGTGTACCTGGCGGCCGTCTAACCGGCCTCGGCGTTGTTGCCTCGTTGCTCCCCTCTGCACTGTGCGCCTTCTTGCCTTTACGTTCTTCCTTACGCTTTCCTTGCCTGGCTGGCTCCCGCCTGCTCCACGGGTTGTAACTCCGTCGCCTTTCTTTCTCGGGCTACTCCCGTGTATCTCGCGCTTCCTTGTTCCCGCCCCCTCTCTCCTCGTGCTGTTCTCCTCCTCCGGCCTGCTGCTCTCTCCTCTCCTCACCTTCTTCTTTCCCCTTCTCTTCTCGCTTCGTGCCTCTCCAACCTCGTTTTTCTCTCCCCCCGGACGTTCCTGCGCTCTATTCCCCCCTTTGAACGTCCGTTCTCGCTAACGTACTTCTCTTGACTTACCTCACTCCCCTGCGTCGCTAACGTGTCTCTCCCGGTCGTCTTTCGTTCACTCGTTCCTTGCCTCGTGCCTTCCTTCTCCAACTGTCCTTCCTTCTCTCTCCTGCCACTTGTCCTCTGCCCGTTTTACGTTGGTCGCCTGCCTTACCGCGCCTCTCTCCGATTCTTTGCCACTTTCTCCGTCCCTCTTCTGTCCCTTTCCTCGGTTCTGCTCCTTCGTTTCCCTTCCCTGTTCGCTGTCGTTCCTCCTTAACTCTCTCTCGTCTCTTGCTGCTGTACTTCCTGTTCTCCTGTCCGCCTGTTTTACGACACCCACCTGCTACTTGTTCTGCTCTTCTAACCTCGTGTCCGCTCTTCGTTCTGGCTCGTACCTTCCTCTCGTTTTCGACCTCCCGGCGACGAACTCTCCTGCGTGTTCTGTCCCCCTCGCTTCTTCCTCTTTCTCTGAACTGTCTTTCTCTCTTACGCTCTATCTCTTCCGAGTCCTTCGTTCCCTATACCGCGCCCGTTCTCGCTGCTTTCCTGCTCCCGTCCGTACTGTTTGCTTTTCGTCTTTCGCCACTGGCTTCGTCCGAACGTCACGTGGCGTCTTCCCCTCCGTGCTTCGCTGTTCGCTCTCCCTCTCTTGCCACTGCTCTCTTTCCTCTTTCTTCCTCTGTTCTCTTCCGTCTTCCTTTCTGTGCTCGTCTCTTTCCCCTTTCGTCTTTCTCGGTGCCTCTTCCTGTCTCTTTCTTCGCCTCCTACCTCCCAACCCTTCTTCGTCGACAACACTCTAACAGTCCTTTGTCCTACCAACTTGTCCTCTCCTTTGCACGTCTTTTGTCAACTTTCTCTGTTGCCTGCTACTCCTCCTTTCCGTCACTACGGTACTAACTTTTCCTTGCTCTGTTCTAACCTTCTCCTTCAGTGTCCTGTTTGCTTACGACTCTCATCCTCCTCCTTTTGTACCTTCTATCTCCCTGTGCTCTACCCTTTTTTCGTTCTTCTACCCCCTCGCCCGCATCCTCAACCGACGCCCAACTCGTCTGCTCCCCTTACTACTACCCTCCTGTTTTTTCCTCTGCTCTTTACACTCGACCCACTTTTGCTTTTCCACTTTTTCGTGTTCCGTCGTACTTTCTTCGTTCCTACTTGAACCGCTGCTCCGGTGCTGCGTTCGTCTCTCTCCTCTTTCTACGTTGTCGTTTACCTTTCCCCGCTCCTCTCGCTTCCTTGTGGCTCTGCTTCGCTTCCCTCTCTTACTTTCTAACGCTTTCTCTTTCACCCCTTGGACTCCTTTCCGTACCTTCTTTACTCGTTCGTCGCTCTCTCTGCCTACCTCGTTCGTTCCTCGGGTGGCTCGTCCCGCTTCTGCTCGGTTGACCTGCCTCTGTCTCTCTGCACTGCCTTCTCTCTCTTCCGCCTCGCAACTTAAAGCTGCCGTCTTAACTTTCTTGTCTTGCCTCACCTCCGTGGGGGCTCTTCTTCGCACTTTCCTTCTTCTGTACTCCGTTAAACTGTTTCTTCCGTCCGCTCTGGCCGTCTTGTCCGTCTTCTCGCTCGGCCTTTCCCCTAACTTCACTATGGTCCCGCCTATCTACGTCTGTTTTCTACGCTTCTCTCTGTGCGCTCTTTGCGTCCTAACTTGTCCCCTCTTCCCGTTTCTGCCCTGCCTCTTTTCCGTTCCTCGACTCCCGACCCCTGCGCTCCCCTCGTCTTGTCTCCGCTCCTTCTTGTTCGACTCTCGTTTGCCCTCCTGTCTGACGTGCTCCGTCGCCTCTTCTGTAACTTCCTCCCTCTCTGGCTTCGACCGCTTTACCTTCCTTTCTCGTTCCTTCTAGTTTCTGTCTTCGCCCTGCCGTGTTCGTTGCCCAGACGCTACGTTCCTTGCTTTCCGTCCTCGGGCGCTACTTCACTTCACTCCCCCTCCCTGTGGGCTTAACCCTGTTACTCTCCTCCCGTTCTTTTTTTTGTTGCCTTTTCACTTTTCTTTGGGGTTTGTGCCTCCTCCGGCTCGCTTTCCTTGCTTTGACTTTCTTCCCGCCTCTCGCTACGCTCTTAACCTCGAACTCACTCGCTCGCTCTTCTGTCGTTTGCTTCCCTTGGCTCTTTCGCGCTTCCTCGTCTCTCCCACGTTTCATTTGGTCTCCCGCCTGTCTCTCTGCCTTTTTCTGTCGTTTCTCCTTCGTTCTGCATGCACCTGGTCTTACCTGTTCCGCCGCCTACTCTCTCCTTCTCTTTTTCCCCTTCATCTTTACTCCTCTTCTCGTGTCTACCTGTGCGCCTTTACTACTCGTCTCTGCCGACTCTCTTCTCCCGTGGTTCGCTCTTCTGACGTTCTCTTCCCTCTGCCTTGTCTTTCTCTTTTTTTTCGTTCTGTGTGCTTTTCTCTCGCGCTGCCTCGATCCCGTTGCCCCTCTTTGCGTTACTTGCCTCTTCCTCCTTTCGTCGTTCGTTTGCCCCGCCTTTGCGGTACTACCGTGTTTTCGGTCTGTGTCTGCACTTTTTTTCTACGTCTCCTCTTTCCCGCAAACCTTGTTTTAACCTCCCTCCTCTTGCTCGTGTTCTCTAACTCTAACTCTCTTTTGCGTGCGTCCGCTGGTGTCGCTCGGGCTGTGTTCACCCGCCTACCCCTTCCCGTTTCGCCGCCTTCCTGGTTCGTGTCCTTAACCGGCTCCTTCCTTCCCTTCTTCTTACTCTTCCTCCCGCCCCGTACGTTCTCTCTTCCTTCCGCGCACTGCCTCGCACGTTCCGACTCCTTCTCCTCCCTATGTTGGCCCGCCCTCTCTTCACGCTCTTCTCCTTGTCCCCTTCCTCTTCTTCGCGTGCCCCTTCCTTTCCATGTCGTGTTTTTTTCCCCTCCGTCCAGCTTTCCTTCTCTTGTTGCGTTTGCAACGTCCTGCCATTCTTTCTTCTCTTTTCTTCGTCCTAACTTTCGCCGCCCGTCCCCTCTCTTTGCCGGCTCACTCGGCTGCGCGCGTCCTTCTTTGCTCTCGTCCTCGTCCGTTTCCTTATCCCTCTTTTCCGTCGTTCTCTCTGTCCTTTTTTTTTCTAACTCCCTGTCTTTCCACCTTCTTGTCTCTCCTTTTCTGTTTTCCTTTTCCCTCGCTAACTTCGTCGAGGTTCTGTGACTCTTCCTGTGTTCTCTCGCTTCTTACACCCCACCCCCCCCCCACCCCCCCCCCTTCGTTCCCCTCGTTTCTGTCCTTCCCTTCGTCCTTCTGACTCGTCGTCCCTGCCTGTTCGGGCCTCCTTCGGCTGCTCTTCTTGTTGCCGTTCTGACGTGTTGCGTTGGTGTCCCTGTGTCTTTTCTCTCTTTTCCGCTTTACCACGGACGGTACTCGCCGGACACGCGCCTCTCGCGCTAACTCGGTACCTTTATGCTTTCTATACTTTTCTTTCGCCTGCTCCCGCCCGTTGCCTCTCTGTCTGTCCCGTCCTCCCGCTCCCCGCTAATCCTCCGCTTCCGTCGTATTGTTTGTCTTTTCGTCCCCCTTTTTTCTCTCTGCTCTGCTTCTTCCACTACCTCGCCTCTTACTTCGACGGCTCTTCACTCTCTCTCTCTCCGTCGGAACTCTCCGGTTTCGATCTTCTTCCTATCTTTCTCTCCTCTCCCTTCTCTTCTCGTCGCCCTGCGAACTGTTCTTCTCGCTCTCTCTGCTGTTGCCGTCTCCTACCGTTTCCTGACTCTTTTATTCCGTCCTCTGCTCTCCGTAAACCTCCTTCTACGTTACTCTTCTTTGTCGTCCGCCTAACTCCCTGCTTTCGACAGTACGGGCTCCGAGTGCTCATTTTGTGCGTTGTTGTCTTTGCCCTCCTTGTCCTCGATCCCTCCGAACTTTTCTTGCTGCTCGGTGCTCTCCTCTCCTACTCCGCGTTTCTCCTCTCCCTTGCCTACCCGGTCTCCTAACTTCCCACTCTTGCCATGTCTCCGTCTCTTCACTCTCCTCGTCCCTCTTCCTTATTCACGTTGATCTTCTGCGCCTCTGGTTCCTCCTCCCCTCTCTATTCGACGTCTCTCTTTACTTCCTCTGTCTCCTCCTCGCTGCCTCTACCTCCCCTGACGATACTTTCCCTACCTCGCTGTACTGACTTTTTTTGTCACTCCGACTTTTTCTCGCTTCCCTCCATTTGCCGCGTCCCTTTCGCCTAACCGCTGTCGACGTCTCTTTTCGTCTCCTCTTTTTTTCCTCCGGTTTCCCCCAACAACTTACTTCGTCTCTTCCTTTCTGCCGCCGCCTATCTCCGTCTGACTCACTCTGTTCTTCACTAGCCGTTCTTCCCTATCGCCTTCCTCGCTTGCTCTTCTGTTCTGTGGCCTTTTCTCCTTTGCTCGCTCCTTACATTTCTCCTCCCTGCTCGTGTCCGCTTAACGTCTCTTGCTTTGTTTAACTCTTCTTTCGGCCGGCTCTGGTCCAACTTTAACGTTTCTCTATTTCTTTTCAGCCCGTCGTAGACTCTGGTCCTCTCCGCTCGCTGTCTCCTACTACGTGACTTCCTCCACATAACCATCCCTTGGCACCGCTTCTGTACTCTTCCTTTACGACTCTTTTGCCCCTCCTTTCCGTGCCTTCTCTTGCTCTACTCTCTCCTTGCTTTACTTTCTGTCCCCCCCACCTGCCCGGTCGTCCCTCCGGGGCCCGACTCCGTTCGGCAGTCTGGACTCTTCTTTGCTGTCGGACTCCCTTGCCGCTCCCTCCTGACTCTGTCGTTCTCCGCTGTTTCTCGGTGTGCCTTTCTTCGTTCCACTCGTCTGGGCCGCTCGGGAGACTTCCTCTGCGACTTTGCCCTCGCCTCCGCTCTCGCTCCGTCTCTCCCTCTTCGTACTTTAACCGTGTTTCCCTTTTCCTGCTCTCGTGCGTCGTGCGTACTGTCTGCAACGTTCCCGCTGCCTCTCCCTCGCTCCTCTTTTTTCTGTTCTCCTGGGCCCGACGTTTGCTTCCCTCTCTGCTTTGTCACACCTTTGTCCCTTCTCGTTTTGCCTCCCTCTCGCTTGCTCTCTTGGCTCCACCTTTTGCTTGATCTCTTCTTTTCTTCGCTTTTCCCCCCTCTCTAACACTGACCGCGGCCTAGCCCCCCTGCCTCGCCGCTCACTGATCGGTCCCGCCCGCTCCGCGTTCGCTCTCTGCGCCGCACGGTTCCTCCTCTCGTGTTCGCTTTAACTTCCTCGTACTTCCCGCTGAACTCGCTCCCTCTAACCCTCGTTACCTACGTTTCCAACTGCGTTCTTGCTCGGCTCTCCCTTTGCCTCTTGTACTTCTTCCTGCCGCTTTCTCCGTTGTGTCCCCTTTCGTCCCTCCCTGCCGTTCCTCTTGTCTTTTTTGACCTTCCTCCCGCCTCCGCTCCTCTCTAACTCTCTTCTGTGCTCTTGTGCGACTTCCCCTTCTCGGACTCCTTCCTCGCTCATCCTGTTCGCGGCCGTTTGCCGTCTTCGTCGCTCGGTGTTGCCCTCCTGTGTGCGCCGTCCTCGCGGCCTCGTGCCGACTTTTCGCTCTCCTGTCTCCCTCGTCCTTCTCGTCGAACTTGTTCTCTTTCTCTCTTTGAACGTCTCTGCTCTTCCTGCTCCGCTCTCTTACGTCGGTTTCTCTGTTCCCTACTGTACTCTCCCTGTGCTACGCTTACCTTCTTTTCGTACCGCTCTCGCGCTGTCCTCTTACCCTCTTGTCGTGCGACTCCCCGACTAACTCTCGTGCTTGCCCTTCCTCCTCCGCTCTCGTCCTGTACCCCCCTCCCCTTGTCGCACCGTTTCTACTTTTCCACTTTCTTTTTGCCTCCCTCCTCTCTCCCTACCTTGTGTCGTCCCGCACCTCAACCTCTGCTCTGCTGCTTGCTCCTCCTCCTCTCTCGTGTTACTTCTCCTCTGCGTCGTGTTAACCCCCTGTCCTGCTCGCAGCCGAACTTCTCTGCTCTCTCTCTTTCCCACTCTGTGGCCTCTCCTAACCATCCGTTCCGAACTGCTTTTTCTCAGTTGCGCTGCCGCGTCGACGACCCCCTGACCCGTGTAAAAGATGATGAACTCATGTCCAGTGAAACCCCACACAGTCGATTCAACTCACATCCATAATCCAATAACACACAAAAATAGTCACATCCGTTCCTACACAATCCGCAAGTAGCGTGCCAAAATACCCCCCAGAATGATAGAATAGCACGCACTGCGCACATTTACCATCTTCTACAGACCCATCCAAGGTCCACACCACGCCTTACGCGATGTCAGAAGTCATATAAACCAAGCCCCTAAGCCCTTATAACTTATTTAGAAGCCCGATAGTCCTTACATCGACTGTAAGAGATACATGTGAATAGATATAAGCAAGCACATAGCCATTTCAATAAAATACTGACCAGAAATGTCCTATCATCGAATGTAGAGATGAATGTTGATTTTTTAACTAGACATTTTTTGTTGACCAGAAATGTCTTATCTTCGAATGTAGAGATGCATGTTGATCGTCTAGCTAGATATTAGCAATTTTGATTATTTTACTGACCAGAAATGTCCTATCATCGAGTGTAGAGATGAATGTTGCACATTAAGCGTTATGTATTGTTGTCACAGACTTAGTTTATATAAGTAGAAAAATAACTGATTTCTCTCTATATATGTATAGACAAACTTCTCTATAAAGTTCACTCAAGGTGTGTGTACTTTAATGATCTTCACCTTTCTGAACCTTCTCCACTTGTATTTTCAAAATACCTTTTCTCATCAATTAATCTTTTGAGCAATTATGCAACTGAAATGTGAATTGATGCCTATAGCGTGAGATATAATTAGTCAAAAATGTTGATGATATTAACCCCTTGGTAATGATACAATTTTACCACTTATTACTACAGCAGATCAAACAGACAATATTCTACACAGTAATGCTAGCTACAATCAGTGTATACTTCTGGTCCTATAAAATGTGCATAATTACTACAGATATAGGTTAATAGGTGGAATGAAAAACTGATTTATTCAATTTACAACAAGACTAATTTGATTGAAGTCTAGCTTGATAAAATCCTTTTACTTTGTATAGATCAATGACGTAAACTATCTAAAAAAAATGTAAAACTGTCCAATAGTAACTCTTTCAGATATGGTGAAAGCTAAAGCAGAATAAATAAAAATGGGAATACTTTTTTAACAACATTTTGTTTTGAAGTTTGACGTTTGACGGTTAAGGTGACATTCTTAGCTGATGACAATCTACAACAAGTCTAGACAGGTCATGTAAAATGCTAATGATATTAATAATAATGATGATATCGATTGGCAGAAAAAAAAGAAGAAATTGAATCTAAATATACAAAATATAAAATAGATTTACGGCTGTATATAAGGAAATTGCATGTTTATTGGTCTGCACAAGTTATGTAAGAAATGAATTAACGGCGGTTTACAAGGGAGTCTGCATATTAATTGATTTGAAAAAATCTACAGATTGAGTAATTGATATCCAATACGGCCACAGATATATCATCACCACAATACTCCAGTCATAACTCCGAGGAGTTATACATCCTTTGCTGGTATGAAAACCCAAGAATTAGATATACAACAAAATTAATCAGCCTCTAAAGTACGCCATACAGGGATCGATATTAATAGTAATAACCAATAACGTGTGGATCTGGTATAAGTCCCATTCCTAATGCAGAATTTACTATTCCCCCAATTTCCAGCAAAATTTTTATATATGTTCACCTCACATTCTGTACGCCAACAAAGGAGAAATTCACAAATTTAAGTACCACCCAATCAGAACTTTCATGTCTTCATATGAAAACTAATGTTGTCAGTTAAATAAAACAAGTTGGAGGCAGACATTTCTGTGTTTTTATTGTTATGAATAAAATAACCATACTTACTTTTCCCTACATTGCTCATTTGGACGTAAAATTCCCAACTGAAATAGAAACAGACCCTGTACAATAATGCGTCTATTAACCCCTGTTCCACCACATTCCTGACTTTATATCTTTAAATCAAGTAAGGGCATTAATATTTTGTCAATGTTTCAATTTATGTCTTTGTAATTACATGAAATGAAAACCGTGTAGGTTGTATGTTTTTTAACGTCTCATTCAAGGATCACATTTGGAAACATCACCAATTGCCGGTGAAGGTCTTCAAATATTGGCCTTTGTTCGGCCCTTACTTGAGGAGTGAGGGTTCTCTAACGTGCCGACACCTATTGTGACACGGGACCTCGGCTCTTACTGTCTCATCCGAGGGACAGAAATCAGACCTGTCTCCGACTGGACTCGATCTCACGACCAAGATTCGAGCGTACTACCGACTGAGCCAAGCCGGCTCTTGAAAGTCATTCACATACTAAACTTCACATAGAAATATGAATAACTTAAGTCGACTTCTCTATAAGCAAACTTTTCTATAAAGTTCATTCAAGGTGTATGCACTTTAACGATCTTCACCTTTCTGAACCTTCTCCACTTGTTTTTTAAAATAAGTTTTCTCGTCAATTAATCTTTTGAGGAATTATCAAACTGAAATGTGAATTGATGCCCATAGAGTGAGATATATTGACTGAAAATTGTTCACCTTTTTTTACTTCAAATTCTGATCGTATTTTACAAATGAATGTTTGTATTGTATTAATTTAGCATCGAACTTATTTAACAGAATCAATCCTTAGTAGACACAAAATAAAATATGATATTTTCCATGACCTAAATCGTTTAACATTGACCTATCTAATTACAAGTAGGCCCTATATCATTCTCAACCCCAAGTCAAATATTCGTCTATTCAACAGTTACCTGTAGATACCTGTATAATAGTAAAAATAAACCACCCAAAGAACAAAGGATGATATCATCACAATGTTTACCATCTGTCAGAGATTATTTACCATCTGCAGGGCACTGGCACTAAATAACCTTTATAAAAATGGTGTTCATCATATCATAACTGTCATCGGCTGTTCCTGGAATTGTACGTACACAAATATTTGCGCATTCTTTTTGGAAAATTTGAATTCCAATAAAACAAAATGAAAAAAAAGAAAAGTCAGAAAACAACAAACTAGTAAATAAAAGCATTGAACGGCTTTCAATTGGCATTCATAAGTTCAAAATTGCCAACTGACAATAGTTCAATTCTTCAATACATATCTATACAGCGGCCATACTGATACCGATCTGCTTGATTACATGTGAACAAATGATACTTGTACTATTATATATTTTCGTTATCCAGAGTTACCACCACTTGTAGCAGGTATCGATTGTGGTGTCATTTGTTTGTGCGTAAAATGTGAGAAGTTATCAATTGTGACGTCATATGTTTTTGTGAAAATTGCGTTGTTTTCTCACGTAAAGACATGATGTCACAATCAATACCTGTTGACTGGGAGATAAATCTGGGAGACTACCGAATAAAAAAACAGAATACGCCAGAATGAGGGGAAGTTGATAGTTGCCAATGGCAATGGCCCCGCCCCAAGAACAAATCCGATACAATGGGGCAAATAAAAATAACAAAGGTACCCCTTTGAAGACTTACGTCTGAAACATGTATAGTAGCAGTGATTCATTTAATCGCGTTAAGTCGTGATCGAATGAAAAAGTACTACTTTAAACTAACATCTCGTAACATTTCAAAGATGAGACTGTGGCTATATTTAAAGTCGTGATCGATTGATATATGCCATAATTAATCTGTTATATCTACAATTACGATTTTGCTGTAAACTCAGGATTACCGTCACATATAAAATTTAGATCATATAATAACCACTAAACTATTCTATTGGTATACCTTAACTCTGGATTTTATGAAAGTTTGTACATTATTTTTATTTTATACTTTAAGTCCAGACTTTGAGATGAAATGCATGTTATTTAGTTGTCATATATGTGTAAGTATTTTACATTAAAATTTTTATTCGCACAGAATCACAAACATCTTACATCGATAGTCCTAAAATGACAACTGAGGAATATACTACAGGAACTGAACCAACAACAGAAAATACGACTGATACTGAATCGACAACAGAGGAATATACTACAGAAACTGAATCGACAACGGAAAAAACGACAGGCAGAGAATCGACAACAGAAGAATATACCACAAGAATTGAATCGACAACAGAAGAACATACTTCAGGAACTGAATCACCAACAGAAGATTATACTACAGGTACTGAAGCGACAACAGAAGAATATACTACAGTAACTGAATCACCAGCAGAAGACTATACTACTGGGAATGAAGCGACAGAGGAAATGATAGACACTGAATCGACAACAGAAAAGGATACAACAGGAACTGGATCGACAACGGAAGAATATACTACAGATACTGCCTCGACAACAAAAGAAACGTCAGGCACTGAATTGACAACGGAAGAAGAAACAATAGGCACTATATCGACGACAGAAGAAAATACTACAAATACTGGATCGACAAAAGAAGATATTACACGAACTGAATCGACAACAAAAGAATATACTACAGGAACTGAAGCGATATCAGAAGAATTTACGACAGGAACGGAATCAATGACAGAGGAATATACCAACGGAACTGAATCGACAACAGAAGATTATATTACAGGAACTGATTTGACAACAAAGGAAACGACAGGCATTGCAATGACAACAGAGGAAGATACAACAGGAACTGAATCGACAACAGAAGAATATTCTACAGATATTGACTCGACAACAAAAACACTGACAGGTACTGAATCGACAACAGAAGAAGAACCAACAGGCACGGAACCGACGACAAAAGAAGATACATTAAATACTGACTCAACAACAAAAGAATATACTACAGGAACTGAATCGACAGTAGAATACAATACAGGAACTGAATCGACAACAGAAGAATATACTACAGAAACTGAATCGACAGTAGAATACAATATAGGAACTGAACCGATAACAGAAGAATATACTACAGGAACTGAATCGACAGTAGAATACAATACAGGAACTGAATCGATAACAGAAGAATATGCTACAGGTACTGAATCGACGGCAGAGGAATATTCTACTGGAACTGAATCGACAAAAGAAGACTACTACAGGAACTGAATCGACAATAGAAGAAATAACAGGCACTGAATCGACAACAGAAGATACAATATTGATAACAACTAAAGATTATACTACAGAAACCGAATCGACATATGAAGAATATACTACAGAAAATGAAACGACGACAAAAGATGATACTACAGTTACTGAATGGACAATGTCATGAATGTAGGGTTCCGTTTTAACACAAATATCATGAAGTCCGAGGATTGCCGGATTACCAACTCAGATACAACACCAAGAAATTTTAACAATAAACAAAATTTAATAAGAAATAAATTATATACAGGAAGTTAGAAACAAAATGATAGATTACTGATATTTCGGCTGAGTCTATTGCAATATCAATTCAAAGTCGAGTGAAACACTTAAACAAAAATTATAATTGTCCCTGGTTTCATTTTAGTCTTTCAAATAAATATTGTAACTTTCAGTTCAGTTTCACTGCAAAAGGATATATTAACACAATAACTTCTCAAATGGTTCTGTAGCACAATCTCACAATAAAAATACTGCTACTGCTACTGCTGTATATTAGAGTTAAGTAGGAAAATAAACGGCACAACACAGCTGAAATCTTGACTCCTAGTCCGGCTGGGCCTCCATAGAGTTACGTGAGCTGCTTGCCTGTTATCTGGGCTATTTTACTACCACACCTTTGAAATTACATTATATACACAATATATTAGGCACTCAGACCTTCATATATTAATAATGGTAATAAGTACTATACGGTATAGTTTATAAATCTACAACGAAATACAATTCGAACACGTGTAGTGCAGATAAATACGAAAACTTCAAAATATATAAAAGATACACTAATAAATATACAGAATATAGAGTAAATAAATATTATTTACCTTGATATTTGCATGTTCAAATACTTATTTCAATTTTACGGGTATAATACGCCCACCATTCCTGGTTCAGAACTACTAGCAGACACGTCTGATATATTCCACTGCACGGAAAGGAGTGAGGATTATAACAAATGTATTATTAACTTCGCACGGGTAAGTTGCTAAACAGGTTTTGGAAGAAAGTAAAAACAAGGCGGGAAATTCAAATAACAAAAAGAGCAAATCAAGTTCGTTACAAACGTCCCATTCCCAAAGACTAATACCATTAGTCTAACCTGAACTACGAACTTGAAATAAAACAACAAAGTAATTGACTATATACAAAACTGGATCAAATTAGGTATATCATACCCTTGAAAGAAAATCTGCAACAATATTGCTTTTGCCGGTAATATGTCTAACTTTAAAGTTAAACTCTTGTAAAGTCAAACTCCACCTGAGTAACCTCTGATTTGATAGTTTCACTTTGTCTAGCCACTGCAATGGAGCATGATCTGTCTCAACAATAAATGCCCTACCCTCAAGGTACACCCTAAGAGACTTGATACTCCAAAAGATACCAAAACATTCCTTTTCTATAACTGCATACCGTTTTTCCACATCAGTCAATTTCTTACTAAGAAAAGCGATCGGATGACGACCATCATTGAACTCCTGCTCTAAGACAGCACCAACACCAATATCTGAAGCATCTGTACGAAGGAAAAACAGTCTATTAAAATCTGGACTCCTTAAGACTGGTTCTAATGCTATGGCAGTTTTCAAACTATCGAAAGCTTTCTGGTGCTCTTGAAGCCAAACAATACGAGAACCATTTCTCTTCTTTGTAAGATCAGACAACGGAGCAGCTAGATCTGAGAAATTAGAAATAAATTTCCTATAAAAACCAATAGTTCCTAGGAAAGAGCGAACTTGCTTTTTCGTAGTTGGAGTAGGAAAATTCTGAATAACCAGAATCTTTCTTTGTAATGGCGACACCAAACCATTACCAACCACATGACCCAAAAACTCAAGTTTCTGACAACCAAAGCTACACTTCTTCGGTTTTCCTGCCAGGTTAGCTAACTTAAGTCTCTGAAAAACAGCCCGTAAGTGCTTCAAATGATCCTCCCAAGTTTCACTATAGATACCAATATCATCAATAAAACACCGAACAAAACCATGCAAACCGTCAAGAACCTTATCCATCAATCTGACAAACGTTGCCGGAGCATTGATCATACCAAACGGCATGACAGTAAACTGAAAATGTCCCATAGGGGTAACAAAAGCGCTCTTCTTTTTGGCGTCATTATCCAATGAGATTTGCCAATAACCTTTTGTCAGATCGATCTTGCTGATAAACTTTGCTTTACTTACCTCATTCAAGAGGTCGTCAATGCGTGGCATTGGTCTAGGGTCAAATATTGTTACACTGTTAAGAGCTCTGTAATCACAACAAAACCTAATGGAAGAGTCGTCTTTCTTTACCATTACCACAGGAGATGCATAGGGACTCGTTGAGGGTTCAATGATCCCTGCCTCCAGCATAGAATCAAGTTCCTCCTGCATTCGTTCTCTCAGAGCGTATGGGACTGGGTATGGTTTCTTGTGTACAGGTACGTCTGACGTCAGCTTTACTGAGTGTTGAACTAAATCTGTGCGCTTTGGAATATCACTAAAAATATCAGAGTATTCAGACAACAAAGACTGTAACTGACTTACTTGTGTTTCAGTCAACCCCTCTGAAATCTTGATATCACTTAACCCAGCATCTGACTGTACTGCTGGAGTTGATTTATCATCGAACTCCAGATCTACATCTACAGATGCACACAAACCTCCTAGAACCTCTAAACATACAGAATCAATTTCAGATTTTGTTTTACTCTCACTCTCAACAGAGCGCTCAAACCACTTTTTCAGCATATTAACATGAAACACTGTTTCTTTGTTCTTTCTCATTTTCACTCTGTAATCTACATTTCCTACCTTCTCTGTTATTTCAAATGGTCCCTTCCACTGAGCTAACAGTTTTGATGTGTTTGAAGGTAAAAGTACCAAGACTTTATCACCTACTTCAAAACTTCTGAATCTTGCTTTTCTGTCATAGTATACTTTCTGCTTTTTCTTACAAACCTTCTCTCTATCTCTTGCCAGATCTGAATATTCTTTTAGCCTATCTCTTATTTCCAAGATATAACTTACAACAGATGTCTGACTTTCCTCTGATTCCTCCCAGTTTTCTCTCAGTACACTTAATGGACCACGTACTTGTCTCCCATAAAGCAATTCAAATGGAGAAAACCCGGTAGTTTCATTGGGTACCTCCCTGTAAGCAAAAAGAACATAGGGCAAATGTTGGTCCCACTTAGATGGTTCTTTGACCGCATAGGCTTTTAGCATTTTCTTAAGTGTGCCATTGAACTTTTCCACAAGTCCATTGGTTTGTGGATGATATGGAGAACTAACAAGTTTACGTACCTGTAACATTCTACACAACTCCTGCATTAACTCTGACATAAAGTTACTCCCTTGATCCGATAGGATTTCTCTAGGTACACCTACCCTTGAAAAAATTCCCATCAAGGCCTCAGCAACTGTCTCAGCCTCTTGATTTTTGAGTGCTACAGCCTCAGGATATCTAGTGGCATAGTCTACGCATACTAGAATAAATCTATTTTTGGAATCAGTTAAAGGCAATGGCCCTACAAAGTCAATAGCTATGCGTTCAAATGGTTCATCAATTGTAGGTACACTTACCAAAGGAACTTTCCTAATAAGACCTTTTGCAGTACCCTTTTGACAGTCAGGACAGGATCGGCAATACTGTGCCACATCCTTGAAAATTCCAGGCCAGAAAAAATGCTGAAGTATTCTGCTCCTGGTTTTCTTGACACCCATATGACCAGACATAGGAATATCATGTGCTAACTTCAAAACTTCATTTCTATATTTCTGGGGTAGCACAATTTGCAAAATGTCATTACCTACATCTCGTTCATAGATTCTGTACAAAATCTCGTCCCTTAAGATGAAATAAGATTGACCATCCTTCTTTCCCTCAGCTGCCAGTTCTCTCACTCTAGTCAAACTAGGATCCGCCTCCTGTAAACTGACTAAAGTAGATCTGTCACCTAACTCAAAATCAGACTCACCAATATTTGGTTTTTCCTTCTGTTTTCCACCCGACTCTTGTCTCGCTTGAGATCTCGTTTGGACTGCCAAACACCTACTGGATTTATCTATGCTATCAAGTTTCTCTACCATGTGTACTACATTTCCGAGAATGACATCTGCAAATGGAGAATCTAAAACGAGTGCCAATATCTTACCTTTGACAAACGGAGTATCTAGATTAATGCAGACTTCCTGACAACGTCTATGTGACCCATCAGCCAAACTGATCATCTTATCTCTACCAGTCTTTTGTTCATCCGTGACTAGCTTACTGTGTACGAAAACAGTAGAACAGCCAGTGTCTCTAAGAATAGTAACATGATTTTGACCTATGTATCCACTAGAAATATCTAATCCTGGTGTTGAACATTTGTCCACTTCTAGGCCATCAGTACTTACCCCTGGTAGTTTTACACACATGGTGCTAGCATAATTACTAGTATCACTACACTCAATCTCTGAATCAATTAAATTGAGCTTACCAAACCTCTTATCGGGTATTTTGCCAGGTTGAGAACGCAAATTCAACGGACAGTCTCTCTGGATATGACCAGGCCTGTTACAAGAAAAACACCTCTTGTCTGTTACCTGTGAACCTTTACCTAGGTTCTGTCCTCCAGAACTCACTGACCCTGTTTGTATACCCTTTACATAACCTTGGGAGTAACGTTCCGATTTACGCCCGTCTGTAAAATTTGACTTCTTATGTGCCATTTGGTAGGCCTCCACAAGATCAATAACTTCTTGGACATTCTTGGGTTTGTGCTCATGTACCCACACTTGTAACTCTTTGTCACAAAACCGTAATAACTGTTCTCTTAACATCAAATCATACAGATTTACAAAGTTTTCATCTACATCTTCTCTTTCACACCAATGAGACAAATACCTTTCAGTGCGAACACAGTAGTCTTTAAATGACTCATCCGGCTGTTGTTTTGACTGTCTAAACTTTCCCCTGTAGGCCTCTGATGTAAGCTCGTATCTCCTGTGTATCGCATCTTTTATCTTGTCATATTTACCACTATCTGCGTCACTTAAGCGAGAATATGCCTCAAGTGCCTTACCTGTCAAAAGTGGTACTAGATGTATAGCCCAATCAGATTTCTCCCACTTGTGTAACGCTGCTAGCTTCTCAAAGGACCTCAGGAACACATCTACATCCTGACCTTCCTCAAACTTTGGAAGCTTAACATAAGATTTCTTGTCTGTTGTTGTGCCGTTTATCTTACCTCCATGGACTTGTGCTAACTTAAGTTCATCTTCTTTTAGTGCCAACTCTTTAACTTTGACCTCATGTTCCATTGCCGCCTTCTTCATCTCTCTTTCTGCGTTTCGTTCCTCTCGTTCAGCTTTCCTCGCATCTTTCTCCTTTTCATTTAGTACCTTCAACATTTCCAAACACTCAGTAAGAGACGCCCCCTTCTGAACATAATCATCAACCCACTGTGGCAAATCCATGACCACCAAAACAAAAAACCAATCACTAGCGCCTCAGACCCAACAAGAAGATAAATCTTGAAACAAATACCAACAGGATAAAATACAGTATAAACCTGGAATGGCGTGCTTACTTTACCGTACTTGATAATTGTAACTAAGGAAGCAATCCTAAGCAATCCCACCGCTGCCACCAAAATGTCATGAATGTAGGGTTCCGTTTTAACCCAAATATCATGAAGTCCGAGGATTGCCGGATTACCAACTCGGATACAACATCAAGAAATTTTAACAATAAACAAAATTTAATAAGAAATAAATTATATACAGGAAGTTAGAAACAAAATGATAGATTACTGATATTTCGGCTGACTCTAGTGCAATATCAATTCAAAGTCGAGTGAAACACTTTAACAAAATTATAATTGTCCCTGGTTTCATTTTAGTCTTTCAAATATATATTGTAACTTTCAGTTCAGTTTCACTGCAAAAGGATATATTAACACAATAACTTCTCAAATGGTTCTGTAGCACAATCTCACAATAAAAATACTGCTACTGCTACTGCTGTATATTAGAGTTAAGTAGGAAAATAAACGGCACAACACAGCTGAAATCTTGACTCCTAGTCCGGCTGGGCCTCCATAGAGTTACGTGAGCTGCTTGCCTGTTATCTGGGCTATTTTACTACCACACCTTTGAAATTACATTATATACACAATATATTAGGCACTCAGACCTTCATATATTAATAATGGTAATAAGTACTATACGGTATAGTTTATAAATCTACAACGAAATACAATTCGAACACGTGTAGTGCAGATAAAGACGAAAACTTCAATACTTCACAATATATAAAAGATACACTAATAAATATACAGAATATAGAGTAAATAAATATTATTTACCTTGATATTTGCATGTTCAAATACTTATTTCAATTTTACGGGTATAATACGCCCACCATTCCTGGTTCAGAACTACTAGCAGACACGTCTGATATAATGCACTGCACGGACAGGGGTGAGGATTATAACAAATGTATTATTAACTTCGCACGGGTAAGTTGCTAAACAGGTTTTGGAAGAAAGAAAAACAAGGCGGGAAATTCAAATAACAAAAAGAGCAAATCAAGTTCGTTACAGACAACAGAAGACTTTACTATAAAAACTGAACGGACAACAGAAGAAACGACATACTCTCATTCGACAACAGAAGATACAACAGGCACTGAACCGATGACAAACGAAGATACTACAGTTCCTGAATGGACAACAGGAGAATTAATAATAGGAACTAAACGGACAACAGAAGAAACGACAGGCTCTCATTCGACAACAGAAGATGATACAACAGGCACTGAACCGAAAACTGAAAAATACACTACAGGAACTGAATGGATGACAGAAGAAGATACAACAGTAACTGATAGGACAACAAAAGAAGTTACTACAGGAACTGAATCGACAACAGAAGAATATACCGCAGGAACTGAATGGACAACAGAGGAAAGTACTACAGGTACTGAATCGACAACAGAAGAATATACTACAGGAACTGAATCGACGACAAACGAAGATACTACAGTTACTGAATGGACAACAGAAGAATTAACTATAGGATCTGAACGAACAACAGAAGAAACGACAGGCTCTGATTCGACAACAGAAGATGATACAACAGGCACTGAACAGACAACTGAAAAATATACTACAGGAACTGAATGGATGACAGAAGAAGATACAACAGTAACTGATAGGACAACAAAAGAAGTTACTACAGGAACTGAATCGATAACAGAAGAATATACCACAGGAACTGAATGGACAACAGAAAGAGGACTGAAAGTACAACACAGTACTGAATCGACAACAGAAGAATATACCACAGGAACTGGAATCGACAACGCACAAGACAAATGAAAGAATATACTACAGTTACTGAATGGACAACAGAGAAGAATTAACTATGGACAACAAAAGAACAGGAACGGACAACAAAAGAAACGACAGGCTCTGATCGACTACAGAAGATGATACAATCGACAGGCACTGAACAGACAAGTGAAAATATACTACAGGAATTAACTATAACTGAAAGGAATGGACGACATTCGAAGAAGATACAACAGTAACTGATTGGACAACAAAAGATACTACAGGAACTGAATCGATAACAGAAGAATATACCTCAGGAACTGAATGGACAACACAGAAACAGAGAATCAACAAAGAATTCTACAGGTACTGAATCGCAACAGTAAACAGAAGAATATATCTACAGGATACTACAGGAACTGAATCGACGACAAACGAAGATACTACAGTTACAGTTACTCAATGGACAGCAGAAGAATTAACTATAGGAACTGAACGGACAACAGAAGAAACGACAGGCTCTGATTCGACTACAGAAGATGATACAACAGGCACTGAACCGACAAGTGAAAAATATACTACAGGAACTGAATGGACGACAGAAGAAGATACAACAGGAACTGAATCGACGACAAGGGAATATACTACAAATACTGAATCGACAACAGAAGAATATACCACAGGAACTGAATGAACAACAGAGGAAAGTACTGAATAAACAACAATAGAAACGACAGGTACTGGCTCTGATCAAACAACTGATGAATTTACCGACAAGGTACAGGAACTGAATTGGACATGAACAGAAATGGATGAACGACTAAGAGGCAAATTGAATCGACAATTGGAAGAGAGGTGAAATACTGCAGGAACTAGAAAACAGGACAACGAACAAACAAAAGAATTTTAGGTACTACAGGATACGAGAGGCTGAATCGACTACTAGAAAAATATACGAAAAGATTCTGAATCGACAACAGAAAAATATTCGATACACAGTGAACTATAGGACTACAGAAGAACGAATGATTCGACAGGTACTAGGCAAATCGACAACAGAATAAGATGAATGCACGGAAGTGAATCGACAACACAAGGGAATATACAACAGGTACTGAATCGACATATTGACTGAATGAATACAAAAGGTACTGAATCGACAACAGAAGAAACGACAGGAAAACTAAGTCGACAACAGAAGAGGCATACTATAGGAACTGAATCGACGACAGAGGATTATATAAGGACTGAAGGTACCGATTCGAACGAACAGAAGAAAATATTCGGCAGACACTAAATCGACAATAGAAAATCGACAACAGGAAGATACGGCAGAAGGGACATCGAAGAATATACAACAGAAGAGTATTACGAAATATACAAAAGGTACTGAATGACTTGACAAACAGAAGGAGATACTACAGGAACTGAATCGACAACAGAGGAAATATACGACAGATGAAGGAAAATCCACACATAAAACAGAACGAAAATCCGACGAGATCTATCTCGACAACAGGAACTGAATATAATACAGGAATCAAATGGACAACAGAAGAAACAACAGGCACTGAATCGACAACAAAAGATTATACGACAGGTACTGGATTGACAACAGAAGAAGATACTACAGGAACTGAATCGACGACAGAGGAATATACGACAGATTCTGAATCGACAACAGAAAAATATTCGATACACAGTGAATTGACTACAGAAGAATATTTGACAGGTACTAAATCGACAACAGAAGAAGATACGGCAGGAAGTGAATCGACAACAGAAGAATATACAACAGGTACTGAATCGACAATTGACGAATATACAAAAGGTACTGAATCGACAACAGAAGAAACGACAGGAACTAAGTCGACAACAGAAGAGCATACTATAGGAACTGAATCGACGACAGAGGAATATAAGACAGGTACCGAATCGACAACAGAAGAAAATACGGCAGACACTAAATCGACAATAGAAAATACGACAGGCGGGGAATCGACAACAGAAGAGTATACGACAGGTACTGACTTGACAACAGAAGGAGATACTACAGGAACTGAATCGACAACAGAGGAATATACGACAGATGAATCCACAACAGAAGAAAATCCGACGAGATCTATCTCGACAACAGAAGAATATAATACAGGAATCAAATGGACAACAGAAGAAACAACAGGCACTGAATCGACAACAAAAGATTATACGACAGGTACTGGATTGACAACAGAAGAAGATACTACAGGAACTGAATCGACGACAGAGGAATATACGACAGATGAATCGACGAAAGTAGATACTACACGAACTGAATCGACAACAGAGGAATATACTACAGGAACTGAATCGACGACAGAAGAAATTGGAATTGAATCGACGACAGAAGAATATAGTACAGGTACTGATTTGAATGATATTTTGAAGAATTACAGAGCGTAAAATATTGAAATATCTACGAAATTAACAAATTTCGTTAATGATCAAAATGTCTGATATATTTAATTATTGTTATCCTTATATACATATAAAGTTAAACTTGCTTTAGCGACCACCTGCTCAATTGTTCCATTTATATACAAATCAACCTCTGTATAAACACCACCTCCCTATAAAGACTCTATATTACTGTTATTATAGTTATAGGACACTCCTGTTAAACAGGTCCCGTGATAATCGAAAATAAAATGATGTCGTTAGTCATATGCTGACATTAATTCATGGTGTCTCGTATATGTAAAGTCTATATTTTGATATTATCTCCATGTTTGTTGATAGGTTCTTGTTTGTATAACACTTAAGTTATGCTTATTCATATTTCCATAGTATCACCAACACCTCTCATGGCTAGTACTGAAGTGACAACAGACGAAGATACAACAGGTACAAATTGACACAATGTTTTGTAGTTAATTACATATTGAAGTACCCTATTCCAATTGTCTAAATTTTAGATTAGCAGTTAAAAAAAAACCCCAAAAAACGCTGTGGGTACAACATTGACACCATTTATTCATATACATTTCCCATTCTGTCTTCATTACAGTTGCTGGTGTTTCATTCCTTTAGCCTAAAACTAATTGTCTTAAAATGTATGAAGGTTATGTTAAGGAAGATTTTATACACATATTTATGAAGTGATGCGAACATTAAAAAAACCTTGTAGTTGAAATACATTTTTCAAAATATTACATCATCCTTACTTATAGTTTGGGATATTTTAGGATAACTGACCATTGGATTTATATTTTATTACATAACAGTCCATTTATTCAAACAAAATAATAAATTAATGATGGTTTATTCATAAAACAGATCTGATTGAAAGTTTGTTTGTGGGATAATTTTCTGTTTCCCAATTTTCTGAGCTCCAAAAATACATCCATCCATTCAAATTCTTGCCTTATAGGCCAAAAGGCGAAGTATTGTCCATTGAGAACATTATGTTCCGAGGGTTTTTATAATAAATAGAATGTAACACACATGTTCATGTAGTAATGAACTTATTAATTTCATATGTTAATTCCATATGATACTCGCCAAAGGCTCGTTTCATATGTGTAGTAAAGTGAAAGTCTTTGAGTCTGTTTCTATATTTTATTCAAACAAGGTAATTATTCACAAAATAAAAAGGAGGGAAATGATATGATTTGTTAATATCATGTAGATATAAACCAATGAGAAAGCTAATAAAAAAGAACCAGTAATTTTACAAAGTAAGTACTCAGCAACTCAATCCATATGCGCAATAGAACTAAAAATTACTCTAGGGCATTGGAATGACCGTCGATCATATTAATTGATCTAATGATTAAATCCAATACAAATCTGAACTTTGACCAACTTTTTTTCGCTCACAATACAGTATAATATTTTCAAAAATAATATATTTTTCTTTAACTCGGGCGATTTGCCATATTGTAACTCAAGAACAAAGTAAATAAGCCTATAGATCTATATTAATTTATGAAAATATCTTTTTTTTTTACAATTTCTGAAAACAAAAAATATTTTAAAAAAAAATATCATGAGACATCATTCTATGGTATCTGCATTAGGTTCTATGAAGTGAAAATGAATGCTTACGTAAACTTGAAACACAGAGGATCATCATAATAAATTGAGACTTGAAAATGCACACGAATAATGAGTCCATGACAGTTTTTAGTGATTTCAAATTCAACAGTTTTTTTCTTTTGTCCAATATTTCAATTTGATAGTAAAAAGTAAAAAGATATAGCACACATAATAAAATGGTTATATGATACCTACTATATATTAATGCAGTGAATTTCTGCTCACTTTTATCTGCCTCACTAAACGACATCCGTGTTTATAGTTTATAATATTTAATTATATTATTTAATGCATTTCTTCCTTTATTACTCGGATGGATTAATTATTTCCACAGATTCTGTTGAAAATAATAATTTTAGGAATTCCATGAAAAAAAAATTCAAAATGAAGAGGTGTAGATATAAAATGCGATAATTTTCCTGCCTCTGGTCTCCCCCTACCTTAATTATTTCTTAGACATGGATACCCAGCATATATTGGATACAGGGTAAGTAAAAACCAAAAATCCTGTCTTAGCCTTATAATCCCCCCCCCCCTGTGCTGTACCTTTCCCTGTTGAAGGGGATTTAATAAGTCGGTGACCTTGATAGTAATGCTGGTGGGATGTAAGCTTATTGATTTCATTCATCCAAGAAATATTGTCATTTCCTTTAAAAATCGCCCTGGCTATCCATGTTTAAGAATTTAAAAAATATTCTTCTAATATCTAATACGAAAATAATTTACAAGAGATGACTTTCGTATATCATTTCCATAAATATGTGGTTTCTGTATACCTTTCAAGTATTTTTTTCTTCACCCGAATAATTCACTATACATAAGAATTTATTTTTCGAATGTGTCATTAGAACATGACAGAGAATAACCAACATTTGAGACTAGAATCAATTTCATCAGACCAATAAATAAATCAGAAATCTGTGATTTTCAATCATTTCCCATGGTTTTACACCCAAATAACCATTTATTGGAACTTTCCAATTTTTTGTAATATTGAATGACCGCACGTAAAGACGTAATTAATGGCTATTTGACTGCACACATATCACAATATACAATGTTTAAAAGAATCCCCCAAATCTGTGATTTCCAATCATTTTACAGTTTTTACCTAAAAATAACCTTGTAAAACCATCTGTTGAAACTATTCAGTATTTGTGATATGAAATGACCCTACTGAAGACAAAATGTTAATTGTATACATATTTGAATGGATAATTTTAATAAGTAATTCCCCAAAATCTGTGATTTTCAATTATTTTCACTGTTTGTACCCAACAATAACCATGTAAAACAATTTTTAATGTTTTGTTCGATATTGAATGACCCTATATCATTTGATGGGACATATATCAAAACAGATAATTTTAATAAATAATTCCCCCGAAAATCTGTGATTTTCAATCATTTTTCACTGTTTTTACCCCAAAATAACCTTTAAAACCAGCTTTTGGAACTTTTATTTTTTTAAGATATTAAATGACCCTACATATAGCCATATGTGTCATTTGAAATATCAAAACAGATAATTTTAATAAATAATTCCCGAAAATCTGTGATTTTCAATCATTTTTCACTGTTTTTACCCCAAAATAACCTTTAAAACCAGCTTTTGGAACTTTTATTTTTTTAAGATATTAAATGACCCTACATATAGCCATATGTGTCATTTTATGGGACATATATCAAAACAGATAATTTTAATAAATAATTCCCCAAAATCTGTGATTTTCGTTTTTACCCCAAAATAACCTTGTAAAACAATTTTTTGGAACTTTTTAAGATATTAAATGACCCTACATATAGCCATATGTGTCATTTGATGGGACATATATCAAAACAGATAATTTTAATAAATAATTCCCCAAAATCTGTGATTTTCAATCATTTTTCAATGTTTTTACCCCAAAATAACCTTTAAAACCAGCTTTTTTGGAACTTTTATTTTTTTGAGATATGGAATGAACTTAGAAAATACAAATGTGTCACTTGATTGAATGTATATCTGGACAGATAATTTTTAAAAATAATTTCCAGAAATATGTGATTTTTGTCAAATTTTCATGTTTTAGCCCCAAAATGATGGTAAAAATTCTTTAAAAATGTACATCAAGTTTCAAAATGTGGTTGAGCACTCTGCATTTTAAAAGTAAAATCATTTGATTCTGACACAGGGCCATTTTTCACCCATCATGGTCCTACTCCTTTATATACTCGTTTAATACATTCAATAATACATGTACAGTCATGGTAGATAGTCTATGACTCACAAGGCTTGATAGTAATATTCCAGGGTTTTGACCCTAGATCATCAGGGTAATGTTTCTTCAAATTTGCTTCAGAACATTTTCAGAATATTGCCATAGAATATGATATCAGCGACAACTTTGAATTCATTCATACATTGCCATTATATAAAACGTTTGTTTTACAGTTTCCGCAACCACACAAACAACCACAACAGAAACAACAGCAACACAGTCTACATCAATGGAGTCAAACACTCAAGGTATAATATATCGTTAATGTTATACAATGTAGCTATTCTTTTTTTTACTTCTGTACACATATTGGTATTTCCATGAAAATCAGTTTTCCGTAAATGTGTATACCGTCGAGTATTCGCATTTGTATAATACATGAAGTCTACTCAGAATACCCACCCCTTCCTTGTCAAATAGTATATTAATATCTAAGCCACCACAACCACCATCGACTCCGTTGTAGCTTTTTTTTTCTAGATTTTGTGATAAACTGTAGATCATTGCTTTATAAAAAAGTCTATATTATATGACAATATGTACATTATTTTATCATAGTATCTGAAATTTAGAATTTCTGAAAAAATTTACATTATTTATCTGGTATACATAAAGTCTAGATTTTGCGATAAACTGTTTGTTGTTTGGGCTTTGTTTGTATAACACTCAAGTGTTGTTTATTGATATTTCCACAGAATCGTCAACGACTTACATAGTAAGAACAGACGCGACAACAAAAGAAGAAACGGCAGGTAAAATTCGGCAAAATGATTTGAAATGATATTTCAGTAAATTACATTTTGAAGAATGACAGTGCCTAGAAATATTAAAAACTTCGCCGATATAATAAACAAAGTATCATTAGTGATAAAAGCATGATGTAATTCATCTTTCGTAGTTATTATAATTATTGAATTGATGATGATGATGATGATGATGATAATGATGATGATGATGATGATGATGATAATAATTGTTGTTCTTGTTGTTGTTATTATTGGAGAGTATCCACAATAGTAGATAAATCATCACCATGTGACAGACCTGTTAAAGGGACATAAGCTGTATTTTTTCCCAAACATTTCTTTCTGTTTTTACTGATTATATTGATATACAATAACAAAAAAAAAAAAAAGATATACAGAGATATAAAATTGTTAATTCTTATATATTTCGTTAAACTTCCTTCAGAAACCTATTTTAGCAATTGTTCATTTGCAACTGGTTAATATAACCTTACTATTTGTAAATGTATATCACATTGGACCTGACCTTATTTTTTACAAAATGTATAGGAATATAAAATTTCTATGTCTGTATATAGCTATTATTTGTTATTATACATCAAATGCAAATAGTAAAAGTAGAAAAACAAATGAAATAATTTGTTTGATAAACACAGCTAATGACCCTATGAATATCATTCCCAGCTTAATAGGAATTATTCACATAGTTTATGTCTATAATATTTTATAAATATTTTTGTAAATGTATATGTATATTTGTATAACAATCAAGCTATGCTTATACATTTTTCTACAGAATTGCCAACAATTTACATAGTTATCACTGAAGCCACACCAAAAGGAGAAACAACAGGTATAATTCGGCAAAGTGTTTTGAAAATATCATACGCACAATGCCAAAGTTATAATTCTCTAAAAATATAAGGGACAAAACAGAGACAATCGTTCCTGTCAATTAGATTTCATTAGTTGGGCTCAAATATAAAATAGAAGTAGATTTTCAAAACAGAAAGTGATATCATACATGGCCGAACAATAAAATTGTTTGCGTTTTTTTTGTCGTGGTGGTGTTATTATTATTATTATTATTATTATTATTATTGCTGCTGTTGTTGTTGCTGCTGCTGCTGCTGTGGTTGCGACGATAGTGATGGTATTATTATCATGATTATACTTTTATTATATTAATCACAATTATTGTAATTGGATAAAACTTCCAATCACGAATCAAAATATGCTTATTGATATCTCCACAGAATCGCCAAAAATTTACATATTTAGCACTGAACGAAAAAAGAGGTAGAAACGACAGGTACAAATTGACAAAATGTTTTGAAATGATATATAGTTAATTATAAGAATGAAATAATATATAAAGACAATAAAACTTCGTCGATGCAAATTACACACATTATTAGTGATTAAACTGTTATATTTATATTATATATAATCTATCATAGTTATCACAATTATAAGTTCTTTTATCATAATAATTATTTTTTGTCGTTATTATGATGATGATGGTGATTATTATTATTATTATCATTATTTTTATTATTATTATTATTATTAGTAATATTATAATTTTCATTATTATTGTATGTATATCTATTACTATTATTTGTAAATGGACACACCTGGGAATCCCACTTTTCATTTCACGACGTGGTTATTTGAATTAAATGACGTATACTGATAATGTTTCATAGCAATTTTGTGTTTACATTTGAAACGTTCACCAATTGTTTTTGCTCCTTAGTTACATATGTTTTTTTTTTTATAGAGATGGCAACTGAGATCTCTTCCGAGATGACACAAAAAAGAGGACGGAGACAGGTTGAACATATTATATATATCTTTTAAAAAGAAAAACATGCGTTATACAGAGATTTTAACATAATTCTGTAAAATAACTTTTTCTCCAAATTCACACCTTGTCACCTGAAGACTTGGTTAGAAAATGTGATAATCACTGTTGAAATACCAGTAGCTTCGTATATTTTTTTTAGAGGAAACAATTCTCATCTGAATATCAAAAGTATTTTTGATCTACATCTACTCGAATTAGGTAATTAAATAGCCTCGATATGGGTGACTTTCTTCGATATGCCAGGCAGGTTGGTTACCTGTCTTTCGGATGAGACAGTAAAAACTGTAGGTCCCGTGTCACAGTAGGTGTCGGCCCGTTGAAGAACCCTCACTGCTCAATGGCCGTAAGTGCCGAGCATAGGCCAAAATTTGAAGCCCTTCATCGGCATTTGGTGACGTCTCCATATGAGTGAAATATTCTTGAGTGGGACGTTAAATAACAATAAACAAACAAACAAACAATTAATATTATTAGGGTCATCCGACTTCAGGTCGGATGACCCTATTGTTATTGCAATTATTATTATTATTATTATTATTATTATTATTAGGGTCATCCGACTTTAGGTCGGATGACCCTATTGTTTTCGTGATTATTATTATTATTATTATTCTTTTTTTTTTCTCCAACAGATTTTGTACTGGCTGTAGCTCATAAACGGCTCAGCCGATTTTGCTCAAATTTTCAGCAACATTAAAGCATCAGATGATCCAGGGTCATTTTTCTCATTTTTTTCAAAATTCCCTCTATTTTCAGAGTTATCTCCCCTTTTCATTTTTCACATGTCCCATTTTGTGGCACGATTTTCTCAGCAACTACTGAAGCTAGAGTAAATCTGTTTGGATTTTCTGAAAGAGCAAAGACTGATCTTGTGCATGTGCGTTTCAAATTTGATCTCACTGTCCTCTGAAAAAAGCTCGCTAGGGGCTGAAAAAAGGGTTCATATTTTGTAAGCTAAAAATGAGACAAAAGTCAAAATATCTCAGAAACTAAGCATCTTTACTATAGACATATGCATGAGAAAGTTGTTCAGTTTCATGAGCTGCACAAGCTCAAAAAGTTTCAAGGTCACAGAATTTAAGGTCAAGGTCACAGAGACCTTTGAAAATTTAAAATCTCAATATCTCTAGAACTATTAGATTTTAGTATAGACATATACATGAGTGATTTGTAGAGAATAGGCAGATAAATGTTTATACGAAATTTCATGGTCATCAGATAAAAGGTCAAGGTCACAGGTGAGTTTGAAATTTCTCCAAAAATTTCAATTCAAAATAGCTCGAAAACGGTGAAACTTTTATATACATATTACTGTACAAGATATGTAGATAATTTGATAAGGATTTTTTGTGTAAAGTTTCAAGGTCGTTGAATCAAAGGTCAAGGTCACAGCTCAAATTGAAAATTTCAACTCAAAATAGCTCAAAAACTATAGAACTTTTATAATAGGTTAGTGTTGATGATTTGTAGGAAATGAGTTAAAGAACATATGTGTGAAATTTCAAGGTCATCCAATGAAAGGTCAAGGTCACAGCCCAAATTGAAAATTTCAACTCAAAATAGCTCAAAAACTATAGATCTTTTATAATATATTAGTGTTGCAGATTTGTAGAGAATGACCGGAAGAACACATGTGTGAAATTTCAAGGTCATCCGATGAAAGGTCAAGGTCACAGTTCCAATTGAAAATTTAAACTCAAAATAGCTCAAAAACTATAGAACTTTTATATATATGTTAGTGCTGCAGATTTGTAGAGAATGACCTGAAGAACACATGTGTGAAATTTCAAGGTCATCCGATGAAAGGTCAAGGTCACAGCTCAAATTGAAAATTTCAACTCAAAATAGCTAAAAAACTATAGAACTTTTATATATAGGTTAGTGTTGATGATTTTTAGGAAATGAGCTCAAGAACATATGTGTGAAGTTTCAAGGTCATCCGATCAAAAGTCAAGGTCACAACTCAATTTCAACATTTCAAATCAAAATATCAAAAATTGTCTTTGTGGATCGGACTTCGGTCTCAGGGTCATAGCTACTGAGCTTTGCTCTGTTGCTCAGCTGAAGCTGTATCAAAGCTGTAGCCTCAGCTATGGTCGGATGACCCCTTTTTGCTTCAGCAAAAAGCTCAGCTCTAGTTATTATTCTTTTTTTCCTAGTAGATTTTGTGTCATCTCTAGAGCAAAAACGGCTCAGCCGATTTTGCTCAAATTTTCAGCGTTTGTGCACAGGAACATTCTACAGATAGGTTTTTGAAATTTTTTTAATATCACCTTTCTTTCCCGAGTTATCGCCCTTTATCACTTTTTTCATGTCCCATTTTGTGGCACAATTTTCTCAACAACTACTGAAGCTAGAGCAAATCTGTTTGAATTTTCTGGTAGAGCAAAGACTGAAGTGGTGCATGTGGGTTTCAAATTTGATCTGAGTGTCCCCTGAAAAAAGCTCGCTAGGGGCTGAAAAAAGGGTTCATTTTTTGTGAGCTAAAAATGAGACAAAAGTCAAAATATCTCAGAAACTAAGCATCTTTAATATAGACATATGCATGAGAAAGTTGTTCAGTTTCATGAGTTTGCAGAAGCTCAAAAAGTTTCAGAGGTCACGAAATTTAAGGTCAAGGTCACAGAGACATTTGAAAATTTAAAAAATCTCAATATCTCTAGAACTATCAGATTTTAGTATAGACATATACATGAATGATTTATAGAGAATAGACTGATAAATGTTCATACGAAATTTCATGGTCATCGGATGAAAGGTCAAGGTCACAGGTGAGTTTAAAAATTCTCTAAAAATTTAAATTGAAAATAGCTCGAAAACGGTGAAACTTTTATATACCTGTTACTGTACAAGATATGTAGATAATTTGATGAGGAATTCTTACGTAAAGTTTCAAGGTCGTTGGATCAAAGGTCAAGGTCACAGCTCAAAATTGAAATTTTTCAACTCAAAAATAGCTCAAAAACTATAAAACTTTTATATATATGTTAGTGTTGAAGATTTGTAGGGAATAAGCTGAAGAACATATGTGTGACATTTCAAGGTCATACGATAAAAGGTCAAGGTCACAGCTGAAATTGAAAATTTCAACTCAAAATAGCTAAAAAAACTATAGAACTTTTAAGATTTTATAGGGAATGATCTGAAGAAAACATGTGTGAAATTTCAAGGTCATCCGATGAAAGGTCAAGGTCACAGCTCAAGTTGAAAATTTCAACTCAAAATAGCTCAAAAACTATAGAACTTTTATAATAGGTTAGTGTTGATGATTTGTAGGGAATGAGCTGAAGAACATATGTGTGAAGTTTCAAGGTTATCCGATGAAAGGTCAAGGTCACAGCCCAAATTGAAAAATTTCAACTTAAAATAGCTCAAAAACTATAGAACTGTTGTATATAGGTTAGTGTTGAAGATTTGTAGGGAATGAGCTCAAGAACATATGTGTGAAGTTTCAAGGTCATCCGATGAAAGGTCAAGGTCACAGCTCAAATTGAAAATTTCAACTTTAAAAAGCTCAAAAACTATAGAACTTTTATATATATGTTAGTGTTGAAGATTTATAGGGAATGATCTGAAGAATACATGTGTGAATTTTCAAGGTCATCCGATGAAAGGTCAAGGTCACAGCTCAAGTTTGAAAATTTCAACTCAAAATAGCTCAAAAACTATAGAACTTTTATATATAGGTTAGTGTTGATTGATTTGTAGGGAATGAGCTGAAGAACATATGTGTGAAGTTTCAAGGTTATCCGATGAAAGGTCAAGGTCACAGCCCAAATTGAAAATTTCAACTTAAAATAGCTCAAAAACTATAGAACTGTTGTATATAGGTTAGTGTTGATGATTTGTAGGGAATGAGCTCAAGAACATATGTGTGAAGTTTCAAGGTCATCCGATGAAAGGTCAAGGTCACAGCTCAAATTGAAAATTTCAACTTTAAAAAGCTCAAAAACTATAGAACTTTTATATATATGTTAGTGTTGAAGATTTATAGGGAATGATCTGAAGAATACATGTGTGAAATTTCAAGGTCATCCGATGAAAGGTCAAGGTCACAGCTCAAGTTGAAAATTTCAACTCAAAATAGCTCAAAAACTATAGAACTTTTATATATACGTTACTGTTGAAGGTTTGTAGAGAATGAGCTGAAGAACATACGGTTGAAATTTCAAGGTCATCCGATGAAAGGTCAAGGTCACAGCTCAAATTGAAAATTTCAACTTAAAATAGCTCAAAAAGCTATAGAACTTTTATATATATGTTAGTGTTGAAGATTTATAGGGAATGATCTGAAGAATACATGTGTGAAATTTCAAGGTCATCCGATGAAAGGTCAAGGTCACAGCTCAAGTTGAAAATTTCAACTCAAAATAGCTCAACAACTATAGAACTTTTATATATAGGTTAGTGTTGATGATTTGTAGGGAATGAGCTGAATAACATACGTGTGAAATTTCAAGGTCATCCGATTAAAAATCAAGGTCACAGCTCAAATTGAAAATTTCAACTCAAAATAGCTCAAAAACTATAGAACTTTTATATATAGGTTAGTGTGGATGATTTGTAGGGAATCAGCTGAATAACATATGTGTGAAGTTTCAAGGTCATCCGATCAAAAGTCAAGGTCACAACTCAATTTCAACATTTCAACTCAAAATATCAAAAATTGTCTTTGTGGATCGGACTTCGGTCTCAGGGTCATAGCTTCTGAGCTTTGCTCTGTTGATCAGCTGAAGCTGTATCAAAGCTGTAGCCTCAGCTATGGTCGGATGACCCCTTTTTGCTTCAGCAAAAAGCTCAGCTCTAGTTATTATTATTATTATTATTATTATTATTATTATTTTTATAGATATTTTTTCTCGAGGAACACTATTTTTAGAGTACAATGTTTGTAATAAAATTGAAAGAAAAATCCTCAAACGTGCTCATTTTTAGAATGAGGAACAATTTTACAAACCCGGGTGTATTAATCATACACACGAACGGGGACAGGTTGGGTTTGGGCTACCATAGAAACTCTTTCAGCCATCATTGTTACACGAACTTTTGATCCATCTTTAAAGTGTTGATCAAAATATTAAAGTATGTATACTGAAGGGGAAAAGGAAACGCGGGTGAAACATATGATGTGATATAATGTCATTTAATCAACGGATTTTCCAGTACATTGATATAAATATGCAAAACCATCTAAAATCAGAAAGTTGCCAAAATCGTATAAAATTTGACCACTAATTAATGAGTAATTGATGCACATTTGAAGGTATCCCAATATTCCAAGGTACACTATTCAGTCTCTCGTAAGCCCCCTGATGCATCTACAACTGCAGTGGTTTTCCTGTACATGGAGTTCGTCAGTGAGTTTGTATACTTATTGTGTATTTTTTTAATATCTATTTTGTAGGTACAAATGTACAGCAAGAAACATACTCCCGCTGTCGCTTATAATTAAAAAAGGAAAGAATGATTCACAATGTTTTGTTAGTATTGTATAGATAATAGTTTACATGTTAGTATAATGTACATACAGTCAATATATTTCTTGAATTTCCAGTAGGTCAACTGATTGATTTTGGATTAATAGGCCTTTTTCATATCATACAATAAAATTATAAAATTGTAGTTGTTACACTATATTTGAGGATCTGACCAGAGTGAACCAGGGGCGTCTAAAACAAGCGTATAATCTGAAGTGCGTGAAAAATTCATACAGTATGGATGGAAAATTGTTTGTGGTCCTGAATAATAATAGGAAGATAAGACTTCTATCCCATATGCCGATTGACGAGGCGTTTCTTATGAACCAAGCTAATTTATATCACAAATAGGAGCGAACTACCTATTGTGATCGGTGCCTGACTTTATAGGGCAAGTGACTGTCGCCAGAGTTATAGGCCCTACTCTGGCACACCGATCGAACTATGTACAAAGTTATTGTCGTAATATTACAAGGATTTCGTTCAATTGTGAAGATATTCATGTGTGGACTGATTCCGTTAAAAAAGGTAAGCAAAGAACTGTCTATTGAATGACTCTATTAGACTATTATGTCACACAGTATATAAAGACTGAGCAGGTTGCTTACAATATTGCGTGTGTGGACTAGGACCCCCTATTTCGGGATTTTCTCTCTCTCTAAATTGAATCAATTGTATTACTATTACGCAGCGTATATAAAGACTAACCAGTTTGTTTACAGTCCTGTGTGGACTAGAATCTAATTTTGATTTGAACTCTGATTTCATACACTGACTCTACTGTATTATGTATGACATGTGCAGTATAAGACTGGCTTGAAACTTGCTTATTTATAAATATCATTTGTTTGATTGACGTTTATATGATGTAACCTTTACGTTATGTTTATGCATGTGTGCGTAGCCTAAGTGTAAGAGAGGTTTTTGTCACATAAATATAGCTGGGGTGTACACCTCTTATATATACATTTATAGGTTTGCTCAGATATAGACCACTTACAAGTGGAATGGTGACAGGTTAAGTAATCTGATGAATATATAGATTTTAAACATAATACTGTGATATATTGTAGATAACTCTGTGTGTGTGTATGTGTGTGTATGTGTGCGTGTGGTGTGTGTGTGTGTGTTTGTGTGTGTGTGTGTGTGAATGTGTATGTGGGGGGTAGGTGTGTGTGTGTATGTGTGTGTGCACACGTGTGAGTTTATAGTTATGTACTTGTGTAGTTCGGGAATCTATGTGAGCACTGTATGTGTGTACAAATGTATGGTGTAGAATGTGGTTGAGTGAAGGCTTGTTTATAGGTGTCAGACGTTGTTTCTTTTTTCCTTCTCACAGCTAATACTTAATTCTTTTTACCTTTTCCTTGAAACTTCAGATCCAACACTTATTTGTCACTAGCATTATTATTACTATCAGTGCAGGTATACGAGATGTAATAATTAATATGTGAGTGAACAGTATTCAGTCTTTTTTGACCATTTATATATTTTATATTTCTTCTTTCTATTTCTCTCGTCTATTACTATCTGTCTTTCTGTTCTCTCGGAATGTTGGATACACTGTTGATTGTCTCTTTACATGTATTTATATATACACATGTATTGATATTTTCCTTTTTCTTGTGATTATACATGAATGATGTGACAATATTGTCAGCTAATTGTCAGGGTCTAGGTGATAATCTAAAACGCAGAGATGTATTTTCTTATCTTAGAGATAAAAAATTTAGTATCTATTGTTTACAAGATACACATTTCACAAAGGAAACTGAAGATATAATAAGAAATCAGTGGGGGTATGAGGTGTATTTTAACAGTTTTAAATCCAATGCTAGAGGAGTTGCCATTCTTTTTAATAATAACTTTGAGTGTAAAGTGCTTAAGGAAAAGAAAGACAACTCAGGCAACTTTCTGGCATTGGGTATAGAACTGGAAGGCATTAATATAACCCTTATTACAGTGTATGGTCCAAATACTGACAATCCAGGTTTTTTTGACATTGTATCCGAAACTATAGAAAGTTTTGGTAATGGAAATATAATCATTTGTGGAGATTTTGATTTGGTCCTTAACCCTACAGTAGATTATGACAAAAATTACAAGAATATTAATAATCCTAAAGCCAGAAATAAATTATTAGAAATTATTGAAAGTCATGCATTGGTTGACATTTACATTACATCAAGATAGTAGGCGTTATACTTGGAGAAAAAATAATCCACTCAAACAGGCCCGTTTAGATTTTTTTTCTTACAACTGAAAACTTTTTAAATAGTATCCTTAGAATATTAGAATTAATAAAGCTAAAGGCGGTTTAATTAGGGCGAGGGCGAAATGGGTCGAAGAGGGGGAAAAACCGACAAGCTATTTTTTCAGTTTAGAGAATAGAAATTTTGTATCAAAAATTATCCCCAAAATTGAAAAAGAAAATGGTGAAATTATTACAAAACAAGAGGATGTTTTAGAAGAAGTTTGTTCTTTTTATGAAAAACTTTACACTAAGCACACTGTTGATGATGTAAACTTAGAAGAATTATTAAAAGATTATGATATCTTTAAATTGAATGATCTTGAATCCGATAAATTAGAAGGGTTAATTACAAAAAGTGAAGCTAGTTCCGTATTGAAAAACATGAAAAACAATAAAAGTCCTGGGTCAGACAGCTTTACTACAGAATATTTCAAATATTTTTGGAAATATCTTGGTACTTTTATTGTGAGGTCCATAAACTTTGGCTATACTAAAGGTCAGCTGTCAGTAACACAGCGCCAAGGCATAATTACTTGCATTCCGAAATCTAACAAATCCAGGCATTTTTTAAAAAAATTGGCGTCCAATTTCCTTATTGAATATTGTCTACAAAATAGCATCTGGTGTTATAGCTAGTAGATTAAAGAAAAAAATTGACAAAATAATTAGTAAAGACCAGACAGGATTTCTTTCGGGGCGGTATATTGGGGAAAATACAAGGTTAATATATGATATCATGCAGTATACTGAGAAAAAAAATATACCAGGAATGATTTTAATGATAGATTTTGAAAAAGCCTTCGACTCGGTTTCTTGGATCTTCATTGACAAAGTGCTTCACTTTTTTGGTTTTGGTAACAGTATTATTACATGGGTTAGAACACTTCACAAAAATGTCAGTTCATCCATTAATCAAGGTGGGAACCTGTCATCTTTTATTCCAATTCAGAGAGGATGTCGTCAGGGTGATCCTATTGCCCCATATATATTTATTCTCTGTGCAGAAATTTTAGCAATTTGTATTAGGAACAATAAAAAAATTAAAGGCATTAATGTAAATGACTACCCTATTTTAATATATAAAAATTTCAGATACCAAAGTATAAATCAATAGAATGTCCAGGACATAGATACAAATCCGGTAAAAATGGACAAACACGGACCTCTGGAAACCAAGAGGTGGGATCAGGTGCCATGGAGGAGTAAGCATCCCCTCAATATGCTGACGACACATCTCTTATACTGGACGGATTTGAAATCTCCCTGAAAGAATCTATTGGTGAGCTAAACAACTTTGCCAAAATATCAGGTTTAAGAATTAACATAAATAAAACACAGGTTATATGGATAGGGAGTAAAAAGTTTAGTGAATAATTTTTTTTACCAGAATTAAAGTTAGACTGGGGCAAATATAAATTTACTCTTTTAGGAATAGAATTTAGTGTAAATTTACATGAGATTCCTAAAATCAATTTTGACAAAAAATTAATTAAATTAAAAGCATTAATTAAAACATGGAGTAGAAGAAACATTACTCCAATAGGTAGGGTACATATAATAAAATCATAACTGATATCTCAGTTTAACCATTTGTTTATTGCCCTTCCCACTCCCGATGATAAATTTTTAGATAAAATTAATACAATTTTGTTTAATTTCTTATGGAATAGTAAAATCGACAAGGTAAAAAGAGATGTTATTTCCCAAAGTTATGAGAAAGGTGGTATTAAAATGATTAATTTAAAAGCGTTTATATACTCTCTCAAGCTAGGTTGGCTAAAGAGACTTTTTCACAACAACTGCAAGTTGGGAAATTATTCTTAAAACTTGTATTAATACTGATTTACTTGCCAATTGTGGTTATGAGTACATACAAGTATGTTTAAATAATTGTCAAAATTTGTTTTGGAGGGATGTCCTTAAAGCTTGGTTTCATTTTTCAGAAACTGATTAAGTGAAAAACATTAAGGAGGCATCAGTCCTTAAAGTATCATTATGGTATAATAAAAATATTACCATAGGTAGGAAAACAATATTTTATGACAATTGGTATAACAATGGTGTTTGCACGTTGGGTGATTTGATGAAATCACCAGAAGAGGTATATTTTATACTTTTCATGAATTCCTACAGAAATATGGTGTTAAATCAAATGTCTTACAATTCCATGGTGTTATATGTAAGGTGAAAAGTTATATTTCTCTACATTTAATTTTAAATCAAAATCAATAACCAAACCATTCATTCCACTTAACATTGAAGTATTTTCTAAAAACAAAAAGGGTCAAAAGAGTTTTATAATACCCTCATAAAAAATTAGACTGTCCCAACGGGCAAAAAAAAAGTGGAATGAGCTGTTTAGATTTGATGACCATACATGGGAAAGAATCTTTCAAATACCCTTTAGAACTACTAATAATACAAAACTTCAGTGGTTTCAGTACCGAGTTGTCCATCATATTTTAACAACAAATAATGTTCTGTTTAAAACAGGGTTGGTGATATCTCCCCAATGTATACTCTGCAACTCGGAGAGAGAAACAATTACACATTTACTTTGGGAATGTCAAGAAGTGAAGCAATTGCTTTCTAGTTTGGAAATATTGCTTGACTCCCTTAATATTCCATTTTTATTTAATAAGGAGTCTTTTCTCCTTGGTTTATTGCGACCTGATAATGATTATAATATCTCTGACAATGAAATTCTTCTTATTATAAAACAGTACATCTATAGAGTAAGATGTCAACACAAATCACTAAGCTTAAATGCCCTAGTCAATGTTATAAAGGATAATTATAATGTTCAAATGTGCACTGCAAGTTGTAAGGGTGACTTTTTCAGAGAAAAAATATAAATATAAGGTGGGGAAAGTGGAAAAGACTCTTCGAGTTTATGGATTCCTAATGTTTTTTTTTTTTTTTTTTTTTTTTCCAATTGATTGTGTACCCTAACCCTGACATTGGCTGACACACTTGTATATAGTATAGAGTACTAATCTTATCATCATCCCCTCTCTCTCTCTCTCTCTCTCTCTCTCTCTCTCTCTCTCTCTCTCTCTCTCTCTCTCTCTCTCTCTCTCTCTCTCTCTCTCTCCATCTCTTATAAAAGCAATACAGTCAATGTCACATTGTGCAAGTGATTGAATGAGAGTATGCAATATATTCTTTTTTATGTTTGTTTCCTTGTACCTTGTGTCGACTATATTGTAAAAATGTCTGAAAAAAAAAAAAAATAAATAAAATGACCTATTGAAAAATTAATTTTCTAATTCTACATAAATATAAATATATATACAGGTATATTATGTTTATATATATACATACATATATATTTTCCTGTACATTATTCATTTGCTATAACCAAAGGGTACCCACATATATAATTGCATATACATGTAAATATATATATAAATATTGAGAGAGAGAGAGAGAGAGAGAGAGAGAGAGAGAGAGAGAGAGTTTGCTAAGATGTACAGAAAGTCTTAGAGTAAACAAACACTGTATAATAAGGTGTGTTCAGTAGATAAAAATGTTAATCTTTTTAAATGATACAAATATAGATTAAAATATATGTACAACATATTACTATTTTAGGATTACTTACCATTTTCTCCATGTCACGTTAAATCTTTCATTCTCCCTATTATGAACAGATAAAGTAAATACTTTTTTATATGCTAGTTTCAAAAACTTAAACAGTCCATAAATATGTAGAGGTTTCTCATTACATATATTTTTATATATATATATATATATATTTCAATATATATATTATATATATATCCATATAATATAATATATATATTATATATTATATATATATATATATATATATTGTTTTACATTAAGAAGAATAAAGTAGTTAAGATCATTGTCTCCTGCGTAATTTGATACAGGATAACAAGTCTTTGTTATGTTGCAAGTCCTTTTAATTTTATTTCTTGATGTTTTTTAATGATGAAACAAGGCCTTGATATTGTAAGAAATTAATTTCAAGATCTGTTTGTTGTAGAAACTGCTCATAAGATAAAAATTCTGTAATATTATTACGTACAAGATGTGACACATAATAAATGCCTTCTTAACACCAAGAATCATAAAAAAAAAGATTTTCTATTCATTGTTATTTTAGAATTATGCCACAATGGTATTTCAAAATTATTTATGTTAGTATTAATGTAATTCTTTACAACGTGTTTCATTGCCATGAAAACATCTTTCCAAAAGGGGTTTAAGATACTAACGTAACATGTTTCAATAAAATTATCCCCGCAATTAGCTAATTTATGTAAATCAATTTGTTATTCTAAGACTGTTTTCCATGTTTTCTTATTTTGATATAATCTCCTAATCTATGTTAATTTAAATGCTAACATAAGGCTTACCACCCCATATAAAATTGTAAAAAAAATATTGTTAATCTTTTTTTATGAATGAATCATTTGGGGTTGGTATGGACATAAAAAGATGATTGAGTTGGGATTTTATAAAAGTTTAACTAGAATTATTTTTCCAATAGAAGTTATAACCATCCTTTTCCAATTGTTTAAAGTATTTTTTATCTTAACTAGTTCTTTGTCGTAGTTGAGTTTTGTAATTTTGTGCAGGTCAACATCATATTCAATGCCCAAATAGTTTAATCTTGTCCTGCCCCACAATAAATGATAAAATTCAAAACCTGTCATTACTAATTTTTTTGCTTCCAATCCATATTATCTGTGTTTTAGTTAATTTTAAGTCCAGATATGTTTGCAAAACATTTATGTTTTTCAATTGATGCTTCTAATGATTTTTTGGTTCCATCTAAAACTAAACAAGTGTCATCAGCATATTTTGATAATAATATTTTTTCAATATTAATTTTAATGTCATGTATATTTTTGTTATTTCTAAGTTTTATTGCAGTATTTTTGCACATAAAATAAAACAGTAACATGATAATGGACCCCCTGACGACAACCGCGTTTGATTTCAAAGGGTGATGACAAGTTCCCACCTTGATTTATAGATGATTTGATATTTTTTTGAAATGCTTTAATACAACTTTCAATAGACTCATTAAAATTAAAAAAAAGTTTTGTCAATAAAATGTATAAATGACATGTATTGGATCCCGTACCATAGGTTTAAAAGCCTGTATTTCAGCAAATATAAATATGTATAAATACGTATAAACACCAGGTGTCCAGAGGGAGTCAGCGTCCCGTGTTAGCATATCACACCCGTTGCAATGTTACATGGAAACCAAGTTGGTTGATCACCAATCAGCTCCAGATCTGATTGGCGAAAGATAGTTCCTGTATCGGAAGGAGTCACGTGCCAGAGAAAGAAACAAACGTGTTTTGTTTTCACATATTTTGTGGTATATTCCATATTGGATTTTTAAAATTTTGGATATGTACGTAATACTGTGTAAAAAAGAAGGATTTATATAATGTAAAAAAAGCATAAATATCTTTGTGTTTTGGGGGATTTTGAACAATCTTTTTTCTGTATATTTTGAGTTGAAACTGATGAGCACTACTTACTGTCATATACATTTTTTGTATGTAAGTTACACGGAGTTGTTCCATTAAGTTACACAGAGTTGTTCCATAGGTGATATCTTTTCAATTCTACACAATGGAACGCATGATAAAACCGGTTTATATCAGGAACCGGGACGTGCAAATTGATAGAAAAAACCTATATCAGAGCAATTACGGCAAGTAGTATTGTAGATGATGTAAAATGTGTACAAAGAGACCGTGATCTATGGAGAATATATATATGGCTTCCAGAGAAAGCAGAAATGTGTTGTTAGCAAACGGATTGGATATAGAAAACAATCACATAAACAGTTTTGATACCAATTTATTCTCTGAAGGATCAGAAAATCAAATGAGTTCTGATTAAAGCTTTCCGTTTTCAGTAGATGATGATTGCGTCAATAAATGAATAAATTGGGAGCGGAGTTAACAAATGACTTCAAATATGAAAAATAGAACTCCAAGTACTTACAGAATGACAGAAATCGTTTAGTATACATTGAACAATTACCTGAAGGGAAATTTCTACCTAGAAGTTCTTTCTGTGCCGGCTTAAAGTGTATGGTTTTTCATGACAGACAGCCAAAGCACGAAAGAAAAAAAACTGTGCACAAATTGCTGGGCGGAAGATCATTTTCATTTTGAATGTGATTATGAAAAATGTCGCATATGTAAAGAAGTAGGTCATATCGGAGGTATGCACGTATTTCACACAAAATCAAAATGAAGTTATTGCTTTCAGCGGAAAAGATGATATCTTCTCAAATCTTTACCAAATTGAAATAAAAATAAGACAATTTTTCAAATCATTAGAACAAGCTCTTCAGTATACTAGAGCTTTGAGATGAGGGGACATTCATCGGTCTGAATCCATATAGCAAACAGAAAAAAATGTCATCCGATCAGTGACTCGAAACACGAAACGATTTAATGCTTAAAATTTTCGAAGCAAAATTTGTGCAGTGCAAAAAATTCAGCGAGGTGCTTTAGAAATCCACAAAAAAAAATCTGTATTCGTTGAACCATCGTACGATTGCTACTAGGAATCTGGGCTCGACAGGGTCGGCATTGTAAACACCATTAGTTAATTCTGGCCGGGGATGACACTTTTGGGAAAATTCTCACATAGATGGCACGTCCACTGCGTCCAAGTAACAGCCAACCCGCAAGACACAGAAAGAGCACTGTGAAATGAAACTTTTTTTTCAAATGTCTTTAATGTATATTTATGTTTATTCTCCATTTTATTAGTAAATGGAGACATAGAATGTAAAATTTCAATATTTATTTTCCGTTTACATAGTAAATGGAGTCACTAAACGTAAAAACTGAAAATTGTGAAAAACTTTTTAAAACATTCACATGGTTTAATGAAACAATGATACAGACATTGTTTTCCTTCGAGAACCACATTCTGTGAAAGAAAATGAATTCATATATAATGCCAAGTGTCATAGAAAATATATACATTATTTTTCGGATTAGGTGTAGAGTATGGGGTAAGCAATCTTTTTAGAAAAAGGTCTATTTTTATATGAAAATATCCATAAAGCAATTTTCCTTGTAGATAAATGAAATAACTTCGGTAAATGTTAATGCTCCTAATAATGTAAAAGAAATTAGTTTTTTTTCAAAAGAGTTTACAATTGGATAAGTAGATATTCATTTCAAAACGAAAAATTAATTATATGTGGTGACTTTAATTGTGAATTAAACCTATGATAAAAGCAGCGATATTTTTAGAAAAACTATAGATAATCTAGTCATGGTTGACATATGGAAAACTCTATATCCTGATAAAAATGGTAACACATGATGTGATGTAAATAATTTACCAAAGAGGAGATTAAAGTATAATATTGTCTCTACACTTTTTATATTTTGATATGGGTCAGAATTACCCTGAAGTATGCCAGCAAAAATCAAGAACACAGTAAAATGTAAACCTAGTGCGATTAACTCATCCTTCATGAAAGATTCAAATATTTCCCGCTCGGGCGTTTGCAAAAAAATCTTCTACCTTAAATACCATGTTGATTTCTGCTAGCTTTAATTCTTAAGAAAATTTGCTGAATAATTTAAGTAAAATATTGTAAAATCTTAAATGATTAACTCCCAGACGAGCCCCAAATTCTGTAATGGGTTAGAACTACCCTAATGCCAGCAAAAATCAAGAACGCAGTAATATAAATTTATAGATTTTATTAACAATAACAAAATAAAAACTCAATCTAAATGATGGTTTACAATAATTAAAATCACAACTCACAATATTGTTGTTCAGTTCCATTTCAGAGATCCATCGAATACACAATAATAAATCCAATCCGATTGTAACATTAAAAGGATCCACTCGAATACACAATAAATTCCACCACTTAGAATAATAATATTGATGTACACTACTTTCGTATATCTCCCAATATATAAAATGTTGTCTGCTAGTCTCCTGTACAACTTGGTCTTAAAAACATTCTCAGATGTTCTTTACTTGATCTGCCTAAAGATTCCAACCATCTACATGTATATATACCCTAGTTCAGTTGTAGAAAACACTAGATCAATAATAATCAAAAGAATTGTCTTTCTAGTACATTCAGGAAATTCCCTATGGCTTAATATAGTAACATGATAACAGAGTTAGACTGACCTAGAAACAGTCACAATAGCAACTAATCTTCCAGAAGGGTCAAGATGTTCTAAGTTAAACAGGTACAAATAATAACAAGCAAGCACTCATCAACCTTCATAACAATATAATATGAAATGTTTAAGTTTTAAACAAGTTACAGGTACTCATTCAAATGGAACTAGAATGAGTGATCACATGTGTCTTTTTATATATATATATATATATATATATATATATATATATATATATATATATATATATATATATATATATATATATGTATATATATATTATATATACTTTCAATATATCTCTATCACAAAATAATACTTTTGTTTGTAAAAAAAAATCTTTCAAATTTTGAAAGTAAGTGCTATGATCCTCAAATTTCTTGGGAAAATGTAAAACAGGGAATAAAATATTGTTTTCATTTTTAAAAACACTTAAAGAAAAGTAGTATAGATAAATTACGCACCCTGGAAAAGGAAATTAAAAATTAGAAAATACAAAATCTCTTTTGATAGATATGAATAAAAAAAAAATAGAAAATGAATTGAGTAATCTAATAAATAACAACGCAATAGGAGCACAAGTTCGATCGCGTACAATTTGGATAGAAAAAAGTGGGGGATACTTATTTTTTAAGACTTGAAAAAATTGGACAATAAAATAATAAGATTAAATCAAGGAAATATAGTTTTTAAAGATGGAGATATATTGCAACAAATGTGTCATTATTATGAAAATTTGTATGAAGTCAAAAACTTTTTATTTTCATGAAGTTAAGAATTATTTACAAAATATAAAATTGATCTTAATGATACCCGTCTTTAGTGCACTTGTAATTGGAATCAGAGTGTCCTTTCAAAAAATATGGTTCTGCATGACTTAAAGAAAAAAAAATAAAGAAGTACCAATGAATAATCGAAACTCAAAGTCCATTAAAATACGACAAATTAGATGTAAAAATGGTCTCAACATGAATAACAAATGCGAATCGCCTGCGGGATAGGACCAGGTAATAACACACTTTATTAGTATATATCTGCAGAACATTAGGATTTCAAATAATGAAAACAACAATACATGTTTAAATCTATATCACGTGTGTGTGTGTGTGCGCGCGCGCGTGTGTGTGATAAAAATAAAGTACAACTCGGTACTTTATCTATGTCTTACTATGAATTTGAGAACCTGTTGATGTTATCTACTTTTGCTTCAATTCCTGATGATATTTCTTGTCATTTGAGTTCGAACTCTAACTATCTATTATGGAAGTGTACCATAGATCATATAACTTTGAACATGTCTGTACCGAGAAACTGCTGAGATACAGTCTAGAGACTTGAGGTCGAATCAAATATTTAAAAAGCATCAGTGAAAACAGACATTACAGGTGTGATTGTGTCAAAACATATGTACTTTGTCGTCATTATTCCATTCACCCCTAAAGGCGCATATGGACTGGGCTAAGAAGAGTCTACTGTGATTTAGGGGTTGATGAGTTAAATTTATTCAACAAAGATAAACATATCGAAGTGTGTTCGGTTGGTATGTCTAATAAATGTTAATATGAATTCAGGTAAAGCCAGGTGAGCTATGTTTTGAATAGGCCGAGAGAACCAGTGTTAAAGAAATAATTGTGTATCTCGTACCTAATGTTAGCTTAATAGAAATTTCATTCGAACCTTCGTCACGAAAGCATTTTTAAATTACAGCAAATTATAGTGGAACCTCGCGTAAAGACCACATCGCTAAGGAGACCACCTCGCATTTCAGACCACAAGTTTTCAGTCTCTTGATAAATATTTAATAAGTACAGAACCTCACTTACGAGACCACCACAGTAATAAGACCACTTTTAAGTCAGTCAGTTAGATGGTCTTAATAGCGAGGTTCCAATGTAATAGTTTTGAATAGGTCGATTTGTTAATCATTGTTTTGTGTCGTTTCAGATTCCGTTGAATTCCACAGTTAACGCGTTTTATTCGTTGTAATTTACGCTGATAACAATTTCTTGACAAGTGGTTCTTCTCATATGTGAGTTGTGTTTTATTTGATAAATTATTTATGTTCGTTTGAGGAAGCAAATTAGAATATAGCATTGCAAACCTTCAATGAAAAAGAAAAAAAAGATGAATTGAAAAAGAAACTTCAGATCTTGAAAATAAGAATGTAGATCAAACAACAATTCATTTTGAAAGATAAAAATATTTGAAAAAAAAACTTGAACTTTTAAGAAAAGACTACATCAAAGGACTCTTTGTACACTCCCATGCCAGGTGGATCGAGGAAGTTGAAATACCAACTAAACATTATCTTACCTTATAAAAAAGAACCTTTATTAATAAAACTGTAAAAACAAAAATGGAAAAATTATCACTGATCAACTATAAATTCTTTCAGAAATTAAATCTTAATATAAAATTCTCTATTCAAATCATGAAGATAACTTAGAAGATGTAATTCTCTCTTCTCTTATCAACTCAGAAGATGTAAAATAAATTAAATTTATCTATGTCAGAACATCTACTTATAATCAAACTCTTAATGCATTGAAAGGCCTTAAGAAATGTAAACCACCTCGTCTTGATAAATACAATTCTGAATTTTTCAATTTTTTCTGGCAAGATTCAGGTATATTGTCGTTGTGGTCTTCAAATGAATGATTTGTTAAGGGATCCCTGTCACTTACACAGAGACAAAGCATATTATCAATTATATCAAAACGTATTAAACCTCGCCAGTTCTTAAAATACTGGAGACCAATTACTCTTCTAAACATTTCATACAAACTACCTATCCTCCTGTATTGTTAACAATATTCCTGGGATTCTTCTTATGATTGACTTCGAGAAAGCGTTTGATTCTGTTTCATATAATTTTTTTTTTCAAAATCTTTAATTTGTTTTTCAATTGTGGACCTGACCTAGATGCGTGGGTGCAAATAATAAATAAGGATGCTTGTCTATGTGTAACTCAAAATGGTTTTTTATCCAGTTGCAGAAAAGGTGATCCCGTCTCTTCTTATCTTTTCAATGTATGTGCTGAAATAATGGGTATATTGAAAAGACAAAATAAGAATATCAAAGGAATAAATATAGTTAAAGTAGTTAAGCTCCTACTTTATGCTGACGATACTGTTATATGGCTTTATTTTGAATAGGAAACCTGACAAAATATTTTTTACAAGTTTTTTGAGGGGGTTGGTCTTCGCATGACCAACATAACATATTTTATCATAAGCTTGAAATCAACATGGTTTAGACGTATTTTACAGAATAATAACAATTTATGGATTAATGTAGTTTTTAAGATCTGCAAATGCGACATTACAAGCATCTTACACTTTGCAACTGATTACTTAAAACTAAGCTAAAACAGACAAAAAAATTTTTTTCGGGTCTTAAGTTTTTCCTTAGCCATAAAAATGAAATTTCACATATTCTATCTGCTCCTTTTTTGCATAACCCTTCTATTACTACTGGCAAGAAAGCTGTGTTTCTCAGACAACTATATGGCAATGGAGTAATTATTGTACAAGATTTGTTTGATAAATATTGTGAATTTATTTCTCATAATGACATTCATGCAACTTATAACATAAATATAAACATCCCCTTTACTTTTTCCATGGGATTAAAAAGATCATTTATTAAAAAAAAGCCGATTCTTAAAGACCTCACTTAGTCTTACTTAAATTTTCCATTTCAACCTTTTTTATTAAAATCATTTCCAAAGATAGAAAAGGAACTAAAAAATATTTACTCTGTTTTTCAAGAGAAAGTGCAAAATGATAAAAAGAATTAATTAAAATGGCGATCTCTCATTAACCCATCAGAAAGATTTGATTGGATTAAATCCTACATGTATAAAATTTCCCCACTGTTGTACAAAATATTCTAAAATCATATGGTTTCAATACCGAACTTTATACAGAATCTCAGAAACAAAGCAATTCCTGGTTATGTGCAAAATCAAAATCAACCCATACCTTAGTTTCTGCAAATCAGATGAAGAATCAATTGATCATATACATTGTATTCTTTTACTGTCCTCATATCTCAGCTTTATGGAAAAATACAGAAAATTGGATAAATTCAAAATGTACTTGTACATATAAATTCACACTAATTGACATTCTGTTTGGAATACCTGGAAAACAGAATAACTTTTTAAATCCTATCATTCTTTTAGTCAAATATCGTACTTACTTTTTTAATAGTCTCTAAATGAGAACACCCCATGTTTAAACAGTGTGCAACATTACTTGAAATACCATTACCTAACAGAAAAGTTTTGCTTCCAATTAGCTTTAAAAGAAAATAAATTTAGAAATAAATGGCAGACCTTTGACAAATTGTTTGAAATATAAATCACTGCTTTAAAATACAGAATATAATTACATTATGTACAATATTCATATCTATTATATGTACTCTAGATCTGTAGAATATATATATATATATATATATATATATATATATGTATATATGTATACATAGGTATGTATGTGAGTGCATGTGCATTGTATAAGCATTTAAGTATAAATTTGAACATGAAAGCAACTTTATTTACAATTTAATGTTTGTATGCATGGTGTATGAAAGTATGTGGTGTCAAAACATAAAGAACTGTAAAAAAAATTAAAACAAAAAACTTTGATGACAATTTTCGACAATCGATAAACAAATTTGTTTAGTATTCATAGCATACATCTTTATCTAGTACTTTAAAGAAATTAGTAAATCAATTTTCCCCACACGATGTCTCGAATTAGCCCAAACTAAAGACATGGACATCTATTGAATGTGATAAAACTGATGAAATGCGCATTGCAAAAAAAATTTCAAGTAATCCTGTACCATGTCCAGTTCCAGACAGATTCATTGTTTTTGGAGGAGGATCTTGCTGAAATGTCAGATAATGTGTTTTGTAATTCCTGTGCATTAATTTACAATTTACACACGCGTACAAAACTTCAAAACAACATATTCACACACACACACACACACACACACACACACACACACACACACACACACACACACACACACACACACACACACACACACACACACACACACACACACACACGGGACAAAAACAAATTATTTCAAATATACAATTGATCAAATATCAAATTTTCAATTTCAATTTGAAATCGTATATATGTGTAACGTACATCGGGGATCTGCAGATTGTCACCATCTAGATGCTGACCGCGCCCGTCGTTGCTTAACCAGTACATGAATATAAACACAACCTGTCCAGTCTTAACAGCTACCCATTGGACTAGACAGTAATGTACCTACATCCATGACTGTTACATATGTTTGAATGTGTAAGGTCAATGTAATGGCTTTAATATCTATTTTATCAACTTAAGGAAGCACACAATCCCTGGTCACTGCACTTTTTTCTGAATGCTGGTTTTTTTGGAGGCAATATATCATTAGGGTTGGGTTTTGCGCATCTTTAAGATAATTTTTGAAAATTGGAATAACGTATACGCATTTTTCTGCGTCTTGACACGAAATACACAATCCACTAATAAATCAAAATATTTACATACCGACTGCAATTCCCGTCATTGCAAGTATATAGAGTGATATATTGTATATTCCGGTAAATGCAGTCGCGTGCCCCGAGTATTAACCGCTTTACTATTCAGCGTAAGAATACATGAACGAATCAATAAAGAATAGAATATCACATGTTTATTTCTTATATATTTAATCTTAAAAGCCATACATTAGGCCTACCACAAAACAAATAAAAATCACAGAAAGAAATTGGAAACACGAGACTACATCTGTAGCACATTGTACAGCCTACAGGCGCATATCGCGATATATCTAGGTCATGTTATGACCAGAACCACAGACCACCGTCTGGCACAGAAATGAAAGTTCGCTTCATAGTTACAACAGAAAAAAGACATGGGCGCGGCCATTTGCAATTTCAATTCTCTTCTGACACATTTAACCTTCCGGTTACCAAGCAGACGAATATTCTAAAATAACTTAAAAACAAATCTGACAAATTCAAAATTTTACATATCACTAGTTTCTTTCAAAATGATATGAAAATAAGAAAATAAACCTTGACTCCATTTAGTATTTCCGGACAGAAAAGGGGAACTACTTCTCGTCTCACACAGCTGTTTAGCTGTTACGTCATATGAAAAACCTCCTACCGCAAAGCCAATTGCATAGAATGAATTTCGTAACCAGCTGACTACAGATTAACAGAAAATGGTAATATACATAAATATAAGGATTGTTTTTCATTTTTTGGACTGCATCGAGTATAAATGCAATGGATTATGGGAAAAAATTCAATGTGCAGCACTTCGTGCTACACAGAATTTTTTTCCATAATCCATTGCATTTATACTCGATGCAGTCCAAAAAATGAAAAACAATCCTTAATTGATTATCCTTTAAAAAAATACTTAAAATCGGGGCAGAATTTCGGTCGGGTATCCTCCAGACATTAAATTATTGCCTCGAAATCGTTAAAAATATTTTGTTGAAAGATTATTTAGGGAACCCAATGAGGTATTTTCTAGCAAACTTAACGTTTACTTCAAGATTGAGTTTCAGCAAACATAAATGCATAGGCGTGATGAATGAGTAAAAAACAATTTGATTTTCAAAAGGTATGGGAAGCATTTTACTGGATTCCAGACGTGTTGATAATATGAAAAAAGAATTTGTATGTGAAAAAAGTAGGGATACGCTCCGTCTCCCACATCCGGTCCCTACGTCTTTGGTATATATATATATAGTGATAGAATATTTATCAAATAAAGTAAACGACGATAAAAAAATAACATTGTTTTACAAATGTCTTGTTAATATGATAAACAAAAATTACATGTCTGGTTTTCATGTCCTGTTGGTCACTGTTTTGGTGAATCACTGTGTGTTTGTGTGTGTGTGTGTGTGTGTGTGTGAGTGTGTGTGTGTGTGTGTGTGCAACATTCAGGGGTTGTTCTATGTTTTGCTTACATGTATTTCTCTGTGTATTAGTTAATTAAGTCCGTTCATGGAGATGTTTTTCTTCAGTATTGATATTTGGTTTTTGTTTAATATCGTTTCATTGGTTAGTGTGTTTCCAGTTGAGCTTAATAATGCCAATATCCAATATTCAATACCTAAAGCGTCTACTGCGCTGGAGGTCAATTTTTGACTGATTTAACATCAACGATTTGATTGGTTGATTATCTCGTTTCCACTAGTTAATAACGTCGTTCGAACTAGATAGTCAAATAATTTTTCATGCCTTAATATCTCGTGGGAATGAGATAAAAAATTACAACAATCCCCTCTATGCCACCGCAGTTTAGTGTATATTTTGTCGACTTTAACAGTATTTGAAATATTATCTTATCTTTATTGAAGCTTAATTTCAAAACTTTATTAATAAAACAAAAGTGTCACAGCAAGTTATTTACACGCCTCTTTACTCCTGCATCTTTGTTGTCATATTTGCATGCTTTGGACTGCATGTAAACAACTGAAACAACACCAGAGGTAATTTGATCGGGTTTCCGAAGTTGTTTGAAACTCTCTATTAGTAATAAATGAGAAAAACGACCGAAACTTCAGTCAAACCTGTTTTCAGTAGCCACTAAAGGGAGATTGGAAAAGTGGCTGCATAAGACAGGTGGATTTTGGTTCCAGGTTGACAAAAATCACAAGAAAATTGGTGTCCATCATGCAGTGTATAGCAACACATGTATATTCATATACCAATACATGATAGTTTGATGTTAAGGTGATCAGGTGTCCAAATCATGTACATTACACTGCTGCTAATGTAAGTTGTTTACAGGTTTTCTAAAAAAAAAGATCATGCGATCAACCATCCTCAAAAACAGTGTGACCAAGCATTTTGTCCTGTATATCACTGGCCGTGGGCCGCGTTAGACGAGTGGCTGCTGCTTATGTTTATATAGTAAAATTGATTTGGGGGACAAAAACTAGCTGTTGAAGATGAGTGGCTGCTGAAAACAAGTGGCCTTTAAGAAGCAGTTTGGTGCAATAGATGAAAGCCTTACCAAAATATTTATAAACCAGTACCAGTTTATACACGATAAATATACACAATATTTACAAGTTTGATTAAGGATTGTTTTTCATTTTTTTGAAAATCATAAAATATACATGTAATGGCTCATGGAAAAATATTCTGTGTAGCCCGAAGTGACGGTTTTCCCATGAGTCATTGCATGTATATTCTATAGTTTTCAAAAAATGAAAAACAAATCTTATATTTTTATACATGTATATCACCATTCTCTGTGAATCTGTAGTAAACTGGATACGAAATTCATTCTATATATATAATTGACTTTTCGTGAAAGGGGGGGGGGGTTCATATGACGTAACGGATGAACAGCTGTGTGTCAAGCACTGAATATAAATGTAACCGGTCTGTATACTTGCAATGAAGGAAATAACAGTCGGTATGTATATATATCCCAATATATGTAACGTTACGTTTGTAATCTTATTTAACTTGGTAAACCAGTACAATCAGTATATTTGTCAATATTCTGTTATATAATGTTTATCTTTAACAATAAAATATACACTTTTCTGCTATCGCAAACCTGTACAATGTTGCACACACCCAGTATGATCAGATGGTACATCGTTGATCAATGCGAGTTTCGCCTGTTCTCTGACCTTACATTCGTACATGAAAAACTGTTCTTGAATACAAATATGTATTAGATTTATAATGTTTCAGTTTTTACAAATAAATAGGATGAAATAGATGTAATCAACATCAATATAAAAATTTAGATTTTACGATTTCTTGAAAATATTCACTCGGCATTTAAAACGCGTTATATTGCAGATTGTAATTTGTGTATAAATATAGTATTTATAACCACTGAGTCGTTGCCACTTGTGATGGACCGTCCGAACCCCCAAGGGTATACATAATCCCAGTACCTGGTATTTCGGTATCAGTTTATCAAATTAAAGTAATATTTCAAAATGATAGCACCGTTTGAACACTAAAGTACTCAAATGTTGAGATAGTCATCTTTTTATATTAAATTATTAATGAAAAATACACTTGTAATAATATAAATATGTTCATACAGATATATCATGCCCACATTGTATTTTTTACTTCAAAACTTTGCAAGTAATCGCAATTCTATTTTAGTGTGGTTTTTAGAGACTGATACTTGCAAAGTAGAAAAGAAAAGCTGTAAGATCTGTCAAACCTTCCGTTTTTTTTTACTTGGAAATTAGTACGATAAGTTCAAAACTGTAGGTAAACTAAATACCCGTTTGTTTAAGCGTTTATCAAAATCAACAGCTTTGAACCCGATGAAAACATTCTACGAATAGTATATTTTGCACATCTAGATTTTGAGAATGTTGTCAAAAATGTAACATGCAATTAGAAAACAGAAAAGACATTAGGTGAATTATTTGTAATTTAAAGGCAAACACCAAATGATTACTTCCCGTTATTGTAACTCTTCAGTTGACTTAGGTAACAATTGTGCCTTTTACAAATGGAATCCTATAGCACAAGTACTGCTTATTTTTCAGAATATTCTAGTAAAGATTAGATGTTATTTTGGCATTTCTATATGATTAAATGATCTTAATCATATACAGAATCTTCAAAATGCATCAAACAAAAATAAGATTAGATTAACATTAGATCCGATACTCATCGCCTGACTTAAAAACTTGACCCTTTTACTTCTCGGCTAACAACGTTCTAACAAACTGAATAATTTGCCTAAAAATAAAGAGCAAAATGTACAAAACTTTTAAATCATGGAAATTACTGGCATACGTAGTAAAGAAATAAAAGCTTAAATAGAACACTAACGTGCAAAGTCCCAGACTCGCTGACTCTAACATCTGTTCCTCAAGTGAAGTTTTCTACATCATACAAACAGCAACAAACAGAGAATGATTAGTTCATCCATAATATTCTAAAATTCGGCCACTATGCCATGTTTCTTCTTTCGGTATTTTTTGGAACACCTCGCTGTTTACCGAAAGAAGAAACTTGCATGACTCAGTGGCCGAATGATAGTAGGAAGAAGCAGATCTCTTTGTTTTTGTTTTGGAAGGTGCTGGATATTTAGTGTAATGGAATACATTTTGGAATTACCTCCATAATGGATGAACTAATCATTCAGTGTTTGTTGCTGTTTGTACGTTGCAGAAAACTTCACTCGAGGTACAGATGTTTATTTTCTTTAGAACTACAGGTAAGACTTACAGTCCATGAGTTTTATTCAGCCTCTGGGACTTCGTTGCGAGTACAGATATACAAGGACGACCAATGTAACTAATCCGTCTTTTATACCTGTTGTGGGACTTGTTTTCCAGTGAAACAATTACAAATATGTCTGCTGTGAGGGGAGATGAAGTGGGAATGTCTCAAAACATTTTTTTCAACACACATTTTTTTATTCGAATATCAAAAACTTTTTATCTTCCTAGTTCAGCTTTAAGCAGTAGCAGCAAAAAAACAAATAATAAAAAAAATAAATTGTATTTATTCAAACACGGTATCTATTAAAAAAATAAAAAGGAGGAAATTTATATGATTTGTTAATATCATGTAGATATAAACCAATGAGAAAGCTTATATAAAAGAACCAGTACCAAAGAAAGTACTCAGCAACTCAAACCATATGCGCAGTAGAACTAAAATTTGCTGTAGGCCATTGTAATGACCGTCGACCGAGTTAATTGATCTAATTATTAAATCCTATACAATCAATAATCAATACAATACAGATTTTTAATTTCAATAACACATTCACTTCCCAATATATGTATAACTATATTCTGTTGCTATTATATTGATCGATATAATATCGTTATAAAGGCTATGCTATAGTGCTGATCCGAAAGAACAAGATACCCATGTGGGACTAATTCGCATCTACAAATATGAAAAGTAGACCAAGAAGAATATGTAGGCTGATCTGGCCGAAAATGGTAGACGACTTAGTACTTGTTTCCTGGAATGTTTCGTCGAAATCCCTTCAGTGGTTTTCAAGAACATGTTGACCTTGTAAATATACCTCCTCTATTCTCAGCAGTATTCTTTTCCAAAAGCAATGTTTCACCTAATTACAGGTTAAACACAGAAACAAATGCATCACAGTGAATACAAGATAAAGGGGATAATAAAAGAAATAATTAAGAAATGAATAAAAATATTTTGTCCAACCCTGGATCCATTCCTGGGACAATCTGCCCGAAACACAAAAATGGTAGAGAAGTCGGAGTACTTTCTCCATGTAAAGTTTCATCAAAATCACTTCAGCCTCCGTCTTTTTGAAGTCTTAAAAATTCATTAAAAAACCAAGGATTCTTCAAAATTATTGCAAAAGCCATTGAAAAGCTCTCATAAAGGTGTCGATAAATAATATTCCGATTTGCACTTTGCTAGGACTCAATATAAAATTTTCCAAAACTCAGGTATAGTAATGACAAATTGTGTCATGAATATAGATTGCAATGGGGCAAAAGTATTCAATTTATTAGGCATAGATTTCGGTTAATCTTCACAATATACCTAAGTTAAACTTTGACAACAAATTTGCACGTCTTAAACGAATTATGACTATGTGGACCAAAAGACATCTTACACCTCTAGGTAACAATTTTCAAATCCATTTTAATATCTCAAATGAATCATTTATTTATATCACTACCCAATCCTGGTGAAAAATTCATAAATGACTTAAACATATTAATGTTCAAATTTATATGGGGTGGTAAGCCTGATAATTCATTCATAATTTCTCTCAAATCTACCTGGATTAAAAGATATCTATATGGTATAGGAAAATGGAAACGCATATTAGACTCTAACTGATAAGCAATTTTGGATAGACTTTTTTTAAATCCTGGAAACTTATCGTAAACAAATATATTCACACCTGTAAATATACAATGTAAACTGCTTAATAAATCAAACTGAAAATTCGACAAAATTCCTTAGCAAACATACATTAAGTTTATACCAGAACTTCAACTTAATTATTGAGATCAGAAATCTCAGAAGATGAACAAACCTTTATTATGATTAAAATAAAGACAAGATGCACGTTTATACAGCTGATATTTGATTACCAATCAATGCTGGAATGGGTGCCCAATGCACCAATGAATGATCTTTCTGTATTACATATCACGTGATATATAATAATAATAATAATAATATTGAATAATTATTTTCTATGAATGATCCACGTGTAAAGCAGCAGGCTTGACGCTATGTCAAAAAATGATATTTAGATCCGACAAAGTATATTGATCTTACCGGTCGTCACATTCTATCAATAATAAATTGTGTCGAATGTCTTTGACACTGACACTGACAGTACACTACAACACATATCAAGTTTAACCAGAAAATATATGATAAAACTGAGTTAAAATCTTTGGACCTCAGGCTGATATCGGGAACCTCTGGCTGAGAAGGAGTATGATATCAAAATGATAATAATCTCTATATATCTAACATTTCTTCAAAGATTTCTGCTATAAAATTTGGGTTTAGTCCCCCAAACACTACATCTGACACACACTGATACTAAATACACCAATACTCGTTAATCAAAATATCTGTTATACTACCATTTCTTGTATTGCAAAAAGAGTCCATAAATATTATAAAAAATAATACCCAAGAGAAGGATTTATCCTAGTTTTCAAATTTTTAGAGACTTTTGTTATTTTTATTTAGGTTTCAACCCCAAACTCCTTAGCCCCTAAGGCTAGAGTGCTAACATGTGTCATTTTGTAGGGGTTCTGATAAGCTTAAAAAAATCCAACCCCCCCAATCCAAAATATACGGTAAAAATAAGGGGATTTTAATGCCCTAAAGATAAATTAACATTTAACAGATTTCATAACACCAAAATTTACCCTGACGGGAACCGTGTTTTATTATGTAAGAAATCATAACGGTACATATATATATATATATATATATATATATATATATATATATATATATATATATATATATATATATATATATATATATATATATATATATATATATGCAGAACAACCAACAAAGGCCACTTTTTTCAAATCCCCTGACTGCATACTTCAACTAAATTGAACCTCTCTATAAGGGTCCTTTGGGTGGCCCTTATATATACAGATTTCACTGTATATATATATATATATATATATATATATATATATATATATATATATATATATATATATATATCGGACACTACATAAGAAAGGCCCTTTTTGTCTTATTTAATATATCACATTCGTAGCTTTATTAATATTTTTAGAAAATGAAAGATTCAGCGGGCGTAAGACGATCAAGAGCCAAGGTTCGGTAATATGCTCCCCAATAATATTTCAATGTTTTGTTTTTACTGGATAAAGCCAATATAAATGGATTTGTAACCCGGTACCATACATGGATTCAGCAATATACCGTTTTATTCAATGAATATTATAAACACAATACCAAAGTTATAATGCCCAAGACGATCGTTTCTGTCAATCAGACTTCGCCAGTTGAGCTACAATTTTAAATAGTTTTTCTAAAGAGAAAATGGTATCCGACAAGGCCAAATAATATATAAACGTATAGCCAAAATCCGTCTAAGAGTAAGCCACTGTAAAAAGAAGGCTTATATAAAAAATCTCAGATACCAAAGTATAAATCAATAGAATCTCCAGGACATAGATACAAATCCGGTAAAAATGGACACACATGGACATCTGGAAACCAAGAGATGGGATCAGGTGCCATGGAGGAGTAAGCATCCCCTGTCGACCGATCACACCAGCTGCGAGTCCACAGTCATGTCCAATGAAACACGTGAGGAGGGAATCCTCGTCACAATTGGTTCAGACGTCTCAACAACCGCCAACGAGAAGGCAACTCAACATTTCACCCAGCGAAACAGAGTAATCGCAAACAAGAATATTATATCTTAGCTTTAGAAAAATTTCGAATTTTAAATGGTGTTATCAGTGCCAAATATTACTTCAGTATAAGATTATCAGTTGGTACCTAAATACCAGGTACTATGTTTATGTATATCCTCGGGGACTCAAACGGTCCACCTAGTGGTTATAAATATTAAAAACATAATATTTATAATAACAAAATATTTTAATATACTAGTAACTATTTGTAAATGAAGTTGTTTTCTGAATTTCAGGAGTAAATGGCGGCATTTTCTTAGTTAAACATATCTCTTTACGGTATTAAAAACAATATTATTTTAAAACTAATATAAATCATTATACTGAAAACAATGCAATACATGTATACGCTTAATTAGCACACCAGGTGGCACGCATAAACTATCAATTGTTGTGTAAACACGTATCTAACAAGGATAGACGGTGGGTCAAATCAGTTAGACGTTCAACTTTATGTCTAGATATATCATAAATGGAAAATATACGTGATTTTTAAATGATATCCGAGCAATCTGGTTCTGATTTTAGTATTCGATAATCGGACCATCCGATGAGTACTCGGTTAACCAGTTACTCGTTGACAACCTTGATATATATATATATATATATATATATATATATATATATATATATATATATATATACAAAGGTTCCTCATGATTTTGCGTAGTAGGTATATCGTTGCCGCCCATGTTAAAGGTTGTCGTAATTGGATCAGTAGGTAGATTATTGCCGCCATGTTTAAGGCTCCTTGGGATTTTACTCAGGTCACTCCCGCATACATTAAATGTTCCTCGTGATTTAGATCAGCAGGTAGATAATTGCTTCCCACGTTAAAGTTTTCTCGTGATTTTACGCAATAGAAATATCATAGCCGTTGACGTGTAATTTAGCTCAATAGGTAGATCATCGCAACACACGTTATAAGTTCATCGCAATGTGGTTCAGTAGGTAAGGCGTACGTTGTGTCAACGTTACAGGTTCCCTCTAAATTTTAGATCTAGATCATTCCTGAGGCTTTTTTGAATTACGTAATTACTATTCTTTTTTCAAGGCCTCGGCATTTGAAATCAAGGTTGTAACTTCTATGTCATTGTAATACCTGACAGGTTTAGCCTGTACATAATATTTATTGAACTACATGTATATATGGTCTTAATTGTCAGAACCATATAAGGTGGCTGGGAGCAGAAACATTTGATTATCAGACGGATGATTCTACTCACTTTTTGGTTATGACAAGCTGGACGAAAAAAACCCCGTATTATTCCTTATTTGATACTCTCTTATATATGGTGACAAGCAGGGACGATTTCTCTAGACTGTGTAATTTTAATGTTATGCTTTATCACCTAAAATTTAAAACCGCCCAGG
>BROG01000776.1:0-32500 GCA_030159075.1 Atrina japonica | reverse complement strand
ACTGATAAAAGTATTACTGATTTATAGAAAAATTCTACACATAAAATTGATTATTTGACATCAAAATTTAGCAATCTGAAGACTATACAACTAATATTGCAACATATTTTAGGTCACCTCAGTCACCAAAGTGACCTTATTATTTAATCTAGTAAAATTTTATCTATATTTTACACCTGATGATATAAAAGTCACAGTTTTAATCATTGTCAGACATATGATATATACATTTTTAATCATTTACAACTTAATCATTTATATCTGTCTAGATATGAAGATAAATAGTATCCCACATGGCGCCAAAGTTAAAATTGATTTACCTCCCCCTGAATATACTCTTCAATGTTTATATCGGTGATGGAACCAAAGATGTAATCACATCATTGTTTTGGAACCTCTATAATAAAACTATGTAATTATGCGGAGTGAGAATGGAATGAAATGTACCCTTGCATCTAAATCATGATGAGGCCCATCAATTCATCACACATTGTGCATCAAATGCTGTGCGTGTCTCATTTACCCAGTGTGAATTCTGTGACGAGCCAACATGGAACATATAAACCTAACATGTTCGCTTTATAATTATATCGTTGATTTCACCGAGTCCTAGATGGACTCACCTGGCGCTGGTCTAAGATTCATACTGTCTACATAGTCGGGATATAATGCTTATTTTGGAACACAAATTTAGGATAACCTTGGCCCATTGCTACGCTCGCCGACAACATTTCTTCACCCTGTCTTCCCTCTTACTTGAAATCCTGAAGTCACCCTGGCTTTGTCTGTATGTTTTGGGCTTTTATGGCTTTTGGCTACATGTTGTTGTATTTCAATTTCTTTGAAGTGATTGCTTTGCATGTATAAGTATGATAATTTATTTGTAAACAAGCATTGGATCGAATTGTATAAACGATTTTCCCAAATAAGCTGGAAATAAGCCCGCGCAAAGTTAAGTTAGGAATATTATTTTGGAATAATCATGAAAAATGGTCTGCCATAAAACCACCCGAGAATATGATTTAGCATCGAAAGCATACTGTCGGTGCCACAAAATCATCGATGTTTTTGTGTTTACATTGAAACTGAAACAAGAAATGGAGTCTGTTTACTTTCTGATCATCTTCGTAGAAGTCTACGAGATTTGCTGGTTGAGTAATTTGAGTCAAATATAAACGTTACAAGGATAACTCGCACCCCAGACAAATTTGTACCCAGACAAAGATCCAGACTAACTGAGTGACAAACCATACCCAACAATTCAAGGAAGCATGACCCCAGATTTTAGTATTATATTATAGGCTTTTCTATGTCAAGGAATTATCGTTCATGTTTAGAAATCACGATGACATACTCTTTGGACATTCCATTAGGATTTTTTTTTTGAATTTTTTTTTCTAATTTTTAATCAGTATTTTTTTTATCGGCATGTTCATCAAAATTGCTGTGAGGATTTTGACAAAACTTTACAGGATTTTTTTTTATTTTTATTTGTGTGTGTGTGTGTGTGTGTGTGTGTGTGTGGGGGGTTGATAAGTTCATAGGTGCATCTAGGGTGGGGGCCAAAAAATTTTCAGGGGTACCCATATTTGAAAATTTTCTTCTCCAAAAATACTGCATGGATTGAAAAAATAATAGCATCTTAGTGATCTACATACAGGTATGATTAAAATTTGTTGGAAATTAGTTTTTGATGCATTTTTATGTCATTTCAATCTCATTTTCATCCATTTTTCAATATTTCTTTTTTTTCCTCCTCATTGGTTTTTTTTATATTGCATTAATTTTTTGTGTTTTATCTGTAATTAGGTGAAAAATGCTTTTGTGAGAGATTGTTTTGCTGCTGAAATCTATTCTTTGGATTTTTATGAATTTTTAAGACTACAAAACTACTCCAAAACTGCCATGTGGATTGAAAATTGCATCTGGGTGATGTATGATTCAATTCAATTTATTTGAATTAGAGTTTTACGCCACACTAAAAATTTATTTTAGTTATATGGTGGTGGCCAATTTTTATGGAAATTGTCGGATTTTCATAAACAAAAAATAAAATTATAAATGAAAGATTATGTACAAAATGTTATTCAACAACTCTAAAAAGATATCAGACCCTTATTCAGTCGAATGATTCAAACCAAAATTAAGTAATCTTCAATTTTCCTATTTCCGACGTGAGTTGGTACAGTAGTCACTTCGGCACCTCTGTGAGATTGCAATGATTTTAAAATGGCAATAGATCTTTTAAAAGAATTATATGATTTTATGTATTATCTTATATAATCTGAGTTAAATCTATTATCAGTGTCCAAGATGATTAACTGTTTCTTTTAGTAAATTGTTTATAGTTACTTTATTTTCTCGATTTTTCAGTTTTAACGAAGAGGGTGTGATTTACTATTTGGCCTTGTCTGATACCATTTTCTCTTTAGAAAATCTATTTAAATTGAAGCTCAACTGATGAAGCCTAATTGACAGAAACGATATCGTCTTGAGCGTTATAACTATGGTATTATGTTTATAATATTTATAACCGCTATGCCGTTGCCACTGTTTGAGTTCCCGAGGGTATACATAAACCTAGTACCTGGTATTTCGGTACCAGCGGATAATCTTATACTAAATTAAAATTTTGCACTGATGGCACATTTATATTTCAAAAATTTTCTAAAGCTAGGATAGCCATATTTTTACAGTGGTTACTCTTATACGGATTTTGATTATACATTTAGATTTATTATTTGGCCTTGTCTGATGCCACTTTCTCTTTAGAAAATCTATCTAAATTGACAGAAACTGATGAAGTCTTGACCCAGAATTATAATCTCTGGTATTATTATATAATGGTATATGTTTATAATATTTATTGCTAATAGTTTGGTTATTATTCAAATACAAAGCAACAACTTTTTATTTGGTAAGAAATTAGACATATATAATTGTGAATCAACCAAAACTGTTATCTTAGATAATATAGGCCTTTGAACTTGCGTATTTTTTTTAGCAAATTGGAATTTAAGAAAATTGCCAAGTTATAAGAGTTATCTGCCCTTGGGAAACTTTAATTATTGTTTCTATTTATCATAATTTTTTTGGCAGAAATGGCTATGAAAAAGTCCTTGTATACAATGCCATTTTTGCTTAAAATGTGTTTCTAATCATAATAAATATTTTTTTCAAATTATGCTTATTTTGTGTAATTTCTATTGGATTTTATCTGAAAATTGAAGATCTTTAGGTGGCGCCACCTACTGCCAGAATATTTAAATCAGCCCGAAAACTTTCTATGTATTTACAATATATGGTCACATTAACCTACAAACAAAATTTCATGAAGATTGACCAACCGTGCTTCCTGATTGTTTTGCATGGTTTTCTCACAGACAGGCTCTTAATATCAGTTAGCATAGTTTATTGGGTAAAAGTATACAGAGCCATGAATTCCCATTATTTTATGAGCGGACTTATCGCCAAAAACGAACACAAATATAAAACATCTGCAAAATTTGTATAGAATACCCATTGTTTAATGAAAATGTACAATATAATATCATGGATGTGTGTGTTGTGTACGTGGGCTTCTGGGTCACTTGTCCATTTTTGTGGTTGAAAATCCATCTAACCATCTCTGCTTGAAATTTATGAACTTTCCCTTTCTAATTCCCGGAAAATCAGAAACTTTCGAATTCCCGGAAATCTCCCATTTTCGGCAGGGGGGTTCTGGGACACTTGACCATTTTTGTGGTTGAAAATCGCTTCTAACCATCTCTGCTTGAAACAAAAAATCGAATTTTTGTAACTGGGCCACCTTTACACCAGCTGTTACAAAAAATCGATTTTTACCTGTGCACAATTGTTTAAATATCAACCATTTATCTCATAATAAAATGACTTAAGAAAAAATATCTCATTAATAAAGCAACGGGGGATTCTACGCCGCTTGGCCATTGTTGTGGTCGAAAATCTCATCTAACCATCTCTGTTTGAAATCGAATTAGTGGGTTCTCAACTCAACCTGGCGCGTCTCCCCGGGGAAAATCTATTTTCGCTTTCGCTTCTATTTTCGCTTTCGGAAAATAGATTTTCCCCAGCTCATGTCGAAAATCTCCAGAAATTCCCCAAAATAAAATGAATTAAAATTTGTTTTTCTAAAATAAAAATAGAAATGCTGCGCATAATAAATTTGTTGTACCAAAGCGTAACAACGTTTTTAACGGGTCAATCGCCCGAATTACGAGCCCGACAAGCCAATCGGGAATTATTACGCTCCATTCTGCACTCGGAATTACGAGAGGGTTACCTAAAAATGCAAGAAAAGATTCGCAAACGTGAAGTAGAAGCTAAAAATTGGCAGAAAAGAATCAGAGAACGTTCTTCAAATCCGGAAGTCCGAGTTTCGGGCTCGGCCAAAACGAAAACTAAGAAACACGCCCTATAAGTTTCAGATGTAACTCGATATATGGTTTTAAAAAGGCGTTTACACGTATACCACCCAATATCATAAGACCCGCCAATACATAATCTTAACGAACGACGATATCACACCTGCTTACGACGACGCGATAAATTATTTCGAAAATTCGATCGATGTTACGGAAGCGGCCGAATCTCAATGGATTTTTGATCAGGTTATGAGGATTCGTTTGTTTTTCGCGCAATATCAGCCCTTTCAGGCGGGGAGCTATATCGAACTACCCCCGCTTTTAAAAATAAAAAGGCAATAATAAACGTGCAAAATAAAGAGGACAGATGCTTCCTATATAGCATTTTGGCATGCTTACATCACGACGAAATATCCGATCATCACGGGAGGCCTCGGCAGTACGAAAGATTTTTCAACAATCTCGACATCGGGGTTAGTCTCTTCAACCAAATTCCCAACTATCCCGTGAACGTTTTTGGGTTGGGGCTTCTACATCAAATAGCCAAATTTGAGCGCCAAAATAATCTATCGCCGATTGCGCCTTCATAAATAATCCCCTGATGCGGCCCATCATGTGTGAAAAAGATACGGTTCTCAAAGTTGTAAATTCTAATCGAAAACAGCCCGTGCCTTGCACGATCTATGCATATTTCGAATCCATCATCGTGCCGATGGACGAAGACGTCGTAGATCAAACCCGAAAGACCGCTCGACACGAGGCGTGCAGTTATTGTTACGTCGTCGTTTGGCGAGATTCGAATGGCGTTCACGCGGAAGCCCCCGTCCTATATAGAAGTTCGAACGCGGCCCACGAATTTCTAAAGAGCTTGCAAATCGAGCAAGAACGAATCAACGACGCCTTTGTCGCCAAACAGCCCAATATTATGACGGAAAAGATAAACTCTCTCACGAAGCGGCTAAAAAGTGTTGGATTTGCGAGAATGGCCTGCACGCCGATGAGAGCCTCCGCAGTCGGTGGGTGGTCTCTTCGCAAAAAACTCCAAGCCGAGTTAAATCGAACGGATCCCGAAAACAAATCGAGAATGGATATACTGAAGGAGAAACTGGATGAGATCATGTCGAGTGTTGGTGACAAAAAATTCGATACGATAAAAGTTTCGACGCATTGTTACGGAACCGGGACATATCTTGGTGCCGCCCATAACAAGTGCAGTTTGAGATTGAAGCCCGTCAAACAAAAAACGCACATTCCCGTCGTTTTCCATAATCTTCGGGGGTACGACTCGCTAAATACATACCGTAGCGATAATATAGCTCGCAACACATTTCACTAATGACAATGTCTATGAACGGATCTTCCGATCATTCGTCGATCAGTTTTGGGGTATCTTTTATTTCGAAAAAGTGTGACAAACCTAAGGCGTAAAGACTGATTAGCCAATTCCCGATGGCCTTTGACATCAGTCAGCCCAAGCGACTATTATACAAACGATATAATTTTTCGATCTGCTCGTTTGTCATTCTAGAAATGTCATCGGGTGTCAGATCTTTGCCTAAAATTTGTTTAGATTTGCCGCCTGCAACTATGGCGGATAATTTATCTCCCGTCGTAATATCTAGGCGCGTCTCCGACGCGCCAGGATGGGGTTTCAACCCGCCTAAGCTCTTCTCTGACGTTACTTCTTTTTTGACATCATTAAGTATTTCTTCCACATTCATTTTTTTAAAGGGGTTAAATTTTTTTCGGATCGATCCCCGGGCAGGCTAAAAGCCTTCCTTGTCGCGTCAGAGACACGGGTTTTCAACCCGCTGGAGGGCGTCTTCGACGCCCCTACGCGACTGGGGCCTTTGTCGGATCGTCTCTGCCCAGAGATGCGAATATAATTTTTTTCAACGTTTTTTCTGTTGTATTATATTTATCCATTCGAAGAATCGTTAACGATACATATAGAATAAATATCCCAAATAATTAAATAGAAAACAAAAAACACTAGCACGATTTCAGTGAAGCACCTCATTTTTATCATCTATGATAAAAATTTATATCCCGTTGGTTGCTCCATACATAAGATCAGTTTAGAATGTTTATGTTGGGACCATAACTTTTTCATTTTTCGTCGCTCGTCGGGGTCAAGTACGTCGTTTTCATCCATCGCCTCCGTAAAAGAAAAACGGTCTTTGGTATAAAAAGGCACAGCCATTTGATTTGACAGAAAACGCTGGCTTATCGGTGAAATGGAGGGGGAAATTGATACAAAAAAGAATAATCCGAAGCAATTCTTGGCGGTAGGCACTTAAAACAATGCGGGCTCGGATTTCTCGAGGCCCTAGGTCTACCGACGAAAGAATTTAGGGGAAAAATCGTTTGGGTCGGCGAGAACACCGAGATGCTCGGGAAAGATAATTTTAGGGATGCCGATTATGAAAGATTGTCCGATAGTTTACAAGATCTTACATCGGAATTACCGATGAGAGAATTGTTGGGTTTGGATAAATCACTAAGAACCATTCGTTCAAATGGGAAAGCGGGTCGAATTAGAACGAACAATCTCGCAGTGGGAGAGGATCTAAAAAATAAGCCGGCGGATAAGGATCGCATAGAGCGCGAAATCAAGAAGGCGCTAGACAAACTATCCGTAGTGAACAAGACCATCGACATTTTTAACGGACGATTAAAATCACAAATTACTAGCCTAAAAGAAACCGTTATGGGATTATAAGACGAAAATCTCATGCTGAGAGAAAGAAATGCGAATTTGTTTCGAGAGCAGGGCATCACCTTTTTTAGCTTTTTAACCGCTATTAGAATGGCGATAAGATTTTTAGTCGAATTATTAATTCCTGGGTCAATGCAGCCGCCACAACCACCACACCACATAAGGGATCCGATAAGGGAATGGATGAAAAGGCAATTGGATGCCTTGGGCAAACTCTTGGAGAGATTGGCAACAAACTCGGCGAGGCGTTACCGGGGATACTGGGCGCCATTGTCTCGTGGATACTATCAATTCTGGGTAAAACGGCAATTTGGTTGAGGGAACACCTTTGGATACTCGGAATGGCTATCATCGGGCTGTTATTATCCAAACTCGATGAAAATAAGAAACGAAATTAATGAAATCGCGATGATGGTGGTTTTTTTGTCTTCGTGTAAATCTGGTTTTGAAACCTGCAGGTCATAGACATTATCATGTTTTGGTTGGTCAGAGGCTTAAACATGCTTAACCATTTTTGTAATTTTTTTTAATTCAACTCAACATTCAAACCAGGTTTTGTTTTATTCAACGCAAATCAGAATTTCGTTATTGTAATCGACGATATTTGGGTTAATTTTTAATTCCATATCGCTGGGCATCATATAAAACCCTGGATATATAACGAAATCGAGTTTACTATTGGCAAATCTTAAACAATCTTCGTAACGAGAAATATCGGCAGGCAAATCCACCGGTCTATTAATTGCATCCTCGACGTTGGCTTGAATTTGTTTCTGCGCATCCAATGACGCTGCCGAGGCGCCAACGATAGAAGATCGTGTTTGACCCTGAGATCCCAAAATTGCCCACACAAAAACTATAATAGACGGATCAATTCTAGCGATACCGGGGAGGGTGTATTTATCCAATACATCATCGAGGATAAGTGTTGACCATTTCGTCTCGTAATGGTGCCTTTAATTTGCAAGTCCTTATCTGTCGACACGCTGAATTCGCGGCAAATTCTTTCGTACGCAGAAATATCGATATTATTCGTGTACGAATTCCAATCCGGATCGCTGGCCAACGGCACCGACATTTCTTTCATTATTCGACGGATTTGATAGTATACGTGAAATTTAAAAAATGATCTAGATAATTCGGTTCGAGAGGCGAAATTTTGAGAAGATACCCCGCAGCCTGTGGTTGCGCACCAAACCGCGAAATTTAATTGGTTTTGCCAGAACCCTTTTATTTGATGTTGATACCAACGACTTAACATTGCGTTATATTTCGGGGTACCGTCCTCGAATATGTTCGGGTAATTATAGTCTTTGGACCTAAAAATATCTTCAAAGGATTCGTGAAAATATTAGTCCTTTGACACATAAATATCGATATTGTTTAAGTCTAATTGTCTCTTGTTCGAATACATTTTTATAAAAAGATTTTACTTTTTATAACAAATGTATCATTTAATAACGAATATCGGTGAGCCTGTAATATTAACGAGTTACATAGATAATACTGAGGGTGTTTGGTATGTAGCCGTAAAAACTATCGATTTTTGGAACGGCCTTTATAACATTAAAAATGATATGCGTATCGAATATCAGAAACCTGGACGGGGGACGCCGTTTTTTATAAACGGGAGGCGGGGAACTATAGCATACGGGATATCCGCGTTTTTCTCAACAGCTATCTGAAAAAGCTATATATATAAAAGAACACCTTGCAAATGGTGATCGTCGCTAGAACTGGGACGCCGTAAAATTGCCGAAAGAATTAGCCAAAATGTTTGGTGTTCCCAGCCAGACCTTATTTACCGAAAAATATAGCAAATCCGTCCAGCCGATCGATTTAAGACCCTGCGCAATGTTAAATTTTCACGCGGGTGGGTTGGTCGACGATGTTTTTATGAAGAGCCGATCATCGTCGGTCTTAAAAAGCATAGCCTATCCCGAAGTCCCCTACAGAACCCTGTACCAGAAAAAATTCGAACATCCGGATTTTTTCAAAGTGCGGTGCGACATTATTACCGAGATAAAAATCGATTTACGCGACGAAAACGGCAACTCGATCGACAATCACGGATGTCCCATCCACGTGAATTAGAATTTAAAAATAGTTAAAATAAAACAATATAAAATTTAAATAGTTAAAATAAAACAATGTCGATGAATGGCTTTTTACACGAAGATTTAGAAATAGAATACTTAAAAGAGGATATTTTGGAAGAGATTAAAGAAGATATTAATCGCAGAAAACCCAGCAAATGATGAATACCATTCAATTCGATATAAAAAATGTAAGACTAAAATCATCGGAGATTAAAATATTGTTCGATGGTTATCTTATACGGCTGGGTTTGTTGGGCGAGTTAAATTTGACTTTAATCTTGAACGATGTCGAAAAGGGCTCTTACCAAACGAAAAATGGCGATATAGTATTGATAAACCCACCGATCGAAGTGAAACCGGGTGATGTTTTACATTTTTCGGCGAATCGTCCATCAAAATCGGGGTCGATTCATGGAGTAATCGTTTTAAACTCTAAGGCAGGTTGGAAACCTGCCCGGGCTCGTCTCTGACGATTTAAAAATATTTTCGAGTTAATAAAAAATGAGCAAGAATAATTTGTATCCTCCTTTAGATACACAATTCGAGGACGACCCTAAAAATATCGTCTTCATATAATCAACGAGATAGAGCAGATTTTTCGTCGAGAAATAGAAACTAGAAAAAAACTTGTATAAAAAATACAAACGAGGATTGAATTCGACAGAAGGCGTCGATATGACTTTGCTTTCGTCATCCATCGTAATTAGCGGCTTGGGCTTTTTAATACCGATTATTCAAATTATTGCCGTGGTGGTTGGTACGTGGGGATAGCGATGAAGGGCATAAGACATCTATTGATGAAAAAGATGAAATAACGGATTTGGTCAGTCGTGGGCTAGAAGACGGCAAGATATCGGATCAAGAGTTCGCGCAAGAGTTGCAGAAATATCGCTCGATGAAAAAGGCATGAAAAAAATTAGTAAGAAAGACACCGTTATCGAAAAAAGGCAATAGTGGAGAGCAACAAAGACAATAATGTGGATTTGTGGAGGCAGCTAGAAGAAATATTGGAGAAAGAAAAGCTCGTCTCAAAATGAAGCTTTTTTGTTCGTTAGATTTATAAACGGGTATTTCCGTTTATAAATCAATTATGCCTTTTCGTAATAAAGAAAAAACAAATTCGGTGTCTAACCGGGTTAACGCCTCTAACGCCTGATGATTTTTTATAAAGATTATAAAGACAGGTGCGAATGGATATAAACGCTGCATCGTAAATGTACGAACGAGGATAATGATCATCAATTAGATCGTGAGTCACATAAACCCACTTATAAAGCTCGAGCAATATATTGCAATACCCATCCAGCTCTAACTGAAATAAACTGCCCATCTTGCGAATCTCACACAAAGAATCCTCAGCCGCATACATACATCTGTCCAGCCCTTCGAGATACTGCACGGGCCAGTAGTCATCGTCTTTGCCTTCGTGTTCATCTTTCTCGTCATTGACTCTTAAAATTAATTCTTTTAACTCGCGATGTTCTTCCATATAATGTCTCGAAAATATATCACAGAGCTCTTTTTGACAACAAATTGCTTTTAATGACATTGGCTCGCGCTGCGGAAGTTCGGCGGGTTTTCCCATGATCTCATAGTCGGTATACGTTCTTACTATTTCTCTTTTAGCGTAGTAAACTTCACAATACTATCATTTTATTATGAGAAAATAGTTTTTATGTCGTTTTCAATTTTTGTAAAATTTATATTCCACGGGGAAAATATAAATTCTCACGCGAGCGAGATGCATCCGAGTCGGCGGCATTCCATCCTAAAAAATAGTTCGACGATGTCTTCTCGAGTTTATATTCCGTTGTTCTCTTTTAAGTGATTATTTACGATCGTTTGGCGAAAGCGAATTGCGCCACAGCTGTCACAGAGGAGAAATCGCGACGTTGTGCGGTGATTACATAAGGCGCAAAATTTAATTTTATGAAGATTGTTTTTAATAATGTGATTATGCTGGCTGCAAAACAGTGAGCCCTCGACGGGGTATATGTTCAGGTAGACATGCAGATCGAGTTTAGAACAGCTCGCAAATTAAAGTCAATTAATTAATTAATTTCAGATGGCATAACTGTATTATATAACTGATATTTTGATCAGTTACAAATGACAATTTATTATACACAACGCACATTACTAATGATGTATAAAAGATGACATTGCAATCTTATGTAACATAGTAATATCTTGACATATTAAAACGAATATTAACGATGTCATGTTGACCAGTCCTGTATTGCATTAATTTTGCATCAATGTGATTTACTTTCTTGCTTTTAAGAGGAATAGCGTTATGAAACGTCAATCAGAACATGATAATGATATGAAAGAACCAAATGAAATTTTAATATATAAAATTACATATGTAAATTTAACACGATCTGTGACTGCATTTCGCAAAATTGTAAAAATAGATAATACAGAAATAAAGATGGGCTAAATGATCATTTATAGAGTATTTGTGTTTGATATATATGTTTCATCTTTAAAATATGATAAACAATTTATTAATTCAAATTGGGTGAATATTAGAATCTATAGACACAGAAAATTTGTCACCCTTGGCCTTTGGTGGCATTGGTTATTATCACTCTCTGTAGCCCATAAATGCTCATATTGACCCAAGCGGAATGATATATGTGATATTTCTGTTGTGCATATATCGTGATAGATTAAAACAGATTTACCACTAACTATAATGAAAAGCGACATGATGACTTGTGTTGGTATTAACAAAGTCCAGAATTTGTAATTTGACATCCATATTTTGTATTAACTGTAGATCATTATCTTGTAGTATCTTACATCTAGATTATGTAATAGCATGTAGATTATTTTATACTTGTATCCTAAGTCCAGATGTCGAAAAATCTGGTTAACTGAAAGTCTGGATTTTTAGATAAACTGTATGTATGTTATAACATTCGAGTTATGCTGATTCTTTTTTCCACAGAATCGCCAGCAACTACCACAACTGAAACGACCACAGAAAACGAAACGACAGGTATAATTCCACAAAATGATATTTTAGTTAATTACATTTTAAGAATGTCAAGCCTATACTATTGGTTCGTCGATGAAATTATCGAAGTATTATAAGCGATCAAACGTCCACCATGTTTGATAGTAAAATCCATATAACCTTGCAGTGCGGAGTCTTGTGAACCCTTTCTTGACCTAAGCAAGTTTAAATTTTAGGTAATAAAGCAAACCATTAAAATTACACTGACTAGATTAATCCGTCCTACTTGTCACTATACATAAGAGGGTATCAAGTGAGGTATAACTTTTTTCCCGTGCAGCATTACCGAAAAGTAAGCAGAATCATCCGTATGATTACCCGCCATCTTATGTGAATGGGACAATACTATCGTTGTTCTCATAGTTCATTATTATTATTATTATTATTATTATTATTATTATTAGTAGTAGTAGTAGTAGTAGTATTGTTGTTGTTGGTGGTGGTGCTATTATAATTATTATTATTGGTAGTAGTAGTAGTAGAAGAAGTAGTATTGTTGGTGTAGTTGTTGGTGTTATATCATAATTATTATTATGCCAGTAGTAGCATTATTTTCCTTTTTTTTCATATAAATTGCAATCACCATTTTAATTGATCACACCTGTTAATCCATTTTCATTTTTGCTTATTCGTATTTCCACAGAGTCGCAAACAGCTTACGTAGTAAGCACTGACGAGACAACGGAAGAAGGAACGACAGGTATAAATCGGCAAAATAATTCAAATAATATTGTAATAAAATGGCACAACTAAAAATATTTAAATTTCGTCGATAAAATCTAATATGGTTTTACTACCGCTGTTACGATATTTTAATTATCATTATTATTATAATATAAAAAAAAAATACCTGAGATACATAAAGTAGGGGGGAAGGGGGGGGGGGCGATAGACTGTCCAGGACAAATATATACAAATCCGTGTGTAAAAATGGGCAGATCAATGGGGGGGGGGGGGCGGGGAATCTGGAAACCAAAGGAGGGATCAAGGTGCCATGGACAAGTGGAAGCATCCCCCCCTGTCGACTAAAATCACATTCCGCCGCGATATGGCCACAGTCAAGTCCAATGACATACGTGAGGAGTGAATCCTCGTCACAATTGGTACAGACGTCTCAAAACCACCAACGAAAAGGCAACCCAACATTTAACTTAGTGAAATAGAGTAATCGCGAACAAGACTATTACACCGACCGTAAGATTTGCGGAACGTTGACACTGACTAGATTAATCCGTCCTACTTGTGACTATACATAAGAGGGTATCAAGTGAGGTATAAATTTTTCCCGTGCAGCATTAACGAAAAGTAAGCAGAATCATCCGTATGATAACCCGCCATCCTATGTGAATCGAACAATATTATCGTTGTTCTCTTAGTTCATTATTATTATTATTATTATTATTAATAATAATAATAATAATAATAATATTATTATTATTATTATTATTATTATCATTATTATTATTATTATTATTATTATTATTATTAGTAGTAGTAGTAGTAGCAGCATTGTTGTTTGTGGTAGAGGTGCTATCATAATTATTATTACTATGGGAAGTAGTAGTGTTGTTGATGGTGGTGCTATGCATAAATTATAAGTTATATTATTGGTTGTACGTGCTAGTCGTATTGTTAATGCTGTAACTTATGGTATCATGGTGGTGCTATAATTACTAATAGTTATTATTGGTAGTATAGGAGTAGCTAGTATGTTTTGGTGATGGTAGCACATTAATAATTATGATTTATTAATACACATAGTAGCAGTTTACTATCCTTTTTTTCCATATAAATTGCAATTATCATTTTATTGATCACACCTGTTAATCCATTTTAATTTTTTGCCTATTCACATTTCCACAGAGTCGCCAACAACTTACGTAGTAATCACTGACGAGACAACGGAAGAAGGAACGACAGGTATAAGTCGGCAAAATAATTCAAATAATATTTAAGAAAATGGCACAGCTAAAAATACTTAAATTTCGTCGATAAAATCTAATATGGTTTTACTACCGCTGTTACCATAATTTAATGATCGTTATTATTATAAGATAAAAAAATCCGAGATACAAAAATATAAATCAATACAATGTCCAGGACATTTTAATTATCATTATTATTATAATATAAAAAATCTGAGATACAAAAGTATAAATCGATAGACTGTCCAGGACATATATACAAATCCGGTACAAAATGACAAAACATAAAAAAACGGGACCTCTGGAAACCAAGAGGTGGGATCAGGTGCCATGGAGGAGGAAGCATCCCCTGTCGACCGGTCACACCCGCCGCGAGTCCACAGTCAAGTCCAATGACATACGTGAGGAGTGAATCCTCGTCACAATTGGTACAGACGTCTCAACAACCACCAACGAAAAGGCAACCCAACACTTAACGTATTAAAATAGAGTAATCGGAAACAAGATTATTATACCGACCGTTAAATTTGCGGAACGTTGACACTGACTAGATTAATCCGTCCTAAGACTTGTGACTTATACTATAAGAGGGTATCAAGTGAGGTAAAGAAATTTTTTACGGTGCAGCATTAACCGAAAAGTAAAGCAGAATCATCCGTATGATAACCCGCCATCTTATGTGAATGGGATAATACTATCGTTGTTCTCATAGCTTCATTATTATTATTATTATTATTATTATTATTATTATTGGTAGTAGTAGAAGTAGTAGTAGTAGTAATAGTACAAGTAGTAGTAGTGCTAGTATTGTTGTGGTTGGTGTTGGTGCTATCATAATTATTATTACTATTGGAAACATTAGTTGTAGTATTGCTGGTGTTGTTGTTGGTTGTGGTTCTATGATTATTATTATTATTATTATTATTATTATTATTATTATTATTATTGATAGTAGTTGGAGTAGTAATATTGTTTCTGTTTTGTTTGTAGTGGTGGTGCTATCATAATTATTATTATCAATACAAGTATTAGCATTATTATCCTTTTTTCCATATAAATTGCAATTATCATTTTAATTGATCACACCTGTTAATCCATTTTAATTTTTGTCTTATTCATATTTCCATAGAGTCTCCAACAACTTACGTAGTAAGCACTGACGAGACAACGGAAGAAGGAACGACAGGTATAATTCGGCAAAATTATTCAAATAATATTGAAATAAATTGACACAGCTAAAATATTTAAATTTCGTCGATAAGATCTAATATGAATTTACTATCACTGTTACAATATTTTAATTATCATTATTATTATAATATAAAAAATCCGAGATACAAAAATAAATCAATAGAATATCCAGGAGATAGATACAAATCCGGTACAAATGAACAAACACGGACCTGTGTAAACCAAGAGGTGGGATCAGGTGCCACGGAGGAGGAAGCATTCCCTGTTGACCGGTCACACCGCCGCGGGTCCACAGTCAAGTCCAATGACATACGTGAGGAGTGAATCATCGTCACAATTGGTACAGACGTCTCAACAACCACCAACGAAAAGCAACCCAACATTTAACGTATTAAAATAGAGTAATCGCAAACAAGATTATTATACCGACCGTTAAATTTGCGGAACGTTGACACTGACTAGATTAATCCGTCCTACTTGTGACTATACATAAGAGGGTATCAAGTGAGGTATAAATTTTTACCGTGCAGCATTACCGAAAAGTAAGCAGAATCATCCGTATGATAACCCGCCATCTTATGTGAATGGGACAATACTATCGTTGTTCTCATAGTTCATTATTATTATTATTATTATTATTGGAAGAAGAAGTAGTAGTAGTAGTAGTAGTAGTAGTGCTAGTATTGTTGTGGTTGGTGTTGGTGCTATCATAATTATTATTACTATTGGAAACAGTAGTTGTAGTATTGCTGGTGTTGTTGTTGGTCGTGGTTCTATGATAATTATTATTATTATTATTATTGGTAGTAGTAGGAGTAGTAATATTGTTGCTGTTTTGTTTGTAGTGGTGGTGCTATCATAATTATTATTATCAATACAAGTAGTAGCATTATTATCCTTTTTTCAGTATAAATTGCAATCATAATTTTAATGGATCACATCTGTTAATCCATTTTCATATTTTGCTTATTCATATTTCCACAGAGTCGCCAACAACTTACGTAGTAAGCACTGACGAGACAACGGAAGAAGGAACGACAGGTAAAAGTCGGCAAAATAATTGAAATAATATTTAAGAAATTGGCACAGCTAAAATATTTAAATTTCGTCGATAAAATCTAATATGGTTTTACTCTCGCTGTTACCATAATTTAATGATCGTTATCATTATAAGATAAAAAATCCGAGATACAAAAATATAAATCAATAGAATGTCCAGGACATAGATACGAATCCGATAAAAGTGGACAAACACGGACCTTCTGGAAACGAAGATGTGGGATCATGTGCCATGGAGGAGTAAGCATCCCCTGTTGACTGGTCACACCCGCGGCGAGTCCACAGTCAAGTCCAATGACATACGTGAGGAGTTAATCATCGTCACAATTGGTACAGACGTCTCAACAACCACCAACGAAAAGGCAACCCAACATTTAACGTATTAAAATAGAGTAATCGCAAACAAGATTATTATACCGACCGTTAATTTGTGGAACATTGACACTGACTAGATTAATCCGTCCTACTTGTGATTATACATAAGAGGGTATCAAGTGAGGTATAAATTTTTACCGTGCAGCATTACCGAAAAGTAAGCAGAATCATCCGTATGATAACCCGCCATCTTATGTGAATGGGACAATACTATCGTTGTTCTCATAGTTCATTATTATTATTATTATTATTATTATTATTATTATTATTATTGGAAGAAGTAGTAGTAGTAGTAGTAGTAGTAGTAATAGTACAAGTAGTAGTAGTGCTAGTATTGTTGTGGTTGGTGTTGGTGCTATCATAATTATTATTACTATTGGAAACATTAGTTGTAGTATTGCTGGTGTTGTTGTTGGTTGTGGTGCTATTATTATTATTATTATTATTATTATTATTGGTAGTAGTAGGAGTAGTAATATTGTTGCTGTTTTGTTTGTAGTGGTGGTGCTATCATAATGTTATTAATATCAATACAAATTATTATGCATTATTACATTTATTATCCTTTTTTCCATATAAATTGCAATTATCATTTTAATTGATCACACCTGTTAATCCATTTTAATTTTTGTCCTATTCATATTTCCATAGAGTCTCCAACAACTTACGTAGTAAGCACTGACGAGACAACGGAAGAAGGAACGACAGGTATAATTCGGCAAAATTATTCAAATAATATTGAAATAAATTGGCACAGCTAAAATATTTAAATTTCGTCGATAAGATCTAATATGGTTTTACTAACACTGTTACAGTATTTTAATTATCATTATTATTATAATATAAAAAATCCGAGATACAAAAATAAATCAATAGAATATCCAGGAGATAGATACAAATCCGGTACAAATGAACAAACACGGACCTGTGTAAACCAAGAGGTGGGATCAGGTGCCACGGAGGAGGAAGCATTCCCCTGTTGACGGTCCACACCGCCGCGGGTCCACAATCAAGTCCAATGACATACGTGAGAGTGAATCACGTCACAATTGGTACAGACGTCTCAACAACCACCAACGAAAAGCAACCCAACACTTAACGTATTAAAATAGAGTAATCGGAAACAAGATTATTATACCGACCGTTAAATTTGCGGAACGTTGACACTGACTAGATTAATCCGTCCTACTTGTGACTATACATAAGAGGGTATCAAGTGAGGTATAAATTTTTACCGTGCAGCATTACCGAAAAGTAAGCAGAATCATCCGTATGATAACCCGCCATCTTATGTGAATGGGACAATACTATCGTTGTTCTCATAGTTCAATATTATTATTATTATTATTATTATTATTATTATTATTGGAAGTAGTAGTAGTAGTAGTAGTAGTGCTAGTATTGTTGTGGTTGGTGTTGGTGCTATCATAATTATTATTACTATTGGAAACAGTAGTTGTAGTATTGCTGGTGTTGTTGTTGGTGTCGTGGTTCTATAATAATAATAATTAATTATAATATATTGTAGATAGTAGTAGGAGTATGTAATTATTGTTGTTTTTGTTGGTAGTGTGTGGTGCTATAATAATTATTATTATCAATACAAGCAGTAGCATTATTATCCTTTTTTCAGTATAAATTGCAATCATAATTTTAATGGATCACATCTGTTAATCCATTTTCATATTTTGCTTATTCATATTTCCACAGAGTCGCCAACAACTTACGTAGTAAGCACTGATGAGACAACGGAAGAAGGAACGACAGGTAAAGTCGGCAAAATAATTGAAATAATATTTAAGAAATTGGCACAGCTAAAATATTTATATTTCGTCGATAAAATCTAATATGGTTTTACTCTCGCTGTACCATAATTGAATGATCGTTTATCATTATAAGATAAAAAATCCGGAGATACAAAAATATTAAATCAATGGAATGTCCGCGAGACATAGATACGAATCCGATAAAAGTGGACAAAACGACGACCTTTGGAAACGAAGATGGTGGATCAGGTGCCATGGAGGAGTAAGCATCCCCTGTTGACTGGTCCACACCACCCGCGGCGAAACCACACGCGGGTCAAATGCATTGACATACGTGAGGAGTTAATCATCCGTCACAATTGGTACAGTACGTCTCAACAACCATGCCAACGAAAAGGCAACCCAACATTTAACGTTATTAAAACAGAGTAATCGCAAACAAGAGTAATATTACCCGACCTTTAAAATTTGCGGAACGTTGTTGACACTCGACTAGATATTAATCCGTCCTACTTGTGATTATACATAAGAGGGTATCAAGTGAGGTATAAATTTTACCGTGCAGCATTAACCGAAAAGTAAGCAAAATGAATCCATATGATAGCGCCGACAGCTTATGTGAAATGGATAATACTATCGTTGTTTCTATAGTTTCATTATTATTATCATTATTATTATTATTATTATTATTATTATTATAGGTAGTAGTAGTCAAAGAGTGCTAGTATTGTTGTGGTTGTTGTTGTTTGCTAATCATCAAGTATTATTCCTATTGGAAACAGTAGTTTGTAGTATTGCTCATGTTGTTTGTTGCCACGTTGTAGGTGCTATCATCATTATGACATAAATATTATGATTAGTAGTAGTAGGAGTAGTAATTAATTGTATTGCAAAGTTTTTGTTTGTAGTGGTGGTGCTATCATAATACGATATTGTTTATCAATACAAGTAGTCGTTATAAAATCCTTTTTTCCACTATAAATCTGCAACTTATCATTTTAATTTGATCACACCTGTTAACTCCATTTTCATTTTTGTCTAATATTTCATATATCCCACAGAAGTCTCCAACAATTAGATGAATATTAAGCACTGAACGAGACAACGGAAGAAGGAACGACAGGTATAATTCGGCAAAATTATTCAAATAATATTGAAATAAATTGGCACAGCTAAAATATTTAAATTTCGTCGATAAGATCTAATATGGTTTTACTATCACTGTTACAATATTTTAATTATCATTATTATTAATCATAGAAAAAAAACTCCGAGATACAAAAGTAGTATAATCAGGGTGTAATAGAATGTCACCAGGAGAATAGATACACATTTGTTAAATCCGGTGAAAAAATGGATAAACACGGACTTTTCTCTGGAGTAACCAAGAGGCTGGAATCAGGTCTCCATGGCAATAAGAACTGGAGTAAGCATTCCCTGTCCGAACCGGTACACCCGCGGCGAGTCCACAGTCAAGTTCAATGAAATACGTGAGGAGTGAATCCTCTTCACAATTGGAACAGACGTCTCAACAACCACCAACGAAATGGCAACTCAATATTTAACTTAGTGAAATAGAGTAACCGCAAAAAAGACTATTATACCGTTGACACTGACTAGATTAATCCGTCCTACTTGTGATTATACATAAGAGGGTATCAAGTGAGGTATAAATTTTTACCGTGCAGCATTACCGAAAAGGTAAGAAGAATCATGCCGTATGATAACCCTCCATTTATGTGAATGGGACAATACTATCGTTGTTTCTCATAGTTACATTATTATTGTTTAATTATTACTTATTATTATTATTATTATTATTGGAAGAAGAAGTAGTAGTAGTAGTAGTAGTAGTAATAGTACATTAGTAAGTAGTAGTGCTAAGTATTGTTGTGGTTTGGTGTTGTGCTATCAATAAATTTATTAGTACTATTGGAAAACCATTAGTTGTAGTATTGCTGTGTAATGGGGTTGTTGGTGTGGTGCTATTATTATTAATATTACTTTATTAATTATTATTGGTAGCATTAGTAGGATGGTAGTAACCAACCATTGTTGCTGTTTCTGTTTGTAGTGGTGGTGCTATCATATTTAATTATTATCAATACAAGTATTAGCATTATAATAACCTTTAAGCTTTCCATATAAATTGCAAAATTATCATTTATAATTGATCACAACCTGTTAAATCCACTTTTTAATTTTTTCCCTATTCATATTGACCCATAGATTTCTCCCACAAACTTACGTAGTAAGCACTGACGAAAGACAACGGAAGAAGGAACGACAGGTATAATTCGGCAAAATTATTCAAATAATATTGAAATAAATTGGCACAGCTAAATAGTTTGAATTTCGTCGATAAGATCTAATATGGATTTCACTAACACTGTTACAGTATTTTTTAATTATCATTATTATTATAATATAAGAAAAATCCGAGATATCTTTCCAAATAAATCAATGTCGAATATCCAGAGATAGATACAAATCCGGTACAAATGAACACAACACGGACCTAGAGTAAAACCAAGAGGTGGGATCAGGTGCATGGAGGAGGAAGCATTTCCCTGTTGGACCTTTCACACCGCCGCCGGGTCCACAGTCCAGTCCAATGAACATACGTGAGGAGTGAATCATCGTCACAATTGGTACAGACGTCTCAACAACCACCAACGAAAAGCAACCCAACACTTAACGTATTAAAATAGAGTAATCGCAAACAAGATTATTATACCGACCGTTAAATTTGCGGAACATTGACACTGACTAGATTAATCCGTCCTACTTGTGATTATACATAAGAGGGTATCAAGTGAAGTATCAAAATTTTTACTGTGCCAGCATTACCGAAAAGTAAGCAGATCTAAATCATCCGTACTGATAACCCGCCATCTAGTATGTGAATGGATCAGCACACTATTAAAAAGATCGTATTCCCTTGTTCTCATAGTTCAATATTATTATTATTATTATTATTATTATTATTATTATTGGAAGTAGTCGTAGTAGTAGTAGTACCTTCTAGTAGTAGAATGCTAGTTTTGTTGTGGTTGGATGTTGGTGCTGTATGTTTACACCTTAAAAAACCCCCTTAACAATAACACAAACCATAATTATTATTACTAATGGGAACAGTAGTTTGTAGTATTGCTGGTGTTGTTGTTGGTCGTGGTTCTATAATAATAATAATAATTATTATTATTGGTAGTAGTAGGAGTAGTAGTGTTGTTGCTGTTCTTGTTGGTGATGGTGGTGCTATCATAATTATTATTATCAATACAAGCAGTAGCATTATTATCCCTCAGTTCCCGCCTTTCAGTATAAATTGCAATCAATAATCTTTTAATGGATCACATCTGTTTAATCCATTTTCATATTTTGCTTATTCTATGAATTACCCACAGAGTCGCCAACAACTTACCTCAAGTCTAAATAGTAAGCACTGATGAGACAACGGAATGATGAGCAGGAACTCATACAGGTAAAAGTCGGCAAAATAATTGAAATAATATTTTAAGAAATTGGCACAGCTAAATATTATAAATTTCGTCGGATGAAAAATCTAATATTGTTTTACTCTCGCTGTCATTTGTTACCATAATTGTAATGCATCGTTATCATTGATAAGAATAAAAAATCCGAGATACCAAAAATATTAAATCAATGCCCAAATGTCCAGGACATAGATACGAAATCCGATAAAAAGTGGACAAACACGGACCTTCTGGAACGAAGAGGTGGGATCATGTGCCATGGAGGAGTAAGCATCCCCTGTTGACTGGTCACAGTAACGAATCCACACCCACACCCGCGGCGAGTCCACAGTCAAGTCCAATGACATACGTGAGGAGTTAATCATCGTCACAATTGGTACAGACGTCTCAACAACCACCAACGAAATGGCAACTCAATATTTAACTTAGTGAAATAGAGTAACCGCAAAAAAGACTATTATACCGTTGACACTGACTAGATTAATCCGTCCTACTTGTGATTATACATAAGAGGGTATCATAGTGAAGGTATAAATTTTCTACCGTGCAGCATTAACCAAGAACGGTAAGAAGAATCATCCGTATGATAACACCCCATCTTTAGGGTGAATGGGACAATACTATCGTTGTTCTCATAGTTCATTATTATTATTATTATTATTATTATTATTATTATTATTATTGGAAGAAGAAGTAGTAGTAGTAGTAGTAGTAGTAATTAGTACAAGTAGTACAGTGCTATAGTATGTTTGTCTTGTGGTTGGTGTTGGTGCTATCATAATTATTATTACTATACATGAAACCATTAGTGTGTAGTATTGACTATTTTGGTGTTGTTGTACGTGTTGTGGTGCTATTAATTATTATTATTACTTATTTATTATTATTTGTAAGTCAGTAGGGGAGTAGTAATTATTGTTGCTTTGTGTTTTGTTTGTTATTGGTGGTGCTATCATAATTATTATTATCAATACACAACGGTATTAGATTATTAAAAAATTTTTTCCATATAAATTGCAATATCATATTAATAATTGCATATCAGACACCTTTTAATCCATTTTAATTTTTGTCCTATTCAGAATATTTCCATAGATTCTCCAAGGAAACTTACGTATTAAGCACTGACGAGACAACGGAAGAAGGAACGACAGGTATAATTCGGCAAAATTATTCAAATAATATTGAAATAATTTCGGCACAGCTTAAAATTATATTGAATTTCGTTCGATAAGCTTCTTTTCTAATATGGATTTACTAACACTGTTACAGTATTTTAATTATCATTATTATGTATAATATAAAAAACCGAGATACAAAAATAAATCAATAGAATATCCAGGAGATAGATACAAATAGGTACAAATGAACAAACACGGACCTGTGTAAACCAAGAGGTGGGATCAGGTGCCATGGAGGAGGAAGCATTCCCTGTTGACCGGTCACACCGCCGCGGGTCCACAGTCAAGTCAAAATGATCTACTAGTACTTGCGAGGAGTGAATCATATCGTCACAATCCGTTGGTACAGACGTCTCAACAACCACCAATGTAGAAAGCAACCCAACACTTAACGTATTACCAAATAGAGTACTATCGCAAAAAGATTATTATACCCGACCGTTAAAATTTGCGGAACATTGAGCACTGACTAGATTAGGAATCCGTCCTACTTGTGATTATACATAAGAGGGTATCAAGTGAGGTATAAATTTTTACCGTGCAGCATTACCGAAACGTAAGCAGAATCATCCGTATGATAACCCGCCATCTTATGTGAATGGGACAATACTATCGTTGTTCTCATAGTTCAATATTATTATTATTATTATTATTATTATTATTATTATTGGAAGTAGTAGTAGTAGTAGTAGTAGTAGTAGTAGTGCTAAGTATTGTTGTGGTTGGTGTTGGTGCTATCATAATTATTATTACTATTGGAAACAGTAGTTGTAGTATTGCTGGTGTTGTTGTTGGTCGTGTTCTTCAATAATAATAATAATTTATATTATTGGTAGTAGTAGGAGTAGTAATATTGTTGCTGTTTTGTTTGTAGTGGTGGTGCTATCATAATTATTATTATCAATACAAGCAGTAGCATTATTATCCTTTTTTCAGTATAAATTGCAATCATAATTTTAATGGATCACATCTGTTAATCAATTTTCATATTTTGCTTATTCATATTTTCAACAGAGTCGCCAACAACTTACGTAGTAAAGCACTGAATGAAACAACGGAAGAAGGAACGACAGGTAAAGTCGACAAAATAATTGAAATAATATTTAAGAAATTGGCACAGCTAAAATATTTAAATTTCGTCGATAAAATCTAATATGGTTTTACTCTCGCTGTTATGCCCTGGTGCTCATTTTGAGTCCAAAACTCGAGTGTCAACCATAATTTAATAGATCGTTATCATTATAAGATAAAAAATCCGAGATACAAAAATATAAATCAATGGAATGTCCAGGACATAGATACGAATCCGATAAAAGTGGACAAACACGGACCTTCTGGAAACGAAGAGGTGGGATCAGGTGCCATGGAGGAGTAAGCATCCCCTGTTGACTGGTCACACTGGACAACCGCGAGTATTCCACAGTCAATCCCCATCCCAATGACATACGTGAAGGAGAACGTTAATCATCGTCACTATTGTACAGACGCTTCTCAACAACCACCAACGAAAAGGCAACCCCAACATTTAACGTATTAAAACAGTAGAGAATCCGCAAAAAATTATTATAGACCTACCGTTAAATTTGCGGAAGTTGACACTGAGCTAGATTAAATGGTCCGTCCTACTTGTGATTATACATAAAGAGTGTAATCAAGTGAGGTATAAATTTTTTACCGTGCAGTAAATTACCGAAAAGTAAGCAAAATCATCCATATGATAGCCCGCCATCTTATGTGAATGGGACAATACTATCGTTGTTCTCATAGTTCATTATTATTATTATTATTATTATTATTATTGGTAGTAGTAGTAGTAGTGCTAGTATTGTTGTGGTTGTTGTTGGTGCTATCATAAGGTATAAATACTATTTAAAAACAGTAGTTGTAGTATTGCTGGTGTTGTTGTTGGTTGTGGTGCTATCATCATTATTATTATTATTATGATTAGTAGTAGTAGGAGTAGTAATATTGTTGCTGTTTTGTTTGTAGTGGTGGTGCTATCATAATTATTGTTATCAATACAAGTAGTCGTTATTATCCTTTTTTCCATATAAATTGCAATTATCATTTTAATTGATCACACCTGTTAATCCATTTTCATTTTTGTCTAATTCATATTTCCACAGAGTCTCCAACAACTTACGTATTAAGCACTGACGAGACAACGGACAGAAGGAACGACAGAGTATAATCGGCAAACTTTGATTCAATAATACTTTCAATATTGGTTCTCAACCTGATAAATTAGCAGTCCCAGCTAAATATTTAAATTTCGTCGATAAGATCTAATATGGTTTTACTATCACTGTTACAATATTTTAATTATCATTATTATTATAATATAAAAAATCCGAGATACAAAAGTATAAATCAATAGAATGTCCAGGAGATAGATACAAATCCGGTAAAAATGGATAAACACGGACCTCTGGAAACCAAGAGGTGGAATCAGGTGCCATGGAAAGTAAGCCATTCCCTGTCGACCGTTACAACCCGCGGCCGAGTCCACAGTCAAGTTCAATGAAATACGTGGAGAGTGAATCCTCTTCACAATTGGAACAGACGTCTCAACAACCTCCAACGAAATGGCAACTCAATATTTAACTTAGTGAAATAGAGTAACCGCAAAAAAGACTATTATACCGTTGACACTGAGTAGATTAATCCGTCCTACTTGTGATTATACATAAGAGGGTATCAAGTGAGGTATAAATTTTTAACCGTGCCGCAATTACCGAAAAGTAAGCAGATCATCCGTATGATAGCCCGCCACAACTTATGTGAATGGGACAATACTATCCGTTGTTTCTCATAGATTCAATATTTTATTAGTTTATTACATTATTATTATTATGTATGATTATTCTTATTGGTAGTAGTAGTAGTAGTATGTTGTAGTATAGTCAGTGCTAGTATTGTTGTGGTATCAAACAGCGTGTGCTATCATAAATTATTACTTGCTATTGAGAAACAGTAGTTTTGTAAGTATTGCACCTGGTTGTTGTTGTCATTTCGTGGTGCTATCATTATTCCATTATTATTATTATTATTAACACTGGTAGTAGTAAGAAGTAGTAATATTGTTGCTGATTTTTGTTGGTAGAGGTGGTGCTAAAATAATTATTTTATTAATAGTAATAGCATTATTATCCTTTTTCAGTATAAATTGCAATCATCATTTTAATGGATCACATCTGTTAATCAATTTTCATATTTTGCTTATTCATATTTCATATTCATATAACGAAGAGTGGGATCAGGTGCCATGGAGGAGTAAGCATCCCCTGTCAACTGGTTACACCCGCCGCGAGTCAAGAGTAAAGTCCAATGAAATACGTGAGTAGTGAATCATCGTCACAATGGGAACAGACATCTCAACAACTGCCAACGAAAAGGTAACTCAACATTTCACTCAGTGAACAGGGTAATCGCAAACAAGACTATTATACCGACCGTATAATTCGTGGAACGTTGAAACAGACTAGATTAATCCGTCCTACTTGTCACTATACATCAGAGGGTATCTAGTGAGGTATACATTTTTTCCCGTGGAGCTTGTTATTGCCGAAAAGTAAGTAGTATCATCCGTATGATAACCTGCCATCTTATGTGAATGGGACAAACTGGTCGTCGGTGCTATGATGATGTGATTATTTAGTATAATTATTAAATAATGGTAGTAGTAGGCATAGTAATATTGTTTGCAAATTTGTTGGTATGGTGTGCCTATAATAATTATTATTATCAATACTAGAAGTAGCATTAGTATCCTTTTTTCAGTATAAATTGCAAATCATTATTTTAATGGATCACATCTGTTATTTCCACAGAGTCGCCAACAAACTTACGTAGTAGCACAGAGACGAGACAACGAAGAAGGGACGACAGGTATAAGTTCGGGGCAAAATAATTGAAATAATATTTAAGAACACCTCAAATTTAATGAACGGTATCATTATAATATAAAAATGTATACAAATCCGATAAAAGTGGACAAACACCCATCCCATCTATTACACCCGCCGCGAGACCAGAGTAAAGTCCAATGAAATACTTGAGTAGTGAATCATCGTCCACAATTGGAACAGACGATCTCAACAAACTCTGCCAATCCGAAAAGGTAACTCAACAATTTTTCCACTCACGAAATCAGTGAACAGGTAAACGCAAACAAACTATAATACCTATTGGACAAATTATCGTTATTGGTCATTGTTCATTATTATAATAATAATAATTATTATTATTATTATTATATACAATTGTGCCCCATTATTGGCCGACCTGTTCCTTTATTCATATGAAGAATACTTCATTCAGAAACTGCTGAATCAAAAGACGAAAACGTAAGCTGTGTCCTTTAATTTGACATTTAGATATACCGACGACGTTTTGTCAATCAATAATGACAATTTTCATACATATGTCAATACGATATATCCTAGCGAACTAGAAATTAAAGAAACAACAGAATCAAGCACACACGCTTCATACTTAGACATTTTACTTAATATAAACACAGACGGGAAATTTTCAACTAAGCTATACGACAAACGCGACGATTTCGGCTTTCCCATCGTACGTTTTTCCACATTTAATTTCCCCTAGGCTTTGTACCCGCCCTCAAAAAACACCGCATATGGAGTTTTATATTTCACAAAATGATCCGATATGCCAGCGCGTGTTACAAAGATATGAAGATTTCATAATACAGAGGTAAATTACTCTCTGATAAATTATTGACACAGGATTTTCGAAAACGCGCCATTTAATGTCAACGTTCCGCAAATTTTACTGTCGCTATAATAGTCTTGTTAGCGATTACTCTGTTTTACCAAGTGAAATGTTGAGTTGCCTTTTCGTTGGCGGTTGTTGAGACGTCTGTACCAGTTGTGACGAGGATACACTCCTCATGTATTTCAGTTGGACTATGACTGTTGACTCACGGCGGGTTGTGATCGGTCGAACAGGGGAAGCTTCTCTCTCTCCATGGCACCTGATTTCCCGACTCTTGGTTTTACACAGGTCCGTGTTTGTCCATTTTTAACGGATTTGTATCTATGTCCTGGACATTCTAATGATTTATACTTTGGTATCTGAGATTTTTTTATATTATTATTATTATTATTATTATTATTATTATTATTGGTAGTAGTAGTAGTAGTAGTGGTACTATCATAATTATTATTATTAATGCCAGTAGTAGCATTACTATCCTTTTTCCATATAAATTGCAAACATCATTTTAATTGATCACACCTGTTAATCCATTTTCATATTTTGCTTATTCATATTTCCACAGAGTCGCCAACAACTTACGTAGTAAGCACTGACGAGACAACGGAAGAAGGAACGACAGGTATAATTCGGCAAAATAATTTAAATAATATTTTAATAAAATTGACACAGCTAAAAATATATAAATTTCGCCGATAAAATCTAGTATGGTTTTACTATAGCTGTTACCATAGTTTAATTATCATCATTATCATAATATAAAAAATCCGAGATACAAAAGTATAAATCAATAGAATGTCCAGGATATAGATACAAATCCGGTAAAAATGGACAAATACCGCCCTCTGGAAACCAAAAGGTGGGATCAGGTGCCGTGGAGGACTAAGCATCCACTGTCGACCGGTCACACCCGCTGAAAGTCCAGAGTAAAGTCCAATGAAATCCTTGAGGAGTGAATTCTCGTCACAATTGGAACAGACATCTCAACAACGGAAAGGCAACTCAGCATTTCACTTAGTGAAATAGAGTAATCGCAAAGAAGACTATTACACCGACCGTGAAATTTACGGAACGTTGACACTGACTACTTAATCGGTCCTACTTGTCAATATATATAAGAGGGTATCAAGTAAGTAATAAAATTTTCCCGTCGAAAAAATATAATATGGTTTTACTATTGTTGTTACCATAATTTAATTATCATTATTATTATAAGTAATATTATCATCAATACTATAATTATTATTATTATTATCATTATTATTATTATTTATTTATTTATTTATTTATTTATTCTTTTATTTATTTATTTATTCTTTTATTTATTTATTTATTTATTATTATTATTATTATTATTATTATTATTGCCGTTGGTGCTATTGTAATTATCATTATTGATACCAACAATATCATTGTTATCCTTTTTATGATATAATTGCAATCATTATTAGAATTGATCACACTAGTTAATCCAATTTAAAGTTTTGCGTATTGATATTTCCACAGAGTCATCAACAATTGACACAGTTAACACTGACGAAACAACAGAAGAAGAAATGACAGGTATGATTCGCTAGAATGATGTGAAACAATATTTTAGAAAATTACATTTTAAAGAAGTATTGAATGTAAAAAGATATTGAAAAGGTCGTCGGTAGGAATTTGAAATATAGTAACATCATTAACGAATGGCCTACTGATAATGTTTCATGACGTCCTTGTGTATACATCCTTAGACGTTAACCACTTGTTTCTGCTCCGTAGATACATTTGTTTCTATCTATAGATACAACTGAGATATCTTCCCAGACGACGCCAGAAGAGAAGACGGAAACAGGTGAACCATTTCAGATTTTTATATTAATTTGGACCATCTCTCTGTTTATTACATCTTACAGTAACCAATGGAATAACATAATTGTCTACAAAAATATCAATTATCTAGCTTCTTCGTTGTCTTGTCATAATTTTCAACAATTGTAGACATCTTTTTTCACAAATAATATTTCACATATCGCATGTCAATTCTGTATACTGCTTTACATTTTATTAACTTATTAAGCGAAACTTATTTGTAATTTGTATTAGGTAATGCTGTTTCCGACGAAACAAATCACCACTTCAGGAATGTATAAGCTGGTCTATTTTCCCCTCATTTAGGTATGATTGACAACCTTTGTACGGAGCTTTTCTCCTATCTCTGAGTGTTGTTGTTTCTTCGTTCCAAATGAAAAAATACAGAACCTCATACAAAGTTTTGTATGATAAGATTTGGAATATTTGGTTTAATGGCATGGGTTCGGGCATCTAACTGTGTCCTTTGTTCATATTTCAGATATTTTCTTGCAATTTTTCTCTTACGTAGCATATGGGACATAGAAATAATGTCGTATGTCTATCAGTGTGCCGGGTAGCTGGTCCATTACCCAATCCTATACCATGCGCAAAATTATGAGGAAATTTCTCTCTATAATGTGGTTTATCTTAGGACAGTTATTCAAATGCAAGGATGTGCCCTGTTAATAGGGATGGGGCTAATTGTTGAAATATCATAATTATATAACATAAAAGAGATTCGGAAATGTACTAAAATACTTATATTGCAATTTAAGTTATTTGACTGTTCATTAGCAAGGATTAAGTTGTGTGTATCACTCAGTAAATGGTGGAATAAGGAAAGACTTTTGTCACCATGCTGTACCTAGGAGGCGCAAGTGGATGCGCAGCTTCGCCAGGCTATTGTTCTTGTTTTAAAGTAATAACCATGCAATTTTTCGATTTCTGTTTTCCGTGTAATGTTTTAGCGACACCCATAATAAGTGAGTTTCGAAGATCCCAGGATCTCATGTTGGAACTTATTTTTTTCTGTCGAGATACTAGTGGCCCTTTCCAAGATATAACATTGACAAGATTTTACTTTATTTCCAAATTTAACCAAACAGCAATGAGTTTTATAACTTTTAGTAAGTGATATTTGTATCAGTCTTACATTCGTTAGGTCTTGGCATTTTAAATATAAAGTAAACCAGGACACAGATAATTGGACAAACACGGACCTCTGGAAACCAAGAGGTGCGATAAGGTGCCATGGAGATATAAACATCCCCTGTTGACCGGTCACACCCGCCGTGAGTCCACAGTCAAGTCAAAAAGAAATAAGTGAGGAATGAATCCTCGTCACAATTGGTACGATTGTCTCAACAACCACCAACGCAGAGGCAACTCAACATTTCACCCAGTGAAACAGAGTAATCGCAAACAAGACTATTATAGCGACCGTAAAATTTGCGATTTGCGGAACGTTTACATCAAACGCGGTTTTCGATATCCCTGTGTCAATAATTTGTCAGTGAGTAGTTTACATCTGTATATTAAATGTTTATATGTTGAAAAGGCCTTGGCATATCGGATTATTTGTGAAATATAAACTCCATATGTGGGTGGCTGTGGGATGTTACGATTTAAACGTTTGTCATATAGCTTAGTTGCCAATTTCCTGTCTGTGTCTATAGTAATTAAAATTTATTTTTAAGAAAGATAAACTACTAGTTTGTAGGCAATACAGGTATTGCGCAATTGCAATAGGAAATGGACCAGTATAATAAAAGCTGCTTCATTAAATATGCTTAAATATTATTTCCGTTTTAACCTACAAAATGTCAATATTTATTTTTCAATGCAGGTAAAATGATATAAGTATGGCGTAGGTTTTACTTGATCTCCCTTAGTTTGTAATATATACATGTATTCATGGCTCATTGTTGCTTTTGTAATTTTATATTCTTAGTATCAAACTTCATATAGTGAAGTTTAAAACAACAACATATATATTGATAGACATGTCATGGTGAGAGCACCTCTGTCTCTTCTTAAGAAGTTTTTTTCTCCAATAAAACTAATCAAATATTACCCATTTTTTATCAAATAACATATTCATACCAGTGGACAGAAAGTAATTCACTCATAATGGAATATGGTGTTTTAGTATATGAATACGCAATTTACACTGTGAACCTGTATATCAAATTATTTGGGCTACATCCGCTCAATATATATGTATATCTACATAATCATATTCAACCATATATGCGTTAATCCATCCATCAACTAATATTTCCTTATATACATACACACATCCATCCATCCATCCATACATCCATCCATCCACCCATACAATTTGAATATTTGTTTTAGCTGAAAGTTTATTTCATTCCATTGAACAAGAGACACAGGTGATCAATATTGCTAACACATGAAATGTTTTAGTAAGTTTAAATAAAGAAGATAAATATTGAATAAAAAGGTTTTCAATTATTCATATCGTGTTAACACATTGCACCTATGTTAAACTCACATTATGTATTGGATTCCCGCCTTTTTATCTTTCGTATCTTCATTCCCAGTAATTTTCACTTCTAATAATATCTACATTGCTGAAAAGAAAATTTGCAGACTTATATTCCTATATATTTTGTGAAAATAAAGTCAGGTCCAGTCTGTTATTCATATACAAATAGTAGGGTTGAGTTAATAAATTGCAATTG